>CAJNDT010005580.1:152500-169754 GCA_905221615.1 Symbiodinium sp. CCMP2592
ATCTATTCAATTATTTTAATTATTTTAATTATTTCAATTCTTGGTGCCTTCAAATAATTACAATAATTAAAATAATTAAAATACCTTCCATTCCTAGACCCTAGATCCCTGATCCAGGTATTTTAAATAATTAAAATAAATAAAAAAAAATGAAAGGTATTTTAATTATTTTGATTAATTCAATTCTCGGGGCCTTTGAATAATTAAAATAATTAAAATAAGCCGTATTTTAATTACTTTAAATATTTCAATTATTTCAATTATTTTAAATATTTCAAATCCCTGGGATTGGGTTCTACTGATATATATTCAATTATTTTATTTATTTTAATTATTTCAATTCTTGGTGCCTTCAAATAATTAAAATAATTAAAATACCTTCCATTCCTAGACCCTAGATCCCTGATCCAGGTATTTTAAATAATTAAAATAATTAAAATAATTAAAATGGGTGGTATTTTAATTATTTTAATTAGTTCAATTCTCGGGGCCTTTAAATAATTAAAATAATTAAAATAAGCTGATTTTAATTATTATATTTTTTCAATTATTTTAATTATTTTAAATATTTCAAATCCCTGGGATTGGGTTCTACTGATATCTATTCAATTATTTTAATTATTTTAATTATTTCAATTCTTGGTGCCTTCAAAAAATTAAAATAATTAAAATACCTTCCATTCCTAGACCCTAGATCCCTGATCCAGGTATTTTAAATATTTAAAACAATTAAAATAAATAAAATAATTAAAATAATTAAAATGGGATGTATTTTAATTATTTTAATTATTTCATTTCTCGGGGCCTTTAAATAATTATAATAATTAAAATAAGCTGATTTTATTTATTTTAATCATTTCAATTATTTCAATTATTTTAAATATTTCAAATCCCTGGGATTGGGTTCTACTGATATGTATTCAGTTATTTTAATTTTTTAATTATTTCAATTCTTGGTGCCTTCAAATAATTAAAATACCTTCCATTCCTAGACCCTAGATCCCTGATCCAGGTATTTTAAATAATTAAAATAATTAAAATGGTGGGTATTTTAATTATTTTAATTATGTCAATTCTCGGGGCCTTTAAATAATTAAAATAATTAAAATAATTAAAATGGGTGGTATTTTAATTATTTTAATTATTTCAATTCTCGGGGCCTTTAAATAATTAAAATACTTAAAAAAAGCGGATTTTAATTATTTTAACTATTTCAATTATTTTAATTTTTTTAAATATTTCAAATCCCTGGGATTGGGTTCTACGATATCTATTCAATTATTTTAATTATTTTAATTATTTTAATTCTTGGTGCCTCCAAATAATTAAAATAATCAAAATATTTAAATATATACGCCAGGGAGGGCGTTAAATATACCCTAAAGGAGCCTCTCTCATACATGTATATATATATACACACACATCTACATATAGACATATATATATATATATACATATGTGTTATATACATGTACAAACCTACAAATGTGTGTTTGTATATATATATATATGTATACTAATTACAATCTGATATATGCTACTGAGTCACACGATCCCTGAAGTAGGGTTTCAGTCGAGTGGCCGCCCCGCCATTTTGGAAGCCGTCCAAATCCAGCCACAGGGTGGCGGAATGGGTCTGTACACCGCGCGTCCTCGGAACGGTGGGCTTAGGGTTTAGAGGGTTTAGGGTTTAGGGGGTCAGGGGGTTAGGGTTTAGGGTTTAGGGGTTTAAGGGGCTTAAGGGGCTTTAGGGGTTCCGGGTTTCGGGGTTTAAGATTTAGGGTAGGGTTTGTGACTTGCTGAAGGATGCCATTAACTCTGTCCTTCTTGCTATTGCATGACCAAACCTGAAGAATGGACACTTCGTCGCTCCAAGCTGCCACCAGCTTCTTGGGAGGTGTTGCCGAAGCATGGGTGGTTTTGGCGTTTGGGGCTCGCGGTACTCCAAGTCAGAGACAATTCCTTTCAGCATCCACTCCTTGAAGATTGAAAATTTCGCCGGACCTTTCTATGAAACCGAAGGCTTTGTTCAATTTTCCAAACGTCGTAACAAAGGGATGCAAGACATCATTAAACGGGCTTGACCGAAACCCCGAGGAGGTGAAGTGGGCATCTAGGGGAACCCTTAGCCCTCAACCCTCAACCTAAAGGTTTGGGGTTTAGAACCGACACCGAAACCCACGACAAAAAGACCCCAAACTGCTAAGCCAAGCTATCACACTGGGTTCCAGACCCCACCTGTGAGGACCAGTAGGTCGTCAGGATGCCGTCCTCGGTGTTTACTTAAAGGGTCATGGGACTTAGTAACTAGGCTTATAATTAAGGCAACTATACTTATACTTACTTATAACCCCAGTTAGGGCACTTATAACCTTACTTACTAAGTCCAATGATCCTCCAAGTAGACCCTAAACCCTAAACCCCAAACCCTAAACCCTTATAGTACCCCTATAGATCCCCTAATGGGACCCTTATCCCCCTACTTACTAAGTCCAATGATCCTCCAAGGAGGGTACGGTTTGGGTGACTTGGGGTTTCGGGTTGCAGCCTATTCGGCCTCGGCCTGACTGTGTTGGGGTAGGGACCCCGTCGGCTTAGGGAGTAGACTGCTTTAGAGTTTAGGGCGTTCAGGTTTTAAGCGCTTGGGGTTTGGGATCTTGGAGTTTGTAGGGTGTAGGGTGTAGGATGTTTGGACCACGTGGGCTTTCTACTGCAACCAAAGAGTCGCAGGCGAACTTTGGCAAGTAGTCTTCCTCAGCGCATGGACAGCGAGTCGGCCCGAAATCGCTTGTTATAGGGCTTAGGCGCTAGGCTTGATGGTCTTTTTTTTACGGTTGAGGGCTTATAAGGACTCCGAACAAAGAGGCCGAAATATGGTTTCGGCTGCGAGGTTCGGGACAAGTCGTGCAATGTAGGGGCCTGAATAATTAGAATAAAGTCTTGGGGCCCAGTATATTAGAACTATAATGAGGAACCTCCGAAATAGCATTTATTTAGGCGGTCCACTTCGACGCTACACGTCATGTGCACAGGTACACATATTTTGACGAACTGTGCAACACCTCAGACTACTGCTCGTTCTGCAGCTTCCAGCATTGCACATGAGGATGAGTTAACTAATACAAGAACAAATATGCGTGTATACACACATTTTGAGCAAGTATGTATGTATGCCGAGTGCAAATCCACTTCTGAAGTTGCCGATATGAATATGTAACTAATGTGTGTTTGCGTGGATGAATAATTAATAATGTATGTAAGTATGTATGCCGTGCCAATACCAAACAAACCATTGGCAAACGACATATCTTACTACAGTACAGACAGGTGTTGTAGCTGCTATGAGCGTAGCAGCCTTAGAATTGGTTTTAGCTTTTCCGCTTGAAGCTCTGTGTGTTCGTGTGCATGCATGTTTCGACTACTACGACAACAGCGACATCTACAGTGATACATGGATAGGCAGACAGACCGGTAGATAGATATTCGACAAAGCTACGTATGTAAAGCGAGCAGACGGCTCAAAGGCACATGGAGGGAGACCTGGGGCATGCTCACATACTCATGATACATCGCACACCCGGAATATGCAGCTATTGACCACTGGACTGGATGCCGTGCCACCTCATGCCCTGCACCCTAAACCCTGTTAGCCTAAACCGAAAAATATGGATATGGTCCGTGCAAGCGCTTGCTCTCTCCACGGAAAGCCTTGGGCCTTCCGCCCCGAGTCCGAAACTCCGATGCCCCAAACGATCCGTGAGCTCTTAACCTGGCAGCGGTCGCTCTGGAACCGCCGAAAGTTAAACTCCACATCCTGCTGTACCTGCTGGCACCGTTTTAGGGTTTATGGCTTAGGGTTTAGAGAATATGTGGCGCCTCGTGAAGCCTGAATCCAAACTCTTTCTTGGCCAAGCAGCGCTCCACTCTGAGCTGGATGTAGCAGGAACGGATGCTGCAATGTTGGTGATCTCCTGCCCAGATACCCCGATGCCCCCACTTTAGTACAAAGGCTTTCTAACTCATTCTAATCAAAGGAATGTCGAATATTGACCTGTTGAGCTGGAGAGCTTCTTGGGCTCAGGGCTTGAGGCTTTGGATCACATTCCAGGTGGGTTCGTCCACGTTCATGTTGTTGTTTTTCTGTGAAGGCTTGGGACTCCGAATAACGTTGCTGCGCCACAGTCAACGATTCCTACGAGAACCGCGAACTGCACACCTTTCATCTCAAACTCAACATCCAGAATCCTCATGAACACTCGAAAGCCCTACAGGCCCTAACCCCAAATCCCTAAACCTGCATAAACAGCCTAGAAAGCCCTCTCAACCAAATAAAAACAACCTGAACCAAGAAACTCGCCCATCACCGAGGCGCCTCCACCTCACTGAGCCGAATCCAACTCTCGAGTGTGGCGTTCTCCTGGCTTTGAAGGCTTCCGTTCCTTTAAGGTCCTTTAAGGTACCCGTAAGAGAGCCCTTAAAGAAACCCCCACAGGAACCCTTGAGGGGTGGTCTAACAGCCCCGCTGAAGGTTTTTCAGTGTGCCTTTCAGAACTTGAAAACTGCGGGGTACAAGCTGGGTTCCTGAAAGGGCTCCTACTGTAAGGGCTGTGAGTTATGAAGGTTTTCTTGAAGGGTTCCACAATGTATTATTCCGAGGTGTTGGATTTTAGTCTTTGGGTCCTTCAAAGGGTTCCTAAAGGATGATTAGAACAATGAAAAACGGGTCCCCTCAAGGGCTACTACGCACGTTCCTTTCAGGCTGTTCACGGCTCCTTCAAGGGTCTTAGGCTTTACGGTTTGGTGTTTTCAGCGTTTTGGGGCTTGAGGGTTTTAGGGTAGTAATAGGCGGCTTTCTGTTGTGGGACTTGGGTCCGCCAAAGGTTTGCTTAACCTAGGTGTGTTGTAATCGGCTCACTGGAGGGGTTACTTGGAGGGTCGGGGGACTTATCCGCCGAGGCCACAGGCCCAGGCGTCTTGGGGGTTAGCTCAGGTTCCCTCCACCTAATCCTCTTCCCTGCGGTCCAAATGTTTGGGGACACCCGCTTTTTGCGTTCGTTTGCCACCCCCTTGCCCGGCTTCCCCTCATTTTACCGGATTTGTCGGCCTCCCCCCCCCCCCCCTCCCCCCTCTCCTGCCCCGCTTCCCCCCCTCCCCCCTCCCCCCCTTCCCCCGTGAGATGTAACCTGGACGTGTATCCCCTCGCTAGGCGTACAGGAACACAGGCACTCAGGTGTCTCTTTTGCTACAGGCGCACAGCTGTAGTCCACTGCACTAGAACCTTGAGCAACAGGCATGGATACATGCAAGTGATACGTGAAACAGACAGGCACCTGGATGTGTAACATTCAGTGTTTCAACCAGGCACAAATTTAAAACACGTAGAGCTGCATGGCCGTGGAGTCGGCATTCAACTAGCCTGTTATTGCTCTCGGTCGAATTAGCGGAGTATTGAGCTACATCTGCGACTTGAAGAGAATCTATACATCTCTCACCTGAAGACAGCTTCAATGAAAAGAGCAGAACACGCACGAAACGCAAACGGATCTTCAACTGAAAACTTTTGCTTGAAAGTTGCCCACTTGTGTTTCAGTTCCCTCTCCAGGCGGAAAGCATACTGTAACATAAAGGTGTAAAGCTTGGCTCTACTCGATGCCAGCATGACATCTTGCGGCAAGGCAAATGGTATAAGGGCATTGGAAGTATCTTATCCTGAGATAAGTATCTTCTTTCCTGACAAGGTCTTTAGGAAGTCCCTTTTCCTGAGAAAAGCATCTTCCTTAGAAGCGGCGAATGCTCAAAATGGATACCTTCTTCTGAAAGCAGCATTCCGTGAAACACTCACTCAACTTCTTCCAACGGACCTTGTTGATTGATCCTTTGGTTGTACTGCCTCAATTGACGAACAACAAAAGGACTGTCGTCAGGATGAGGAATGCGGAGGTGAGGGTAGTACCATCTCTCCAAGCGCCAGTAATGGAGTTGGAAACGAAATGGAAATAACTCACCACTGCCAGTACGACTCCAGGATGCTGGGCCAGGACCAACGTCTTCGTCAGGAACGTCAACGTCTTCATCCTCGCCCAGGTCCGAACCTAGTCAGTTTTTGCCCTTGGCTTTGCCTTTGGACTTGTCCTTGGACTTGCCCTTGGACTTGCCCTTGTCAGCGTCCTTGCCTTTTCCTTTGGAGGACTTGCCTCCTTTGCCGTCTTCTTTGCCACCAGGAGGTTGTGCGGGTTCTTGAGGACGTTGAGAACCAGAAGCTTTAGCACCAGAAGCTGCCTCTCCCTGAGAAGAGCTTGCTCCCTGTGGTGCGGCTGCAGGACCAGTAGAACCAGAACCACGCGCCTTGTTCAGCTTCTGTCTCTCTTTTCTTCTGTCCGCGGCTTCCTTCATGGTGTCGGGATTGCGGTTGAGCGCTCTCATCCTGCCTCCAGAGTACTGGTTCGCGTGAACCTCGATGAGGAGCGGAGTGTGAGCGTCATAGTCCCGATCGTTGAGAAGGTACGCGGCGCTGGTGGAGTTTAACAGCCACTCAGAGACATGGATGTCGAACTCAGTCTTTGAAGACGGAAACTCCGCCCATTGATCGTCCGACATGCTGTGTCCCCATTCCATGACTGTAGCCATAACAGGATCCAAACCAGGAAAAGTATTCCAGTCTGGTTGCTTAGCTTCCTTGTATGGCATTCCCAGCGTGTCCTCATACTGTTTCAGAAGCCACATGGCGTTTGCTGACACATGTCTCGCACGAGGCGAACAGAAGTGTGGGCACTTTGGGCTTTCTGACCATGCCTCCAAGAAGTAGTCGAGAAGGCTTTGGTACATCCCGCCACGAATATCCATCGACTCCTGCTTTCTGCCGGTGGCCCGGTAGAGGGCCATGTTGGCGTCGCCGCCGATGAGGTCGACTTGGTAGTGCAAGCAGTCGATGAACATGTTGCCCAACACTTCATGAGCCAACGCCACCTTGTCTGCCGCCGCGTCGTTGTGGAGGTGGAAGACACAAACTCTAGCCGGTCGGATCCAGCTCGCTCCAAGACCTTGGTCAGTGACTCATCTGGAACATCACCACGACTGCCCTGGAGACCGGTCGGTAACGTCATGCCATACACGATTTCCGCGACCATATAGGTTATTGGAAGGGACTCGTGGGCATATCCACTGAGAGTGGAGCCGGCAAGACGGGTGATCGAAGATCCGACACCATTTGTACGACTTCCCACCATCAGGTCCTTGGACTCGTTACGAAGGAATTGCCAACCGCGTGACTTGAGGAAGGCCTCTTCGGAGTCATCGATCTTAGCCGCTTCGCAGAGCATGAACAAATGCGTCTTCGACTGTGCAATCGATTTTATCAAGGCTCCTTTAGATGGTGTAGCATCGTCCCAGTCAATGTGATTAGCAACGGAGCTAGGAGCGGTACGCTTTCTTCCCCTGCTCATGTTGCCGAGATTGAGGATGAGCGCGGCATACTTGGTCTTGCTGGTGAAGATAGGGACATTGGAGTCCTCTGCCAGACCAAAACGATGAATATAAGGATTCGGCGTCTTCTCAAGAGAGAGGTCCCCAATCTCCTCTTCATCGACTCCGGTGCTCAAGAAGTAGTGAAGCATAGCATTCAAAAGTTCTTCTCGAGTTGCCGGATTGCCGCTTGCATCCAGGGACTTCAGCTTATCAAGAAGTGCTTCCATAACATCCAGTGCTGATCCTCGGATGTCAGAGGCCTTGCCCATGAGCTTGTCGTCCAAGGTGCTACGAACGTCCCCAGAACGAAAAACAACGTCCTTTTTGTCGGGACGACGCTCATAGATGGGATCCATCTTGTTGAGTTGGTCGAATAGATCCACCATAGAGAGAGAGTATTTCTGTCCCTTGTGGTTCGGAACATTTACCCTCCAACTCATATGCTGCACCTTGTAGGCGAGAACGGGCTCGTAATCAGGATCACGAAGTCCTGTATGATACAAGCCTGAATAGCCATATCCATGCAGCTGCTTGCAGAGCATCCGCATAGGGCTTTGTCGTTCGATTTCGGTGAGCTGATTAAGGAAATGTTTGAACTCTTCGAGATCAACGAGCTCGATCTTTTCCTTTGCCTTGCCCATTTTGTCGAACGCGTTCTCATTCTGGTCCTCTGCATCCTTCGCGGCCTGGTAGTACTCAGGATCCGGAACAGTCTTGCATTTCCCCCAGATGCCTTGATCGTGAAGTTCACTTTCATCATCCTTCTCGGGAGAAATGTCTGGCATGGATTCTGAGCCTTCCTCAGCCATTTCAATGTTCTCGGACTTACCTCCTTCCTGACCCATGTGCACATCAGGTTCGACCTTCACCTCGGATGCCTCTCCCTGTGGAGAGCTTTCCGTGGCTTCGGTCTTCTGTTGTGGAACATCCACCCCAGATGCCTCCCCATGTGGAGAGCTTTCCGGAGCGTCCGTCTCCATTGGCTCGACAGTAGCCCCAGATGCCTCTCCCTGTGGAGAGCTTTCTGGAGCTTCAGTCTCCATTGGCACATCGGTCGGCTCGGTCTTAACCGGATCAACCTTCTTGCCCTGTGGCAAGTCCGTGGATCCAGACGACGGTTCGGAGGTATCCATCTGAGTAGCCGCGGGAGGCTCCTCGATCTCCTCGATCTGTGGACATGGGAGTCGCTCGATGAACTCCTCGATCATAATGTCGTCATATGGTCGGGTGAGGAGCTCATTCAGCTCAGACTCCTTCTTCGCCTTCAAGTCTTCGTACGCCACTAAATCAGCTTTTGCCTTGCGGGCGAAAGCCGACTTGAAATCGCGCTGGTCAGACTCAGCGAAGACTTTCTCCAGAACCGCCAGGAGGTAGCTGCCGTTGAACGGCTGCTTCAGGGTACTGTCATAGAGACAATAGCCCTCAGGGGTTCGCACCGTGTATTTACGGCGAACCTCCAGATCACCGGCGTGGCGCTGGATGTAGGAGAAGAAGTCCACTCCATAAGCCTCATTGATGACGCGGACGAGCATCTGGAAATCCTCTCGCACATAGCCAACCTCTTCATACACATACCTTTCCCTGAGGAAAGCCTTGTGTGCGGCGAGCTTGCGAGAGTAGTCGGGATCCTCTGTCCTTGGCATCTTTGCACGAGAGTCATTGTCCCGAGGGCGATCGAATCCAATGTTACCCAAGTTGGGCCTGAATTCGTTCGACGCGGCAACGGAGACATCGTCCAGCATCTGGGCAAGACCGCCAGGATGACGCTTAAAGTTCATCCAAGGTGACGTGTAACCGTTGGAGTAAACCTTCGGTTTCTTGTCCAGCTCCACGAGGTAGTTCCCCTGCAACTTCCCCATCTCGAAGGCCTTGAGGAAGAAGTGCAGGGAGTACCCCGAAAGAGGATGCTGCAACCACGATGCCCAATCGTATTCACCACCCAAAGACTCTCTCATAGAAGTAGTCAAAGTGTGCCAGGGGGTGACCTGAACGAGGGCATCGCCATAGGTGCTAAGCATCGGCTGGCCAGAGGAGTCCACCATGTGCAACTTGCCGTGCGCGAAGAGATGCCATGGATTCGTCCTGGCCTTGCGGAGAACCTCGTTGAGCTCCTCCTGCTGCTGGGACTTATGCGCATCAATCTTGCCGTGGACGGTGTCCCCAGACTGATACGCATACTTGGTGTCTCCTTCGGAGGCTGTGGCTTGCCGCTCCCGCTCTGCCTTAAGCTCATTGTCACGAATAAGCTTCTGGAGAGCTGCCGCGTCCAATGTGGGTACCTTCTCCTGAGAGAAGCTTCCCGGTGACGCTTGGCCTGCATCCTGAGATGTCTTTGGCCGCTTCTTGGGAGCTGGCTTCGAAGGCATTGGATCCGAGCTGCTACCCGGTACCCCTCCCTGTGGAGGGCCTCCGGAAGCAGATGCGGAAGCAGACGCTGAGGTTCCCTCTTCCTGAGAAGAGCCTACCCCTGCGCTTTGCTGCTTCCTCTCGTGGCGAATGCCACCCGGATCTTGCTCGTGAGGAGGACGGTAGTGATGTGTGAGATACATCGCCGGAATGTCCTGGTACGAGAGCACCACGCCGTTGTCTGTAAGAAACAGATTGTGGCCGTGACTCAGGTAGCACTCGTAATCGAGCTTGGCGTAGAAGACGTAGGTACCGTACTTAATGACGGTCCCAGCCCCAGGAGAAACCACTCCATCCGCATAAACGAGGTGGATGGCCTTCCTGTGCCGCTGCCACGCCGCCTTCGTCGCCTCCAGCTTTAAGCCGTTTTCCCGGATGCTCTCGTAGTTGGAGTTATCCGAGGCGTGGAAAATCGTTCCAAGCTGGCGGCATCGCTCCAAGGTGAGCCTTTCCCCGAGAGCAACATCAGAGACCCGCTCGGGCATCCGTGAGTGACCCTGGACGGCGGAGACCCCGACATAGAAGTCGAAGTCAAAGAACCGCTCGAACTGCAGAGCCACTGGGGCCACCCAGATGTTGAAGCGACCCTTCGAGTTCGCCATCAAGAAGGCGAAGAACTTCTTGGGCTCCCACTCGAAAGGCCTGATGTGCTTCATCATCGTCTCCAACGGGATCTCCATGTATCGACCCGGCGTGACCCTCGTGTCGTGCCTGGTCAATGATGATGTTTGGGACTTGCCCATCCACCTTGGCGCATCTGGTGAATGTTGAAGATTTCACGATCTCGGTGAGCTCGTCGCCGGTCAGACATCCAAGAAAGCACCGGAGGAAGTCGAACTTCCACGTGAGGTGCCGCTGCAACACATGGGTCCCAGGGTGAGTTTCCTCGTACAGCAGGACGTGTGACAGAAAGGCCAACTGTCCTTCCAGAATGTTCACCGCGGCCATCTCCCCCTGAGGGAAGTACGCCGTGGTGTCCTGCTGACGGAAAAACCGTGGAACACCTTCTGGGATGATCCTGAGGGAGGCCACCGGAGCACTCGCAGGATAGGCTCGACGATCCCTTGTAGGATAGCTGGCATTACCGTCGCCATCTCCAACTGTTCGGAGTACACGACGGTTTGCCCAGGACGCGCTCTGTTGGTACAAGGACAGGTCGGGGACACCAGTGCGGACGTCAATCTTGAAGTTGCATCCCGTTGTCGGTGTCCAGTAGACCTGGAATGGTGCCTCCTCATGAGAGGAGCGTCCAGTGTCCATCGAGGGTCCTGCCGCAGCCATGCTGGTAACAGAAGAAGAGGAAGTTGTGGGCTACTTTCTCACTTGAGTTTTGAACCAGCTGATTTGAGCAATGCAGGCACAAATTTAAAAAGAGACCAACAACTCTTCATGAAGCACATGCATTGAATTGATCCGACAGCTCACACATGAAGCAGACATGACTCACAAACGCTCCTGCATGAACATGACATGTTGCACTGCACTCAAAACCGCGTACTCCTTACGGAGCCAGGCGTTCAAGAAGGCCTTGTGCTCAATCATGGAACGAAAAGGAGGATGTGAATCAATTTCCTTCAACCACCCAGTTTGAACAGAACTCAGGAGGTTTCTAGGATTAGCGCTTCGTTTCGTGAGACAGTCAGAAAGACAGTGTTCGGTTCGAACGTGAGAAAGATCAGCAATAGCACCTGAACACGCTTCCTTTCTCAGCATTTGAATCATGTGAATGGTTTCCTGTTGTTCGGGTGAGTGAGTAGTAGAAGCGGTAGACACGAGATTGTTAGCATCGGTGCGAATGTGAATCTCGGCATCCAGACCACTAATGTCCTTCCACAAACCACGAAGCATTTGACAGGTACCAAAACACTTCATCAAGGCGTAAAGCTCAGCGACAGTGGTACTGAGGGTCGTTCTCTTAATCTTGGTTGATTCGAAGAAGACCAATGAGCCTCGGGTGTCTCTTCGATTCTTGACCCTTTCATCTGCGATGAAGATAGTCATCGCCCTCTGTGAGGACTTTCGCTGTTGTTACGGAAAGCTGCGTCAGGAATTCCAAGAATCCTCGGTGATCCCTTCACTGGCCACACCCGCAACTCTACTTCCTCACTGCGTATCTGTCGACACAACTTGTTCAACTCCTTGCAGTGACCAATAGTCGGAGCAGCGGATGCTGATGCCAGACGAGAGAACTGGTAACATGCCTGAAATTGCGTCCTAGACTGAAGCCAGTTGATGCTACCAAGCAAAGAGCGATAGGAAGTGTGAAGAGATTTATCACACGCATCTGCATCCTTAAGATGCTTTGGTATGACAATCTCCTCAAGCTCTGAAACACACAGCTTTTGATCGATCGAGATATACTTCTTCTTCCCTTGTGCATCAAGAACCCAACGCACACGCTGTCCCGTGAACGTAAGGTCATTCTTGTCCTCATGGCCGACAGTGAAGTGTTCCTTGATCTTCTTTAGGAACCAAGTGAGGAACTCAGGGGTTCCACTTATGATGAGATCATCAACATGAAGACTCATCACTCCAACTGTTCTGCGACCTTTGCTGGGACTTCCATGCACAGGGTCAACAAAGTGTTCAAGAAGCTGATCAACCAACTCGGGGGAGAGCTCTGATAAGCTCTCGACCTTGTATGAAGCCTTCTCTGGAAGGAACAAGGAGACTAGGACCTCAGCTTCTTCTTCAAGGAAGCAGGTCTTATCGCTCTTGTCCAACCTCAGGTCATGGGCCCTTTCGACAATCCACCATGTTCCTTTACGGAGGATCATGGAAACTCGATAAGGGTAGTCCTTGACCTGATAGACAGGTGCAGGAGTACGGAGAGCCTTGGCCCTGTGAGAAACGAGAGCATGCCCGTTCTCATAAGGGAACCACCCTCTTTTCTTACAAGCAACACTGCCCAAGAATCCGAGAAGCTTATCATCAGTCACAGGCCTCCAAGCATAGTCAACCATCTTCTTGGTATCGGTGTTAAAACACTGAGCGATATCGGGACATGAAAGATAGGATCTCTCCTCCGCACGGTCGGAGGAAGAACGGTTTCCTTCATCGTATGCGTAGCATGTCATGGCATGAAGGGCAACCTCCTGGAGGTAGGCAGGTTCCACCTCAAGAGAGGTGCTTCCTGCTTCAGGTTCCTCCTCCTGAGAGGAGCTTCCTGCCGCAAGGTGGCTCTTGCCCTTCTTGCCTTCTATGCCGTCGTATGCGACATAAGTGCATCGGTCAGCTCTGGTCGGTTCCATGCCTACAGACCGGAGGAATTTGTCCAAACGATTCCACCATCTTCTCGGTGCATCGTTCAGACCATAGACTGGTCTGAGACAAAGGCCAACCATCCAGGTAGGCAAACCGATGTCAGGAGGCAACTGAAACACAACCATGCGAGATGACAGATTGTAGTGTTCCCCCTGAAGGAAAGCGGTCTTAAGATCCAAATGAAAAAGATCCCAATAGTGATTGGCAGCGCACTGCGCAACCAAACGGAAACCATACCGAGTAGCCGTAGGGCTGTCCGTTTGTTGATCCCAGGCAAACTTGTCCTGAAACCCACGACAAACCCATCGGGCTTTGAACTTGAAAAAGTAACCGTTCTTGTCAACCTTCACAGTAAGGACCCAACGTCCGGTAAGAAAATTGACATCGTTTTTAAGCTTGCGACGGTCCGTCAGCCGAATTGCATCATTGTCCAAGTAACTCTTGAACTCCTCAAGTTTAGCCTTCCGAATTTCGGCGGCATACTTGCGCTGCATCTCCGGCGTGAGGGTACCTGCCTTGATTTTATCTTGTTTAGTCAACCACGACGCAAAACCATCACCATCCAACGGAACAAAGGACGGAACCTTGAAGTCCGACGGAAGGCGAATCAAAACGTCGTCGTCTCCAACAGCCAAAGCAAGCAAGCTGTCATCACGATAGTCAACCGTGGCATCCGAATCAGTATCCTCACCAGCTTCCGGCACCGGCGGTTCCGGGGTGGGTTCCGGGAGTGGGGTTTGCTGGATAGGAAATTCCCCCTCAGTCACCGGCAAACCAGGAACAGGAGCCGGATCAGAAGAAGAGGAAGCAGGTTCGTGAAAACCTGGAAAGTCACCCGACGGATCGGGATCCTTCTTTCCCGCAGACTGCCCAGGCAACAACACAACCGGAGGTCCCACAACAGTACGTGACTTGGCCTTAGACACATCTTCAGGAGGTGTGCCTCTGGCACGTGTCTGAGACACATTGCGAGGCGACGGCGGTCGCATACTCTGTGGCACCGGAAAGTGAGGATGCGGCGGAATTGGAACAGGAACAATAGGTGAAGGTGGTGCCGGCCACGGCATCGGTGGACTAAGAACCTGATCCGGGTTCGCAAACTGAGGCGGAGCCCCAGGAGAATCGGGAGGACCTCCAGGAGGAGGCGACTCCTCGTGAAACTCCAGCGGAAGAGGAGGCTCTTCCGGTGACGGACCATAACCAGGTCCCGGTCCCTGAGGACCGCCTCCTGGCGGATGTCCATCACCGTCCGGATCGTGATCCAGGTCGGAATCAGCATCTCCCCCTGGTACCGGTACATGAGTACCGCCTCCAGGAGGTTGTGACGGAGGGTCACCACCGACATGCAACTCAACAGGATTATCATCTAAATCCTGCTCTGGATGCTGTAGTTGCATTTCCTCATCGTCCACAGGCATATCACCGTGTGGATCATCATATCCTGGATAGTCCACATCGTCGTCTGTGGCTGGCGGTTGCGGTGCAACCGGGGCCGGCGCTGGCTGGTCCGTGAAGTCCAAGCCAACATCAGGCCCGCGTCTGGAATTTTTGTTCTGTGACTCATTCCAGAACACTATCATGGACCAGTGCGTTGATTGCATATCCTTAAGGCAAGGAAGCAACTGTGCCATCGTCACGAAAAACACATGGTGCATATCACCCTTCTGCCACAAAATGACAACAGCATCAGGATGACGATGAACCAAAGGGAGTGTTTTCCCTTGAGTCCCCCTGTAAACGTTACAGTACTCAAATTCCAGATACGGCAGAGTTAGCACGCGCACATTCTTAATCATTGGCCGCAAGGCGACCGCGTCAGACGATGTGGTCGTGTGAACTTCCAACTCAGTACATGGAAGGAGACTGTCAACATATGACAGAGTCTGGACCAAAGACGATGTAACAAACCGCTGCGGCGCAACAAACCTCAGAGGTGTCGGAAGCTTCCCTTTGTCATTGTTTGAGAGTAGTGAGTACTCTGCTTCTGACGGAAGAACCGGCAAAGCCTCTGAATTGCGGTCTGATCGCAAACACAACGCACACAGTGTTCCATCATCAAAATCCTCAAAGATATCTTCGAACAAGTAACATTGTCGGAGAGCTGATCGTTCATCACCCACAAGACACTGCGAAAGCAGCACAGCAAACCTTGGATCAAGTGCGTTAGCAGAGTCATAGCCTTCTTCCAACGACTCCAAACGGCCAAATGATCCATCAGGCAGATTAGTGAGAAAGGAAAGCTCACCATGCTGACGCTTACCGTGGTCATCTCCCCCTGAAGGAAGTACACCCCGGTTCTTGAAGGTGTGGAATGAAAGTCCTCTCCTCCACTTCAGCGAGCGACTACTCTGCGAAAGCCAGAACCCACAATGAGAAGGATACATGATGGTCACGAAGTATCCATCACCTTTGTCATCTTGCCAACGGCAGACTTCGGCACAAAAGTGCCAGAAGGCATTGGTGGCCTTCCTGTTCCAACCATCAGGGATGACAGGATGAATAAAAATGTGATTAGGCTCTGCCTTCAAGATCACTCGCCAAGCGGCCTCAATCGAAGATTGGATAGACTTGGCGTTCCATTCACCAAACAACACAGGTTCAATCGCATCAAGTCCAGAATGGACTGTGCACGCAGTAAGCCCGGTGAGGCTAGGTGTGATCTCAACGAAATCGCTCTTGCCTGAAGTGAGAGTGTGGTAACAGATCTCATGCTCATAGCAGAACCCAGAACCGGCACGATCAAGAATATCGTCGCCGATGCGGTCGAGTGCCTTTTCCTGAGAAGAGCGTCTCGGGACCTCATCTTTTTTCAGAGGAATGGCCACATCATGCCACGGATCTCCATCACGCCTGACCTTCGACTGATTAACCCGAAGAACGGCACGATGAACTTCAACCAACACCATGGCACCTTCCTGTGACACAACTATGCCTCTGACCCAGGTTCCTTCAGACTTCTTCTTCGACTCATCCTTATGCCAAACGAACACGCGGTCACCCTTCGAGTAAGGACCATCAGACGGCATGACTCTTCGTGCAAGGTCCTTCCGAAGGTCGAGTGATTGTCTAGCCTCTTGATGAGCCCGCATGGCAATCCTCTGGAGTTCCAGAGTGGTTCGATCCTCCTCGGCAGGTTAAGCAGAGAGCTGTTCAGGAGAACTGTTCTCGACATCAAACAAGTCTGGTGGCCGTCTTCCTGTAGCTATCTCCAAAGGAGAATAGCCTGAGACGGTAAGCTGGCAATTTCTTGCCCAGGCCACCTTCTTGACTGCTTGACGAACAGTCACCTGCTCTGCATAACCCTCATCAGCTAAGGCCTTGGCCATGATTGCCCAGGTGCGCTTGAAAAGACGCACTGCGGTCTCAGCTCGATTAGGCCAAGGAGTCCGTGGTCCCCATGGATACGGAGTAATGCCATGGAACTTGTAGTAAGACATGAACTGTGGCGTGAAAAATGCTTGATCTCCTACGATTCCCTTAGGAACGCAGTTGTTCTCCTCTGTCCATTGTCTAAAAGATCCCAGAGTCTCTGGCGCTTCCAGGCTTGTAAGAGCCGTAGCCCACAGAAGATTTGAAGCACCATCAATGATGAACAAAGCCAAGTAGGCTTTAGTACCGAACTTGATTTCTTCATGATCAACAAAAATGAGATCACCGAAGGATGATGCTCTTAACCCTGCGATTCTGGCTCGCGGAGGCGTAGGCACCGAGGTGCTGCAAACACGACAGCCTTTGACAACGCGGTCGTACTTGTCATAGATCTCTCCTGGCAGACCAAGCATGCTGGTCCTGCGTCGAAACTGAGCAGGACTCATGTGGTAATGCTTCACATGCAACTTGTAAAGATCAACATCATTGTTCAGCTTTTCCAACATGCGCTGATACTGCGGAGAAGCCCTTGAGACCTCGTGGCCTGGCAACGGAAGCGCGATCCTCCTAGGTTCTAGCGACTGTGGCTCTGGGGCCTTCGGAGGACTCGGAGGAAGCAAATCTGCATCCCCCAGTTCGGAAGGTTCGTACTCTTGAAGATCCGGATCATCCTCAGGAGCAAGAGGAGGAGGAGCCGGTTCCTCGGGTGCCTTTCCCTGTGGAAAGCTTCCCTTGGCTCGAATCCTTCTCT
>CAJNDT010005580.1:169854-554404 GCA_905221615.1 Symbiodinium sp. CCMP2592
TCTTCAACTGAAAACTTTTGCTTGAAAGTCGCCCACTTGTGTTTCAGTTCCCTCTCCAGGCGGAAAGCCTACTGTAACATAAAGGTGTAAAGCTTGGCTCTACTTGATGCCAGCATGACATCTTGCGGCAAGGCAAATGGTATAAGGGCATTGGAAGTATCTTATCCTGAGATAAGTATCTTCTTTCCTGACAAGGTCTTTAGGAAGTCCCTTTTCCTGAGAAAAGCATCTTCCTTAGAAGCGGCGAATGCTCAAAATGGATACCTTCTTCTGAAAGCAGCATTCCGTGAAACACTCACTCAACTTCTTCCAACGGACCTTGTTGATTGATCCTTTGGTTGTACTGCCTCAATTGACGACCAACAAAAGGACTGTCGTCAGGATGAGGAATGCGGAGGTGAGGGTAGTACCATCTCTCCAAGCGCCAGTAATGGAGTTGGAAACGAAATGGAAATAACTCACCACTGCCAGTACGACTCCAGGATGCTGGGCCAGGACCAACGTCTTCGTCAGGAACGTCAACGTCTCCATCCTCGCCCAGGTCCGAACCTAGTCAGTTTTTGCCCTTGGCTTTGCCTTTGGACTTGTCCTTGGACTTGCCCTTGGACTTGCCCTTGTCAGCGTCCTTGCCTTTTCCTTTGGAGGACTTGCCTCCCTTGCCGTCTTCTTTGCCACCAGGAGGTTGTGCGGGTTCTTGAGGACGTTGAGAACCAGAAGCTTTAGCACCAGAAGCTGCCTCTCCCTGAGAAGAGCTTGCTCCCTGTGGTGCGGCTGCAGGACCAGTAGAACCAGAACCACGCGCCTTGTTCAGCTTCTGTCTCTCTGTTCTTCTGTCCGCGGCTTCCTTCATGGTGTCGGGATTGCGGTTGAGCGCTCTCATCCTGCCTCCAGAGTACTGGTTCGCGTGAACCTCGATGAGGAGCGGAGTGTGAGCGTCATAGTCCCGATCGTTGAGAAGGTACGCGGCGCTGGTGGAGTTTAACAGCCACTCAGAGACATGGATGTCGAACTCAGTCTTTGAAGACGGAATCTCCGCCCATTGATCGTCCGACATGCTGTGTCCCCATTCCATGACTGTAGCCATAACAGGATCCAAACCAGGAAAAGTATTCCAGTCTGGTTGCTTAGCTTCCTTGTATGGCATTCCCAGCGTGTCCTCATACTGTTTCCGAAGCCACATGGCGTTTGCTGACACATGTCTCGCACGAGGCGAACAGAAGTGTGGGCACTTTGGGCTTTCTGACCATGCCTCCAAGAAGTAGTCGAGAAGGCTTTGGTACATTCCGCCACGAATATCCATCGACTCCTGCTTTCGGCCGGTGGCCCGGTAGAGGGCCATGTTGGCGTCGCCACCGATGAGGTCGACTTGGTAGTGCAAGCAGTCGATGAACATGTTGCCCAACACTTCATGAGCCAACGCCACCTTGTCTGCCGCCGCGTCGTTGTGGAGGTGGAAGACACAAACTCTTAGCCGGTCGGATCCAGCTCGCTCCAAGACCTTGGTCAGTGACTCATCTGGAACATCACCACGACTGCCCTGGAGACCGGTCGGTAACGTCATGCCATACACGATTTCCGCGACCATATAGGTTATTGGAAGGGACTCGTGGGCATATCCACTGAGAGTGGAGCCGGCAAGACGGGTGATCGAAGATCCGACACCATTTGTACGACTTCCCACCATCAGGTCCTTGGACTCGTTACGAAGGAATTGCCAACCGCGTGACTTGAGGAAGGCCTCTTCGGAGTCATCGATCTTAGCCGCTTCGCAGAGCATGAACAAATGCGTCTTCGACTGTGCAATCGATTTTATCAAGGCTCCTTTAGATGGTGTAGCATCGTCCCAGTCAATGTGATTAGCAACGGAGCTAGGAGCGGAACGCTTTCTTCCCCTGCTCATGTTGCCGAGATTGAGGATGAGCGCGGCATACTTGGTCTTGCTGGTGAAGATAGGGACATTGGAGTCCTCTGCCAGACCAAAACGATGAATATAAGGATTCGGCGTCTTCTCAAGAGAGAGGTCCCCAATCTCCTCTTCATCGACTCCGGTGCTCAAGAAGTAGTGAAGCATAGCATTCAAAAGTTCTTCTCGAGTTGCCGGATTGCCGCTTGCATCCAGGGACTTCAGCTTATCAAGAAGTGCTTCCATAACATCCAGTGCTGATTCTCGGATGTCAGAGGCCTTGCCCATGAGCTTGTCGTCCAAGGTGCTACGAACGTCCCCAGAACGAAAAACAACGTCCTTTTTGTCGGGACGACGCTCATAGATGGGATCCATCTTGTTGAGTTGGTCGAATAGATCCACCATAGAGAGAGAGTATTTCTGTCCCTTGTGGTTCGGAACATTTACCCTCCAACTCATATGCTGCACCTTGTAGGCGAGAACGGGCTCGTAATCAGGATCACGAAGTCCTGTATGATACAAGCCTGAATAGCCATATCCATGCAGCTGCTTGCAGAGCATCCGCATAGGGCTTTGTCGTTCGATTTCGGTGAGCTGATTAAGGAAATGTTTGAACTCTTCGAGATCAACGAGCTCGATCTTTTCCTTTGCCTTGCCCATTTTGTCGAACGCGTTCTCATTCTGGTCCTCTGCATCCTTCGCGGCCTGGTAGTACTCAGGATCCGGAACAGTCTTGCATTTCCCCCAGATGCCTTGATCGTGAAGTTCACTTTCATCATCCTTCTCGGGAGAAATGTCTGGCATGGATTCCTCACCCTGTGGTGAGCCTTCCTCAGCCATTTCGACGTTCTCGGACTTACCTCCTTCCTGACCCATGTGCACATCAGGTTCGACCTTCACCTCGGATGCCTCTCCCTGTGGAGAGCTTTCCGTGGCTTCGGTCTTCTGTTGTGGAACATCCCCCCCAGATGCCTCCCCATGTGGAGAGCTTTCCGGAGCGTCCGTATCCATTGGCTCGACAGTAGCCCCAGATGCCTCTCCCTGTGGAGAGCTTTCTGGAGCTTCAGTCTCCATTGGCACATCGGTCGGCTCGGTCTTAACCGGATCAACCTTCTTGCCCTGTGGCAAGTCCGTGGATCCAGACGACGGTTCGGAGGTATCCATCTGAGTAGCCGCGGGAGGCTCCTCGATCTCCTCGATCTGTGGACATGGGAGTCGCTCGATGAACTCCTCAATCATAATGTCGTCATATGGTCGGGTGAGGAGCTCATTCAGCTCAGACTCCTTCTTCGCCTTCAAGTCTTCGTACGCCACTAAATCAGCTTTTGCCTTGCGGGCGAAAGCCGACTTGAAATCGCGCTGGTCAGACTCAGCGAAGACTTTCTCCAGAACCGCCAGGAGGTAGCTGCCGTTGAACGGCTGCTTCAGGGTACTGTCATAGAGACAATAGCCCTCAGGGGTTCGCACCGTGTATTTACGGCGAACCTCCAGATCACCGGCGTGGCGCTGGATGTAGGAGAAGAAGTCCACTCCATAAGCCTCATTGATGACGCGGACGAGCATCTGGAAATCCTCTCGCACATAGCCAACCTCTTCATACACATACCTTTCCCTGAGGAAAGCCTTGTGTGCGGCGAGCTTGCGAGAGTAGTCGGGATCCTCTGTCCTTGGCATCTTTGCACGAGAGTCATTGTCCCGAGGGCGATCGAATCCAATGTTACCCAAGTTGGGCCTGAATTCGTTCGACGCGGCAACGGAGACATCGTCCAGCATCTGGGCAAGACCGCCAGGATGACGCTTAAAGTTCATCCAAGGTGACGTGTAACCGTTGGAGTAAACCTTCGGTTTCTTGTCCAGCTCCACGAGGTAGTTCCCCTGCAACTTCCCCATCTCGAAGGCCTTGAGGAAGAAGTGCAGGGAGTACCCCGAAAGAGGATGCTGCAACCACGATGCCCAATCGTATTCACCACCCAAAGACTCTCTCATAGAAGTAGTCAAAGTGTGCCAGGGGGTGACCTGAACGAGGGCATCGCCATAGGTGCTAAGCATCGGCTGGCCAGAGGAGTCCACCATGTGCAACTTGCCGTGCGCGAAGAGATGCCATGGATTCGTCCTGGCCTTGCGGAGAACCTCGTTGAGCTCCTCCTGCTGCTGGGACTTATGCGCATCAATCTTGCCGTGGACGGTGTCCCCAGACTGATACGCATACTTGGTGTCTCCTTCGGAGGCTGTGGCTTGCCGCTCCCGCTCTGCCTTAAGCTCATTGTCACGAATAAGCTTCTGGAGAGCTGCCGCGTCCAATGTGGGTACCTTCTCCTGAGAGAAGCTTCCCGGTGACGCTTGGCCTGCATCCTGAGATGTCTTTGGCCGCTTCTTGGGAGCTGGCTTCGAAGGCATTGGATCCGAGCTGCTACCCGGTACCCCTCCCTGTGGAGGGCCTCCGGAAGCAGATGCGGAAGCAGACGCTGAGGTTCCCTCTTCCTGAGAAGAGCCTACCCCTGCGCTTTGCTGCTTCCTCTCGTGGCGAATGCCACCCGGATCTTGCTCGTGAGGAGGACGGTAGTGATGTGTGAGATACATCGCCGGAATGTCCTGGTACGAGAGCACCACGCCATTGTCTGTAAGAAACAGATTGTGGCCGTGACTCAGGTAGCACTCGTAATCGAGCTTGGCGTAGAAGACGTAGGTACCGTACTTAATGACGGTCCCAGCCCCAGGAGAAACCACTCCACCCGCATAAACGAGGTGGATGGCCTTCCTGTGCCGCTGCCACGCCGCCTTCGTCGCCTCCAGCTTTAAGCCGTTTTCCCGGATGCTCTCGTAGTTGGAGTTATCCGAGGCGTGGAAAATCGTTCCAAGCTGGCGGCATCGCTCCAAGGTGAGCCTCTCCCCGAGAGCAACATCAGAGACCCGCTCGGGCATCCGTGAGTGACCCTGGACGGCGGAGACCCCGACATAGAAGTCGAAGTCAAAGAACCGCTCGAACTGCAGAGCCACCGGGGCCACCCAGATGTTGAAGCGACCCTTCGAGTTCGCCATCAAGAAAGCGAAAAACTTCTTGGGCTCCCACTCGAAAGGCCTGATGGGGTGCTTCATCATCGTCTCCAACGGGATCTCCATGTATCGACCCGGCGTGACCCTCGTGTCGTGCCTGGTCAATTATGACAGCTGTTTGGATGACTTCACCGCCCATCCACCGTGATTGTGGCGCATCTGGTGAATGTTGAAGATTTCACGATCGAGCTCGGTGAGCTCGTCGCCGGTCAGACATCCAAGAAAGCACCGGAGGAAGTCGAACTTCCACGTGAGGTGCCGCTGCAACACATGGGTCCCAGGGTGAGTTTCCTCGTACAGCAGGACGTGTGACAGAAAGGCCAACTGTCCTTCCAGAATGTTCACCGCGGCCATCTCCCCCTGAGGGAAGTACGCCGTGGTGTCCTGCTGACGGAAAAACCGTGGAACACCTTCTGGGATGATCCTGAGGGAGGCCACCGGAGCACTCGCAGGATAGGCTCGACGATCCCTTGTAGGATAGCTGGCATTACCGTCGCCATCTCCAACTGTTCGGAGTACACGACGGTTTGCCCAGGACGCGCTCTGTTGGTACAAGGACAGGTCGGGGACACCAGTGCGGACGTCAATCTTGAAGTTGCATCCCGTTGTCGGTGTCCAGTAGACCTGGAATGGTGCCTCCTCATGAGAGGAGCGTCCAGTGTCCATCGAGGGTCCTGCCGCAGCCATGCTGGTAACAGAAGAAGAGGAAGTTGTGGGCTACTTTCTCACTTGAGTTTTGAACCAGCTGATTTGAGCAATGCAGGCACAAATTTAAAAAGAGACCAACAACTCTTCATGAAGCACATGCATTGAATTGCTCCGACAGCTCACACATGAAGCAGACATGACTCACAAACGCTCCTGCATGAACATGACATGTTGCACTGCACTCAAAACCGCGTACTCCTTACGGAGCCAGGCGTTCAAGAAGGCCTTGTGCTCAATCATGGAACGAAAAGGAGGATGTGAATCAATTTCCTTCAACCACCCAGTTTGAACAGAACTCAGGAGGTTTCTAGGATTAGCGCTTCGTTTCGTGAGACAGTCAGAAAGACAGTGTTCGGTTCGAACGTGAGAAAGATCAGCAATAGCACCTGAACACGCTTCCTTTCTCAGCATTTGAATCATGTGAATGGTTTCCTGTTGTTCGGGTGAGTGAGTAGTAGAAGCGGTAGACACGAGATTGTTAGCATCGGTGCGAATGTGAATCTCGGCATCCAGACCACTAATGTCCTTCCACAAACCACGAAGCATTTGACAGGTACCAAAACACTTCATCAAGGCGTAAAGCTCAGCGACAGTGGTACTGAGGGTCGTTCTCTTAATCTTGGTTGATTCGAAGAAGACCAATGAGCCTCGGGTGTCTCTTCGATTCTTGACCCTTTCATCTGCGATGAAGATAGTCATCGCCCTCTGTGAGGACTTGTCGCTGTTGTTACGGAAAGCTGCGTCAGGAATTCCAAGAATCCTCGGTGATCCCTTCACTGGCCACACCCGCAACTCTACTTCCTCACTGCGTATCTGTCGACACAACTTGTTCAACTCCTTGCAGTGACCAACAGTCGGAGCAGCGGATGCTGATGCCAGACGAGAGAACTGGTAACATGCCTGAAATTGCGTCCTCGACTGAAGCCAGTTGATGCTACCAAGCAAAGAGCGATAGGAAGTGTGAAGAGATTTATCACACGCATCTGCATCCTTAAGATGCTTTGGTATGACAATCTCCTCAAGCTCTGAAACACACAACTTTTGATCGATCGAGATATACTTCTTCTTCCCTTGTGCATCAAGAACCCAACGAACACGCTGTCCCGTGAACGTAAGGTCATTCTTGTCCTCATGGCCGACAGTGAAGTGTTCCTTGATCTTCTTTAGGAACCAAGTGAGGAACTCAGGGGTTCCACTTATGATGAGATCATCAACATGAAGACTCATCACTCCAACTGTTCTGCGACCTTTGCTGGGACTTCCATGCACAGGGTCAACAAAGTGTTCAAGAAGCTGATCAACCAACTCGGGGGAGAGCTCTGATAAGCTCTCGACCTTGTATGAAGCCTTCTCTGGAAGGAACAAGGAGACTAGGACCTCAGCTTCTTCTTCAAGGAAGCAGGTCTTATCGCCCTTGTCCAACCTCAGGTCATGGGCCCTTTCGACAATCCACCATGTTCCTTTACGGAGGATCATGGAAACTCGATAAGGGTAGTCCTTGACCTGATAGACAGGTGCAGGAGTACGAAGAGCCTTGGCCCTGTGAGAAACGAGAGCATGCCCGTTCTCATAAGGGAACCAACCTCTTTTCTTACAAGCAACACTGCCCAAGAATCCGAGAAGCTTATCATCAGTCACAGGCCTCCAAGCATAGTCAACCATCTTCTTGGTATCGGTGTTAAAACACTGAGCGATATCGGGACATGAAAGATAGGATCTCTCCTCCGCACGGTCGGAGGAAGAACGGTTTCCTTCATCGTATGCGTAGCATGTCATGGCATGAAGGGCAACCTCCTTGAGGTAGGCAGGTTCCACCTCAAGAGAGGTGCTTCCTGCTTCAGGTTCCTCCTCCTGAGAGGAGCTTCCTGCCGCAAGGTGGCTCTTGCCCTTCTTGCCTTCTATGCCGTCGTATGCGACATAAGTGCATCGGTCAGCTCTGGTCGGTTCCATGCCTACAGACCTGAGGAATTTGTCCAAACGATTCCACCATCTTCTCGGTGCATCGTTCAGACCATAGACTGGTCTGAGACAAAGGCCAACCATCCAGGTAGGCAAACCGATGTCAGGAGGCAACTGAACCACAACCATGCGAGATGACAGATTGTAGTGTTCCCCCTGAAGGAAAGCGGTCTTAAGATCCAAATGAAAAAGATCCCAATAGTGATTGGCAGCGCACTGCGCAACCAAACGGAAACCATACCGAGTAGCCGTAGGGCTGTCCGTTTGTTGATCCCAGGCAAACTTGTCCTGAAACCCACGACAAACCCATCGGGCTTTGAACTTGGAAAAGTAACCGTTCTTGTCAACCTTCACAGTAAGGACCCAACGTCCGGTAAGAAAATTGACATCGTTTTTAAGCTTGCGACGGTCCGTCAGCCGAATTGCATCATTGTCCAAGTAACTCTTGAACTCCTCAAGTTTAGCCTTCCGAATTTCGGCGGCATACTTGCGCTGCATCTCCGGCGTGAGGGTACCTGCCTTGATTTTATCTTGTTTAGTCAACCACGACGCAAAACCATCACCATCCAACGGAACAAAGGACGGAACCTTGAAGTCCGACGGAAGGCGAATCAAAACGTCGTCGTCTCCAACAGCCAAAGCAAGCAAGCTTTCATCACGATAGTCAACCGTGGCATCCGAATCAGTATCCTCACCAGCTTCCGGCACCGGCGGTTCCGGGGTGGGTTCCGGGAGTGGGGTTTGCTGGATAGGAAATTCCCCCTCAGTCACCGGCAAACCAGGAACAGGAGCCGGATCAGAAGAAGAGGAAGCAGGCTCGTGAAAACCTGGAAAGTCACCCGACGGATCGGGATCCTTCTTTCCCGCAGACTGCCCAGGCAACAACACAACCGGAGGTCCCACAACAGTACGTGACTTGGCCTTAGACACATCTTCAGGATGTGTGCCTCTGGCACGTGTCTGAGACACATTGCGAGGCGACGGCGGTCGCATACTCTGTGGCACCGGAAAGTGAGGATGCGGCGGAATTGGAACAGGAACAATAGGTGAAGGTGGTGCCGGCCACGGCATCGGTGGACTAAGAACCTGATCCGGGTTCGCAAACTGAGGCGGAGCCCCAGGAGAATCGGGAGGACCTCCAGGAGGAGGCGACTCCTCGTGAAACTCCATCGGAAGAGGAGGCTCTTCCGGTGACGGACCATAACCAGGTCCCGGTCCCTGAGGACCGCCTCCTGGCGGATGTCCATCACCGTCCGGATCGTGATCCAGGTCGGAATCATCATCTCCCCCGGGTACCGGTACATGAGTACCGCCTCCAGGAGGTTGTGAAGGAGGGTCACCACCGACATGCAACTCAACAGGATTATCATCTAAATCCTGCTCTGGATGCTGTAGTGGCATTTCCTCATCGTCCACAGGCATATCACCGTGTGGATCATCATATCCTGGATAGTCCACATCGTCGTCTGTGGCTGGCGGTTGCGGTGCAACCGGGGCCGGCGCTGGCTGGTCCGTGAAGTCCAAGCCAACATCAGGCCCGCGTCTGGAATTGTTGTTCTGTGACTCATTCCAGAACACTATCATGGACCAGTGCGTTGATTGCATATCCTTAAGGCAAGGAAGCAACTGTGCCATCGTCACGAAAAACACATGGTTCATATCACCCTTCTGCCACAAAATGACAACAGCATCAGGATGACGATGAACCAAAGGGAGTGTTTTCCCTTGAGTCCCCCTGTAAACGTTACAGTACTCAAACTCCAGATACGGCAGAGTTAGCACGCGCACATTCTTAATCATTGGCCGCAAGGCGACCGCGTCAGACGATGTGGTCGTGTGAACTTCCAACTCAGTACCTGGAAGGAGACTGTCAACATATGACAGAGTCTGGACCAAAGACGATGTAACAAACCGCTGCGGCGCAACAAACCTCAGAGGTGTCGGAAGCTTCCCTTTGTCATTGTTTGAGAGTAATGAGTACTCTGCTTCTGACGGAAGAACCGGTAAAGCCTCTGAATTGCGGTCTGATCGCAAACACAACGCACACAGTGTTCCATCATCAAAATCCTCAAAGATATCTTCGAACAAGTAACATTGTCGGAGATCTGATCGTTCATCACCCACAAGACACTGCGAAAGCAGCACAGCAAACCTTGGATCAAGTGCGTTAGCAGAGTCATAGCCTTCTTCCAACGACTCCAAACGGCCAAATGATCCATCAGGCAGATTAGTGAGAAAAGAAAGCTCACCATGCTGACGCTTACCGTGGTCATCTCCCCCTGAAGGAAGTACACCACGGTTCTTGAAAGTGTGGAATGAAAGTCCTCTCCTCCACTTCAGCGAGCGACTACTCTGCGAAAGCCAGAACCCACAATGAGAAGGATACATGATGGTCACGAAGTATCCATCACCCTTGTCATCTTGCCAACGGCAGACTTCGGCACAAAAGTGCCAGAAGGCATTGGTGGCCTTCCTGGTCCAACCATCAGGGATGACAGGATGAATAAAAATGTGATTAGGCTCTGCCTTCAAGATCACTCGCCAAGCGGCCTCAATCGAAGATTGGATAGACTTGGCGTTCCATTCACCAAACAACACAGGTTCACTCGCATCAAGTCCAGAATGGACTGTGCACGCAGTAAGCCCGGTGAGGCGAGGTGTGATCTCAACGAAATCGCTCTTGCCTGAAGTGAGAGTGTGGTAACAGATCTCATGCTCATAGCAGAACCCAGAACCGGCACGATCAAGAATATCGTCGCCGATGCGGTCGAGTGCCTCTTCCTGAGAAGAGCGTCTCGGGACCTCATCTTTCTTCAGAGGAATGGCCACATCATGCCACGGATCTCCATCACGCCTGACCTTCGACTGATTAACCCGAAGAACGGCACGATGAACTTCAACCAACACCATGGCACCTTCCTGTGACACAACTATGCCTCTGACCCAGGTTCCTTCAGACTTCTTCTTCGACTCATCCTTATGCCAAACAAACACGCGGTCACCCTTCGAGTAAGGACCATCAGACGGCATGACTCTCCGTGCAAGGTCCTTCCGAAGGTCAAGTGATTGTCTAGCCTCTTGATGAGCCCGCATGGCAATCCTCTGGAGTTCCAGAGTGGTTCGATCCTCCTCGGCAGGTTCAGCAGAGAGCTGTTCAGGAGAACTGTTCTCGACATCAAACAAGTCTGGTGGCCGTCTTCCTGTAGCTATCTCCAAAGGAGAATAGCCTGAGACGGTAAGCTGGCAATTTCTTGCCCAAGCCACCTTCTTGACTGCTTGACGAACAGTCACCTTCTCTGCATAACCCTCATCAGCTAAGGCCTTGGCCATGATTGCCCAGGTGCGCTTGAAAAGACGCACTGCGGTCTCAGCTCGATTAGGCCAAGGAGTCCGTGGTCCACATGGATACGGAGTAATGCCATGGAACTTGTAGTAAGACATGAACTGTGGCGTGAAAAATGCTTGATCTCCTACGATTCCCTTAGGAACGCAGTTGTTCTCCTCTGTCCATTGTCTAAAAGCTCCCAGAGTCTCTGGCGCTTCCAGGCTTGTAAGAGCCGTAGCCCACAGAAGATTTGAAGCACCATCAATGATGACCAAAGCCAAGTAGGCTTTAGTACCGAACTTGATTTCTTCATGATCAACAAAAATGAGATCACCGAAGGATGATGCTCTTAACCCTGCGATTCTGGCTCGCGGAGGCGTAGGCACCGAGGTGCTGCAAACACGACAGCCTTTGACAATGCGGTCGTACTTGTCATAGATCTCTCCTGGCAGACCAAGCATGCTGGTCCTGCGTCGAAACTGAGCAGGACTCATGTGGTAATGCTTCACATGCAACTTGTAAAGCTCAACATCATTGTTCAGCTTTTCCAACATGCGCTGATACTGCGGAGAAGCCCTTGAGACCTCGTGGCCTGGCAACGGAAGCGCGATCCTCCTAGGTTCTAGCGACTGTGGCTCTGGGGCCTTCGGAGGACTCGGAGGAAGCAAATCTGCATCCCCCGGTTCGGAAGGTTCGTACTCTTGAAGATCCGGATCATCCTCAGGAGCAAGAGGAGGAGGAGCCGGTTCCTCGGGTGCCTTTCCCTGTGGAAAGCTTCCCTTGGCTCGAATCCTTCTCTTTGCCGGTGCCTTTCCCTGAGGAAAGCTTCCGGATGCTCCTGTGTTCTTCGAGCTGTCTTCAGGCTTACCTGCGCTAACCATGTCCTCTGGAGATCCTACCTTTCCACGGGTTGGATCCTTGGACTTGGCTGGCACCGAGGTTCTACTCTCGATGCCACCAGGCAGAATCTTGAAAATGGTCTTGCCTTTCCAAGAGTCAGTAGTTCTTGTTGAAGAAAGCTCAGAAGAACGCCAGTCATCTTCTTGAGTAACGCTCTTTCCCTTGGAGAACTCCATGATCGTCTTGCGCTTGGTGTCCAGATACTCCAACGGAATTGGCACATAACCCGCCTTGGGTTCGTACTTGACTCTTCTCATCTTCTTGTGGATGCGAATCATTTCCATGTCGGCTTCGTTGATCACCCATTCATCATCAGTCGCCAACACGAGATTGTCAGGTACCTGTTCATGAGAACAGCATCCCTCGGTCTTCTGATGGAAGCCGTACTCGTAGTGGGAGAAGTAGGTGAGGAAGCTCGACTTCTTATGCTTGCTGAAACGCACATTCCACATCAGCTGACTGAGTTCAAGAAGATCAAGTACCAAGTGTGAGCTGGGTGCAACCTTCAGCCTCACATCCTTGATTCCCAGCACAGGGCTGCTGAGTAAGGCCTTTTCCGGATGGAGCTCGAACTGGAAACGAAGATTGCGCATCTGAGGTAAGGACATGAGAATGGGAACATGCCCTTGTTCCACAATGTCGAACTCTGTGGATTGAACTGCAAAGTCCCGGTCGTACATGCAAATGACCAACTTCTGGTTGCATTTGGTAGACTCGGAATTGGCAAAGGTGAACTGAGAAGTGGTCTCAGCAATGGTGTACCATATGCCACAGTTCTGGTTCTTGTCACAGAACTCCATGAGGTCCTGTGCGGCCACTCTCGAAGCCATTGCTCTCGTGCATCCCAGGTCCAACACCATCGCGGTCGGCGTCAAGGGCTGAGAGATGAAGGCTTCCTCGATCTCATTGATCTTCTCTTCGGTGGCCATGAAAGAAAAGTTCGGAGTGTTGAGATGTTCAACGAAGAAGGTTGTGGCGGCTGTGGTGCCGCTCGGGGCAGCATCAGCAAGCTGGCTCTGTCCGTCTTTTCCGGACTTTCCATCTTTTCCATCCTTGCCAAACTTGCTCTTTCCTTTGCCCTTCTTTCCTTTCTTTCCTTTTCCTTTGGCTGCATAGGATTCCTCAGACTCATACCAGGACCAGTCATCCCAGGACTGATCGCTCCACTGGTAATCTTGCCATTGTCCTTCTGCTTGCCATGCTTCTGATTCTTCGGCAAGATGTGACCTGCCTTTCTTCCTTTTGAAGAAGCGCCTTCCTTTGGATCCTTTGCCACCTTTTCCTTTGCCTTTACGGTGGCCCTTGAATCCGCGCCTCATCTTGCGGCCTTGGAAGCGCCGCTGGAACCATGAATAGTTCTCGTCGTCGTAGACCCAGAAGGCGTCCTCATCCGCTTCGAGGAAACCTTCGGTGCCATCTTCCTCGTCCTCGACCCAGTAGCCTTCATGATCGTTCAAATATCCTTCATCGATCACAAGGAAGGTCTTGCGGCCACCGTGGCCGGAAGGAGCGAGGAGTGGATTGTCGACGGTAGTCTTGGTCGTACAGAAGATCTCCAGGTAGACTTCGCGAAGCTCGGCCGTGTTGTAGTCAGCCAGGACTCGGTTCCGATGCGCCATCAGTGATGTCAACACCTGACGCTGATCCTGTGTCAGATCAGACAGGGACACAAAGATCAAAGCGACCAGGTTGGGCGTGATCGGAATGGTCCGAGCATGCTGCTCTCTGAGCCGTTCGTTGGCTCTCTCCATTGCCTGAGCTGGCGTAAGGTTTTCTTGTTCTTCTGGAGGAAGTCCTACTATGAAAGCTCTGACCTCTGCATTGTTCGGGTCCTCGATCGGCAGATAGGTATCGTTCCACGCTTCTTGCATTCTCTGAACAGAGAGTTGAAACCTGGTAATCCAACGAAGCATGTCTCCGTTCCCACGGTGCATGTTCATGAACTGCTGGAAGCGATAGAGAAAAACATTCGCTGCTCCCTTCACGAAAAGCGGCCGCAGGAAACTCTTGAAGTACTTCACTCCGTTGTTCGGGTCCTTCAGGCGATCTCTGTCGAGAAGTCTCTTGTGGATTGCTGCTTCACCTTCTAGCCGATTTCTCAAAGCTGGTCCACGCTTATCATTGTCTAGCTCAGTAATGTCACACCAGTCATCGATCGCATCTTCATAGGCAAACCAACTGCTTCTACCATCATAAGATGGAGGTACTTTGGTGGTCACCTGCTGGAAAGCTGAAAGACGGTGTAATTCATTGAGATGACGATGATTAGTCGCGAAAGATTCATTTCCGTGGAGGAGGTAGTCATCATCTCCTCCTTCATGCTCAAAGATAGTCGCAGAGTGGCTAGCCATTGCGCTGTTCTTGGATCGAGCCCCGGGAGAAACCTCTTCCGGTTATCTTCACCTGAGTGAAGTGTGCCGGAGAGACTCCGGTCACCTTCACCTGAGTGAAGCACACCGGGTATTCCGGTTGCCTCCACCTGTGTAGAGAGTACCGAACGGGTACCTCCACAAGTGTGAAGCTTCCCGTTTCCCGGGAGCTCCGCTACCACGTTGAGATGTAACCTGGACGTGTATCCCCTCGCTAGGCGTACAGGAACACAGGCACTCAGGTGTCTCTTTTGCTACAGGCGCACAGCTGTAGTCCACTGCACTAGAACCTTGAGCAACAGGCATGGATACATGCAAGTGATACGTGAAACAGACAGGCACCTGGATGTGTAACATTCAGTGTTTCACCCCCCTCCCCCCTTCCCCCCCCCCTCCCCCCCCTCCCCTTGTGCCGATACACCCCCAAGGGATACTCCTTGTGAGGAGGTGTATGACCAGTTATTCCCTAAGGATCAAAGGGCAGCGCCCTGCACACGGACAGTAGTTGTTTTGTCTTGCTACGCAAGGAGAGCTTGTCTTGTCTCAATATGGTAAAACCACTGTGAGCCAATGGGCAGCGGAATGTATATGTATGAGCATGCAGCCATTGCTGTAGGTACCTGTTAGAGCTACCCCTTTAGAGGTTTATGGTTTCAAACAGACACTAATTTTCTTTTACCGGAAGCATGGCCGCACATTCACACATATACTATTATGCCCACTGTCACAGTTGCGGAGTTTGGACTCATGATAAAAACAGCATATTGTTTATGCTAGGTATAGCACTGAAGTACACTGTTGAGGTCACTCCTTTTGCACACACTCATGCATGTTGGTCAGAGAGATCATCTGTACAGGATCAGGTCTGGTAATGTTCTTCTACCGAATTATGCAGCCCTTCATTGTGCTCTTGTTAGAGCCTTGTGATTCACTGTTGTGAAACTCTGAGAATTTTCTTATCTCAGATTCGGATCCAGGTTTGGATCATAGGCTCGAGCATAGACGTTCGGATGTGGCTCATCCGGGTCTGAGTGATCTTCTTCGGAACTTGAAAAGATTCCGAGTAATCTGTTCTCAGCCCTGGTGAAGGCGGCGTCTGCAGTATCATATCCATGGTTGGATGTTGTCGCCTTTGGCTCGGCCTTTGGCGCAGCTTGTGAGCTGACTGGAGTTGCCTTGGCTTTAGCCGGTTGTGGCTGCTTAGCCTTTGCCCGTTCAGCCCTTCTTCTTTCAAGCTGTCCGTCTGAGGACGCCCATGATCTTTCACTTTCATCTCCTGAAGGAGATAAGGCGTGGGCATAAAGGCTATTCCAGTACTGTGCTGCAGAAGGAGTTAGGACTTCTTCATTGTCAGATTCTGACTGGTCTTCCTCAGAGCTTTGGTCGTCAAAGAGTGTCTCGAGGACATTTTTGAGATTGTTATTTCTTCGCTCTATCTCTAGTGAGGAATGGACCAATTGGTTAAAGACTGTCCTTGAGTCCTTCAGTGCTGTTAGAAGGATTTCCACTCTGGATAGAGTATCTTGGATGGTGTCAAGATGTTCCTTCCTTTCCTCCTTGTCTCTCTGGATAGAGCTTCGCAATGATTGTGCGATTCTGAGGAGGTCTGTGTATTTCGTGAGAGGCATAGTTACCGTTTGATTGTCATGTATGACAGTTGTTTCGTCGCCGCTTAAGTTCCTGAATAGGACTTCCACGACTGGTAGAAACTCCGTGCTCCACGGTTCCTCTTCATCATATGTTTCTACGTGCTGTAGCACGCGTTGTGTAAACTGATCGGCTGCTTCTACCGTTGCATCGATAGAGCTGACGTGTCTTGCTGCCATGTTTCGGCACGTAACGTTAATTGCCTGGCCTTGATTGGCTTCGTTAAGTGCAGCGTCTGCATAGGTGCAGAGTCCACTGTTGTGGGCTTCTCTGGCTGCCTTTCGTTGAATGCGCCGATTTTGACCTCCTCTTCTGGTAGGACCTTTTGGTCTTGGAGGATCTGAAGGTACTGTTCCTTTCGCCTTTGGCGGAGGACTCTTAGGTGGAGGTGACATGTTTGCCTTGTTAGGCCCTGGTGGCATTGCCTTGGGCGCTGATGACGATGCGGCACTTGAGAGTGCAGATGTACCTTTGGCTTTTGCCGGGGATCCCTTGGGGATCGATGTATAGGTAATCTGCATGGCTTCTTCGGCCATTTGTGCATGCAAGGCATCTTTGAATAATTGCGTCATATGAGGAGTGGTACTTGCATCATCGTAGGTCTGGAAGCGCTCAATGTCTCTTTCGGTGCCACGTGAACGTGTATCACCTCTTTGGAAAGGATCGTTCCTGCGAATCTCCGCAACTTGTACTGCATGGAGGCAGTTTTTGCACAGCACCTTCTTGCAAACATCTCTTGCTTGCTTGAGCTGGTAACAGCTGTCTGAGAGATGGTAGACTTCGCTTCGGGAAGTATGCCAGATAGGTCGCAGATCAGTTGTTTCTCCGGAATTGACCCTGTTGGGTCCTAAAGGTTCACGCGTCTGCGGTTCATCCTCGGGTTCGAGGAATGGAACTCTTTGGTTCGCTGCTGCTTTTGATTTTGGTTGTTGGCGCTCCATACATCTGATAGGAGGCCTGGTAATCTGCTTCCACATCCAGTGTAAGCCCATTAGCAGCAGGAACACATTCCACGCGATGCTGAAGACGGAGAAGTCCTGCTCACTGGTTAGTGAGTTTGGAAGTGAAGTTTCATCAGTCTTGGTAGACTCTGCGTTCGCTCCACCTCGGTTGCGGTGTCCGAACCAGCCCGACAACCCCGCTGCTGTAGCAGCTGTTCTGAGTGCCTTGCCGCTCGGAGCAGACGGTGGACGCGATGCCTTCCTTCTTCTCCTCCGGCTGGAGGATTCGTCCTCTTGTTCCTCTTCATCTCTCTGAGCAGACATCAAGTTTGATGTTTCTCTTTCGTGTTCTTCGATGTCACTTTTTGTTGGTGACGGTTCTTCTTCTAGTCCATCCAGCTCTTCCAAAGACATGTTGAGCTTGTCAACAATATTGGTTCTTTGAGGCCTGGACCTTGATCTTGGTAGATCTTGTTGTGAAGAGGACGATGATTCCTGGTTCCTTCTTGGAGGAGGACCTTCAGGCTCGCTGGGACGTTCAGGCTGTGGCCATTCCCAGAATCTTCCGTATCTGTGATGGCTACCTGATGGTTGCGATTTGTCGTACCAGCTGTTGCCGGATGAGTAAACGAATGAATCTTTGTAACCCCAGTATTCAGCATTACGCTGCTTGTAAGCCTTTCGCTTGTCAGCGATCTTCTGAACCTGGGCATCTGACCGGTTGTGTTTCCCTTTTGTAAGGATTGGTTGTATCGTGAAGCCCAAAGGGCTGTGCCAATCTTTGTCAGAGGGACTCAACCATAGGTCAAGGTTAGAAAAAGTTGAATAGTACTGCTTGACTGAGACAAACAGACGGATATCAATATCCCTGTTATTGTTCATGTCCTGCCACATATCTGAGATTCGCTCCCAGTATGTTCTTTCGGCGGCAGGTGTGACATCTCTTGGACTAGGTGACGCCGTGTGCGGCGTTTTACTCCAGTCAAGGATATAACTGTTGATACAGTCAAGGTCAGCAACTTTCTTCGCCGGGTCCGCCGGTAGACGATCTGCACGTGCCAGTCTGTGCTGGTCGGAGTTGTTCAAGCAAAGATGTCGCACTTGTGAGTGCCTTCCTGCTATTTTGTTGAATGCTGCAAGTTTCTTCTCCAGGTATAGAGAAAACAAACTGTTTCGCGGGTGAACGTCTCCACCTTTTAAGGTGAGCCTCGACGCAATATTATTGAGATCTCCCGCTATTACATCCGGTTTAAAAGGGAGAATCTCGTTGAGGAACGCGTTCACCAGTTCGCGTCTCTGTTCTTCCTTATGAGTCATGAATGAGTTGAAATGGACGATCGCGATGGTGATGACCTTGTAAGGCCCTTTTGTACACCACATCTCGTCAAGATCGTTCGATGCTTCTTGTGAGAAGATCTCTGCGTATGACTCAAAGTCTTCCTCTGGTGGCTCATCACCCTCGACATGGCCGTTCCATTCACAGAGAACCGGCGAGGGGTCGAGGTTCGACAGTGTCAGGCACGCCTCTGGTGAGAGGTAAGAGCCATCAGTGGGTCCATCCTTGTCAGGATTTTTGCCCTTGAGTGGGTCATATCCGATAATCTGCATGAACTCGTCTCTCGTCATCCTTTGGCCAGAATATGGGTGGACCCATTCTTTTGCCTCTGGTATGGTACTGTGGTACCCAAAGGTGAGGCGGCATACCGCACCGTGGCATGCCCACAGTCGCTTCTTGGGACCACCATTCTTAGGCTTCATTGTTCGATGACGGTAAAAGTGGTGGACGAGAGCGATGTCTGTTGTTGGGTCACCCTTGACTCCAATATACATCGAGGGTGCCTCAGGCTCCTTGGGAGGAGAATGGATTAGCATCCCCCTGTATTCATGTTGTCGCATGGTTGCGATCGAATACTCTGACGCAAGTGCTCCTGCCTCGAGTACGAGGGTAATATGAGCTGAATTGTTGAAGCACATGTCAATAAGAGGGTGATAATCGAATCCCTTCTCAGGTTTGAGCTTCTTTTTGGGATTCCCTGCGGGCACCGGCGCTCGATCCATATTTCCCCAGTTGAATACCACTAGGTTTAGCGATACGCTGTCTGGGTTTGAGCCTTCAATGTATTCTCTCTTCTCGTTAACACCGGCCATCCTATTGCGAACTATCTCGTAATGTGCGTCGAGCACCAGTTTGTCTTCGTAGCCAGTAAGAGAGAGAAAAGAAGCCGGATGGCTTGTTCTAGAGTCCTTGATGTTGATGTGACTCTTGTTAATGCTCTTATATTCCTCCAGGGTTGGAGCCTCTGTGGAGCTGTCATACGTATTCGGAGGATTGTTCCTAATATCATCAAGGCTGCATGGATCAACGCCTGGATGGTCCTTTTCGAACAGACTTCTTGCGTGTTCGCAATACATGTTGATTTTCTGGACTGCCAAATCTACGTCCTCATGTGTGAGGATGGCCTCGTATAAAAACTGACGCTCTTCTGAGGTCATTCCTGCTCTCACTTTGGAGGTCTCAAGGCAATCGATTGGCAAGACGCACTCGCACATCCGTTGTTTACCCTGTGGGGTAAGTCGACAGTCTGCACATACAATCGTTCCACAGGAATAGCAAAAATAGCCTGTAGGCTGTTTGCAGAGATCGCAGAGAGGATTGTCTGGTCGAGGCAACATTCGTATCCTTTGGTTAAGGCTCATGGCTGTCCTGCGTACTCCTACAAATCTCTCCTTGTTAGGAGGTGCAGAGGAGGAAGATGCCGACTCTCTGGGTCTGTCCCACTCCTCTTCGTCAGGAGCCTCAGAATCTTTGATCATGAGTGGACTTCGGATTTTTCGATTCCATCGACTAACCCAGATTCTCTCTTGCATTTCCTGTTGCATAGCCGGGTTAGACGATGACTTCGAGATTCGGTGCTTGGTATTTTCTCGAATTCGAGCGCTGATGCGCTCATGTTCTCTTACGAGGTCTTCCTCATCAGCAGGCTCCTCGTATTCGAGGTTGAGCTTGCTTCTGTTGACTCGATAATAGGTTTCTGTTTCAGGATCGAAGAGAACTAGGAATTTTTCCTTCTCCTTTTTAGGAGATTTTGGTTTCCTTGGCTCTTCGTCTGAACTCTGAACATATTCTGTTTCAGGCTTTGGTTGGTCAAGTTTGACCTTCTCAAGTTTCTCTGTGATCTCTTCCGTGGGAGATTCTTTCTTCTCCTCTGACGCTGCAGGTGCAGAGTTCGTCTTGTGAGACGGATTAACATCAACTCGGAGTTCTGAGGATGACGAAGATTTTGAGCTCTTTTCGCTCTTTTCGCTTGATGCCGACTCAACGTCTGATTCTTCGTCACAATCCTGGTTAGGATCTGGTTCCTCAGGTTCCGTCTCTGTTCCAGAAGATTCTTCCTTGGGAGGAACTACGTTGGCAGAAGTATCCTGAACAGGTTCTGGAGGTTTGTGACCTGTCGTTATCTTAAGAACTTCAGTGGCGCTTCTGGTGCCGTCGGAGTTCCAGAGCTGTCCCATAAGACTGTCCGGATCCTTGTCGGCCTCGGCCTGCCGGGCGAGCTTGGATCTCGGATGGATCTCCTTTGCAGTAGTCTCCGTTTTCGGAGGTACCTCACCTGCCGAAGCGGTTTGCTCCAGGTTTGGAGCTGTGTCAGCCTCTGTATTTGGCAGAGAGAAAGACTTCTTGTGAGAAGATCTGGCCTTGGGAGGCTCTGGAGGCAGATTTCGCTTTGACACCTTCCGAAGTGTCGATTCGATCTCTTGGCCGTAATTTGCGCACCATTTCTTCGACTCGTAAGTCGCTGACGGCATCTGTTCGGAGCAGTGGTCTGCCCACCATGGTCCGATGCTCTTGAGCTCATCGTATTGCGATGATACCCAGAGTGGTTCAGAGGGTGCGAATACGGCGCTAAGAGTACGGGCATGCACTACCTCTGGTGTAGCAAACATCCCTGCTTGCGACTGCCACATGTTTGTGACTTCGTTCACTACGTTATTTGCGTCGAATACTAGAAGCAGTGCCTTGTTGGCACGCAGCAAAGTCGGATTAGGATTCGCCAGGTTTAGCGTTGAAAACTGAACAGTGTCCCTGTTGGAACGACTGTTTTCATTCACGAGAGCTTGAAGACCTGGTGAGGTAACCACCTGCGATAGGAGGTTTGATGGTACCAGACCATGCCTCAGGATTGAGGATAATGCCTGTAAGTCCGTGGCATGCATGATGTAACAAGGGTTGTTCTGTCGAACAAAATCTTCCATGCCTACGGGCCTTGGCGCGTTAGTGGAGAGACGCTGTGCATGGGACTGCACAGGATTGCTCCCCGTTGCCATGAAGTCTGAGATGGTCATGTGTGACCTTGGCCTCTCTTCTTCAGGATCTGGTTCTTCAGCTCTTGGTAGAGTTCGTCGTGAACCGTGTCCTCCCACTGCCGAGAGGAAAACTTTGGTCATGGTCAGCACATTTGCATCCGGTGGGATGGTAACGGCGGCATCTGTGGTTTCGGCCTTGCCATCTTGGTTATAAACCATAGTGACCACGAACCTGGACTTAGTGTTGAGGAGGACACCAAGCGCGATCTCTTGTGGTGTATACTGTGCGAGCTCTGCATCGGCCAACTTGGACATGTCCAGAAGATAATTGTGTTGGCCAGCAAAGAGATCTTGGCGCTGGTTCTGAAGGTGTCTTGTTGAGTGTGCCAACCACCTTCCGACTCTGTTGGTCTTGGAAAGAATGTGGAAGCACATCTCTGGTGAGAGACCTGTTACCTCTGCCAGTCTTGGCACTGAGGAGGAATAGTCATATTCTCCGGATGCATCAAGACTCACACATTGTTTTACCTCCTGTGGGAGGCCTGTCTGAAGGTGATGTGCAAGCATCGTACAAAACTGGCGTGGATCACGAGCGTGATTACCCACGTTGTTATCCCAGTATAAAAGGGGACTGTTGTCCCATGGTCCTTGAAGGACTCCTTCGTAGAGCCTGACTCCATGTCTGGAGATTGGAGTGAGCCTTGCTCGACTCGCATGGCCACATCGTGAGATCAGTTCAGCAAGATCTCTTGGACGCGGATTGAACACCTGTTGGTGACCCATGTAAATGTATGGAGGCTCGTGATTTTTCTCACGTTTGTGAAATCGGTGTCCACCGTGTTCGGTGTGTCGACGTGATGCTTCCCGACGAGACTCGGGGTACGAGCTATCCATGTGTGGATGTCGCTCATGGTACGCCTGTACTGCCCTGGGTAGGGCGTGTCCATCACGGCTACGGAAGTTTGATCGTGTGCTCATTACGGCACGATGACCAAACAGGATCAGGAATGCTTGGTTAGCTCAAAAGGCTGATTGCTGTGAGGCTCGAGGCTGAAAGCGGCTGCGGATGATACAGAACATATAGTTCTCATGAACATGTCCGATCTTGATGAAAACGCAGCCTGCAGACACAAATTTTCTTTTAGACGAAAAACAGTCTAAATAGAAAATCCAGCACATGGTTGTGCTACCAGCAAACAAGACTACCACCATGTTCCTTGGCAGTAAAATAATCGGTAAATCTCTGTTGAGACATCAATTCCAAGGAAGGCTACCGCTGTAGCGGCATTCTTAAGGTTGTCTATGATCCACCGAACAGTGAAAGCTTTATGTTGAAGAAGTTCACGGAAGGGTGGATGAATGTCTGTTTCTGGTAAATTTCCTGTTTCCAGAGCCTTGATAAGCTCATCAGGTTGCGCCGAATGCTTTGTTAATGCATCAGCTAGGCAGTACTTCGAGCTTACATGAGCTAGGTCATCTAAAGATCCAGAGTTGGATTCCTTACGAAGCATCTGTATAAGATGGTGAGTTTCCTTCTGCTCTGGAAGGTGTGTCGTGCCTGCTGTTGTCACAAGATTGTTCGCATCTGTTCTGATATGTATAGGTACGGTCTCTGATGAGAGATCTGCCCAAAGTCCCTTGAGGAACAGGCAGGTACCAAAGCAACGCATCAGTGCGTTAAGCTCTGCCACTGTTGTGGACATTGTGGTTGTCGTAATCTTGTGAGACTCATAATCCACCAGGCTACCTCTCGAGGATGTTTCCTTAATAGAGGATTCAGAGAAATCGTTCTTCTTGGAAGAAGCAGCTGCTGCTGATTGTTTCATTCCCTTTAGCTTTGGATTTCGATCTTCAGCAAGGAAAATAACATGTGCTCTCTGAGATGATTTGTCATCATTGTTCCTGTAGGAAGCATCAGGGTAACCGAGGATTCTGAGATTTCCTTTCAGCGGCCAAAAACGCAGTTCTACTTCGGTAGACTTCAAAATCCTAACAAGCTTGTTCAATTCTCGAATATCACCGATAGTAGGCTTGGCAGCCTTGCTCGCACACCGACTGAAGCGATAACAGATGTGAGCTTGAGTCCGGCTTTGTAGCCAGTTGATCTGTCCTAAAACACTTCTATAAGCAGTGTGCTGCTGTGGTGTGCATTGTTGCTCATTGTTGAGCTTCTTATCAAAAACAATTTCTTCTAGAGCTTCAACAGCTAGGTTCTGATTTACTGAGATATGTGCTGGCACTGATGCTGTAGCATCCTTCCAGACTAATCTCTGTCCTACAAACATGATATCATTCGTGTCTTCAGAACCTACTGCAAACTCCTTTTTGATCGATTCAATCACGGCCTTACGAAAGGTGTCATCACCGGCCATGCACAGGTCATCTACATGCAAACAGACTACTCCATGTACCTGTCTACCCTTGGCATTGTTGCCTGCTATGGGATCTAGGAGATAGTCAATCGCTGATTCCATGGTCTTTGGCTGAGACTTCTTGAGCTCAGCATCTGCTGTTGCAGACTTCTTACCATACAGAACATATGTACAGCGATCCGCACGGGTTGGCACCAGGCCATAAGACAGGAGTGCCTTATCAACGATGTTCCACCATCTTCGAGGTGCATCGTTAAGTCCATAAGCGGGTTTCTTCATCCTCGCTGCAATGTAGGAAGGATAACCTGCTTCAGGAGGAATCTGACAGATTATGTCTCTCGACTCATCATAGGCTTCACCCTGCAGGAAAGCAGTCTTTAGGTCGATGTGTGTCAGATTCCACAGCTTGTTAGCTGCTAGTTGAATCGCTAAGCGGAAACCTGGGCGACTCGCAGCAGGACTATCAGTTTGCTGAATGTCCTTCTGTCGATCCTGGAAACCTCTCAGGACCCATCGGGCCTTGCACTTAAGGAAGTTTCCGTCCTTGTCTCTTTTTAGAGTCAGGACCCATCGACCAGTGACATAATTTCGGATGTTTCCGAGTTTCCGTGTATCGACGAGCTCAAAGACATCATTGTCTAGCCAGCTCTGATATTCTGCTGCTTTCGCTTCATCAAACTGTTTCTTCATCTCACGCTTTTCCTTGGCGGTTGCCTCCTTCCGTTGTGCCTTCTGGGTCAGATTCGCTGAGTTCCTGGGGGAACTTAGGGATAAGGCCTTGTCCTCTTCCGTGAGAAGATCGTACTCTTCACGAATGTCAGATCGGAACCTTTTGGTGGGTTTATACCGTGTTCGGTCTGACCTCACTCTTGATGTTACCTCTCTGATGTCTACGGGTCCGCCATGCATGTACCGAGGCATGGAGAAAGAACCTGTGTTACTGCACAGTTTCTGTTCTTCTGTGAGAAGGACCCAGTCCTTCTCATCTACGACCAAGTCACCTTCCTCATCAGAGTAATACCTTGTGTTTTCTGACTCGGCATCGCTCTCCGGTTCTGGTGAACCAGAAGTGTGAGGAGGAGCGGACGGTTGTCCGGGGTCGTCTGGGACCAGTTCTTCTTCAGTGTCTTCTTCATCTTGTTGTAACGGAAGAATGGGTCCCTGTGGATGTGCCTTCGGTTTAGGTTTTGGTGTCGGCACCTGTGAAGGTGATTTCTGTTTGTGCGGCGAAACTTTCCTTTCCGATGAAGACCTTGGCGACACATCACCCCCCAGACGCCGAGGAGACGGAACGCGAGGAGGCGGATGCACGCGAGGCTTAGCCCGAGCAGGAGCCACGGGCTCATCGGAGGAAACGGCCGGTAGTCGCGGTGGAGGTATGGGAGGAGGAGGACGCGACGGCGGCGTGCCGGGAGGCATCGGCTGATCTGGTTCCGGCATAGAAACATCGTCAGATGTGATCCGTGAGCGATTAGTGCTCATTGGTTCTGACGGGTCTGACGGCGAAACCTCTTCGTCCGACATGATTACATCCGGCGGTGTTCGCACGGACGGTGAAGTCTTGCCGCCTGTCATCTGGAATAGCACCCCCGAGAAGGTTGATGGGTGTACCTTGTTCCAGGAAACCTGGTGCGGCAAGCAACACGTCATAGTCGAATTGGGCTTCTTCTTGTTCCAGAAGACAAGAACGCCATCAGTTACACTGGTGAGTGCTTTGACTGTTCCAAATGTACCTCTGTATAGAGTACACTGTTCGAAACCAGACCCTGGTAAGAGTCTTGATCTAAGGCGAGTAATGTCTGACACCAAGGCATCAAGGGACGGTGATGGTTTGGAATGATGCAATGGTAATTCAGTTTTACTCGATAAAGAATTTACTCTAGCAACAAGTGATCTGATTTTCGGATCTTGCAGGAGTTTTGAATCCTTGAGAGGATTTGTTGTCAAAAGTGAATACTCCTGATCAAGAAGTTCCGAAAGTCCCTGGAGGCATTCATCTCCAGAGTATTCTAGTATGTCTGTGACTAAAGACAGATGAGATGCATACGCATCTCGTTTCAGGAATCTTGCCAAACACGAGGCAAAGGTCTCACAGAATTCATAAGGATACACTTGTGCGAGTTTCGTTTTAAGACCGTAGCCTTGAATACCCTTTTCGTCTCCTGGTGGAGATGTTGGAGATTTCGTTTTGGCAGAATGCCTCTGGAGAGGAATTAAAACTTGCGGTGGCAAGTTGTGCATAAAAATCGAGGATTTCGATTCATAGTATCCTGTTGGATCTTTCATGCCATAGGCCTGTAGGTTACAGACCTCATAGCTGATCTTATGATTAGAAAACAGGCGTTTTGCTTCTGGTGAAGACCAGAGCCTGCTGTAGTATGGGTTCTCAAGAACAAAGTAACGTCCGAGCTTCATTTGGTGGTCTGCGACCGATTCACAGAATTTTAAAACAGAAAGTCTCTTGGCAGAGCCTTTCTTCCACTGTGAGTACCAGCTAGACCACTGAGAATGGTCCGGTGACATAACAATAATAGTAGGTTCTTGTTCCTTGATGATCCTAAGAAGATTGGAGCGACCTTGCGGTTGCTCAAGATCTAGACCGCTACGCAAATCGACTGGCTGACCTACTCGCAGACCTGACAGGGCAGCTTTGTGACTCATGCGGGGAGATCCGCCGTAGAGTTCTAGGAAGTCAATCTTCCCAGTGCTGGTGACCTGCCAGTGACACTCTTGATGTGGAACCGTTAGGTCTGTCGACTGCAGGGAAGCATCGAAGGTGACCATGCAACTTGCGTGGTCAGAACCTTCTGACGTCAGAGTTTCCTCATCAGGCGCGAGAGGAATCTCCACATCAGATGTTATGTCATAATTTTTCCTCAGTTTTGAGATATTGACGCGGACGATGCGTGTTCCAAGATCCACACCTACCATGGATCCTCCGAGTTCGGAGATCACCTTTCCTTTTAGCCAAGATCCATGTTTGGACCCAGTGGATCCAATCTTAGACTTATCTTCTGACCAGTAGAAAACCTTATCTCCCAAAGAGAAAGGTCCTTGGGTCATTGACAGTCTGGCTGCAAGATCTCTACGCAGATCATCAGATTGGCGTGCCTCTTGGTAAGCCCTGTTGGCAAGCTCCTTAATGGCTCTCGCAGTGACTTCCGTATCAGTTGGATTACCTGTCAACTGATTGGGATCAGCGTTCTCTGGTGTTATAACATCTCGAGGACGCCTTCCAAAGGCCATTTCTAAAGGAGTAACTCCTCCGTAGGTAATCGAAGAGTTTCTTGCCAAACATGCTTGGCGAACGAGGTTGCCATACTTCATGGTGATTCCGTTATACTGCGGGTCACCATCCTTCAGGATCTGAAGTATGAGCTTAATCTGATGCTTCAGCAATCTTACAGCAGCTTCGGCCCTGTTGGGCCATGGTGTTCCAGGTCCTGTTGCCACAGGCTTGATATTCTGCCGATTGTAATAAGCCTCCATTTTTGGAGTCATGAATGCTTGATCTCCAACTACAACCTTTGGGTTGATCTGAAATTTCTCAAAGTAGTCATTCATAATCGACATTGTAGTATGTTCTTCTTTATCCTGGACTACTTCGGCAGTCAACAAGTTTGTTGCTCCATCATAGAGAATAAGAAATACTAAGCGACTATCCTTGCCGGGAATTGGAAGCTCACCGTGATCTACGAAGGTGAGATCACCGAAAGTCTCTGATCTTAAACCAGAAATCTTCGCTCTTGAAGGAGCTCTCACATGTTCCTGGCAGGCTGAACACTTTTTGACCAGTTGGTCATATAGCTCGTAGATCTCCTTTGGGATCTGTAAGGCTTTTGTGCGTCGCTTGAACTGATCCGTACTCATATGACGGTGCTTAAGGTGAAGCTTATAGAGTTCTACAGGGTCCTTAAGCTTCTCATGAATCCTGCGAAGAGCAATGGGAAGAGATGGCGATGGTTCCGCGACAATCTCTTCACCTGTAGGTGAGTCTGTACCAGGAGCCGGGTATTCTCTTGACTCAAGTGGTCTTACCTCCGTCCCGTCATCAGCTCCTGGGACCTTAGACTTCTCTTCAACAGGAGGTTTAACCGCATATTTGCGGGATTTCTTCAGAAGGTTTTTAAGACCCTTTGGAGTCTTTATCTTCGCAGGTGGGACCTCAAGTCTTTCTTCTTCTGGAGGTTCATGTGGTGCAGAGGATTCTGCAGGTTTGTCCCTAGAGCCTGATGATGGTTCCGATGGTCCGGAAGGCTCAGGAGCATCACCAGATGGTTCTGGTGGATCAAGTTTCTTGGCAGATGATTCTGCCGGATCAGATGGAAGAGGCTTCTTTTTACCTGAAATCCTCTTCGGTGGTGGATCAGCTGCTCCCTCAGGTGCTTTGTCACAACCCTTAAGGTACGTGTGAGCCCTTTTCTGTCCGGCACAGGCTGGACAGCGACCTTCCGGTATCCTAGTATAAGGCTTATTGGCTCCTAGAGCAGTCTCCGTCGCACTGAACGACGTACCTGACTTAGGGAGATACTTCCTGGTGGAAGTAAAGCCTAGAAGGTCCAATACCAAATGGTTATTGGTACTAATCGGAAGAGGGGTTTTATACAAACCGAAAGCTTCACACGTTGCTAGGTCAGCTGTGGGACTACACTCGAGAGTCATTCTTAAATTCCTCATCTGTTCGATGGAAAACAAAATGGGGACTCTTCCCTGATCCAAAACTTCTATGGTTGTATCTCTTCTTGGAGTTGTGTTGAACCATAGAGTTACACGCTCCTTGATAAGAGCTGTTTCACTATCTGCGAAAGAGAACTTCGTGTTCGAAGGTGAAAAAGTGAAATCAATCATGCCTGGGGCATGTTGCTTCACGGCCTTGATAAGCCTGTTCACCGCATAGCGGGAACCCATAGCCCTAGTACAACCTGAGTCAAGTATGACAAAGGTAGGGCTCTTATCAAGATTGATCCGCTCTGTGAGAGCAGATAGGACGGTGTGCTGCAACGGAAACACTGCTGTTGCAGTCTCCACACCTTGCCCCTCGGATGGTTCAGAGACCTGGGGCACGTAACTCACTGATGAGTTGTACACGGGTTCTTGGTGCGCGCTCGGATCTGTGCCTCTACCTGATGATCCTGCTTGATTTCTTCTCTTCTTTCTCCGTGTTTTTCTTCGTGAGGCTTGTGATGCATAGTATGTATAAGACGTTTGATCGTCATAAGCGGCATAATTCCAACTGGAGTCAGTATAATAACTGTCCTCATACCATGAATCCCAGCTCGGTGCGGTGGAACTTTCATAGGCCTGTGGAGATCCAGTTTGGTCTCCTTGTAAGGAGGCAGACTTAGCTGTATCCTTACCTTTGCCTTTTGCCTTTGTACCCTTTGAAGGAGCTTCCTTTATCTCCTTTGTCCTTTCCTTTTCCTTTGCCTTTTCCACCTTTTCCTTTTTCCTTTCCTTTACCTTTACCGAAATAGCTGGAATCAGTTGGATCATGTTCTGCCTGGTTGGCTCTCCCTTTTCCGCGGTATGACCTAAAACGGCCACGTCCTTTTCGCTTGCCACCCTTTGCTCTTCCCGGTGATCCGGGACGCATTCTTGGTCTTCTTCCCTTTTTGAATCTCCTTGCAACGAAGGCTTCATGGTCGTCAACTGTCCAGAAGACAGCTTCTTCATCCTCGGCGGCAAGAAAGCCTTCCTCAAGGGTGTCTTCGTCTTGGAGCCAGAATCCATCGACTCCGTCGTATTCACCCTGATCGAGGATGAGGAAGTTTCGACCTCCGCGTTTGCGGCGTTGGTCTCTCCTTCCATGGCGGTCCTTCTTGTGAGAAGAGTGCCGAATGTTGGGATCCTGCAGACCAGTTCTGGTCGTTGAGAACTGATCGAACATGGTCTGCCGTACCACAGGGTACGTATAGGTCTCAATTCGGTGACCTTGGTTGGTCAATGCTGTTACCAACCTCTCACGTTGCATCTCATTTAGGTCGGACTGCACTAGGAAGAGAAGAGCTAGGAGATTATCATTTAGAGGAAACGCTCTTCGATGATTATCAAGGCGTTCCTTGTTCCATGTTTCGAAGAAACGTGCGGCGTATGTGTCTCTCTCGGTTGCATCCTGTAGGCGCAAGAAGGTTTGATCTGCCTGCACAGCCTGCATGAAATCTGGATGGGCATCTTCCAGAGCTATCTCTGGTAAGAGATCCATCCATGAGTTTTTCACGCGCTGTAGCACGATCTCAAACTTAGCAATCCAAGTCACAAAGTCTTGGTTGCCCTTCCATGCCTTGAATAGGCCGAGGAAACGCCACAGGAAAACGTACTGTTCTCCTTTCACGAAAAATGGACGCATCTTCTTCTTGAAGTAATCTACTCCATCTGGGGCTGCAAGCCTTTCTCGGTTAAGTGATTCTTTTTGTACTGCGGCCAATCCGGAGAGCCTCGTCTTGAGAGACGGACCTCTTTTGGTGTCATCCAGCGTTGTTATGTCGCACCAGTCGTCAATCAACTGTTCATACTCAAACCACGAGGTGGTGCCATCATAGGCAGGCGCGATCTTGGGCGTTATGCCTAATGATGCAAGCATGCGGTCAGATGTTGCATATGACTGTGCGACATAAGTGGCTGGACCTTGGGAGGTCTCTTCGTTCTCATATCCCCCGGAGGATTGGGAACTGCCGTCGGCTTCGCTATGCGAGCTCGACATTGTGCTGCCTCTTATCCGCTTGGTTAAGCGTTCGGCGAGGCCGACCGCTGTAGCGGACTTTGTGAGGCGGGCGGCCCTTTCCGGGCTCCGCTACCAGAAAACTGTGCCGATACACCCCCAAGGGATACTCCTTGTAGGAGGTGTATGACCAGTTATTCCCTAAGGATCAAAGGGCAGCGCCCTGCACACGGACAGTAGTTGTTTTGTCTTGCTACGCAAGGAGAGCTTGTCTTGTCTCAATATGGTAAAACCACTGTGAGCCAATGGGCAGCGGAATGTATATGTATGAGCATGCAGCCATTGCTGTAGGTACCTGTTAGAGCTACCCCTTTAGAGGTTTATGGTTTCACCCCTACCCATTCCTCGCACTTCGTATCAACAACCGGGTTTGACAGGCCGCCCTAGCATAAAAAAACATCGACTGCCCCCTCACCCTGCCGCTACACAGCCGAGGTAGCGTTAAAATTAAGGTCCCTTTTAAGCTACTTATAAGTCTGCTTATTGCCTACTTACCGAGTCCCCTGCCCCAGGGCTAAGGCATGGGTCCAAGGAACCCAGTAGTCAGGTACACGGGCTTGGGATGGTTGTAGTAATTTCGATCGGCATTGGTGGAGGAGTACATGGACCCTTAGGGGGCTGCAAATGTCTAGGGCTGCAACTGAGTTATCTTTGGGGCTTTGGGCTTACCCAGAGAGCCCAATACCTCTCAATTAAGGAATATAGCTTAAATCATATATGAAGCCCTATATAATTTAAGCCATAGTCCTTAATTAAGGGGCATTGGGCTCCCTGGGTAGGGCTTACTGCTCTCGGGAACCTAAGGCTTTTAGGATCCGTGCTTGAAGTCGTCTGGGCACGGAGATGATGCTACATGGGTGGTAGTCAAAATTATGGTCCCCTTTTGGGTACCCCTAAGTATTGGGTGCCGTATTTTTACAAGGACCCCAAAAAGACCCTAATATTGACAACCACCCGCATAAAGCTGCTGGGCTGCTTTGAGCCACAGGATTAGGGGGAACGGTTGTTGGGGGCTGGGCGTTCGGACTGATTCCCAGAGACTCCAACATCCCTGAATTAAGGAATATACCTTAAATATTTGGGATCCTACTATAATTTAAGGTATATTCTTCAATTAAGGGTTAATGGTGTAGTGCTTGGCGCTTAGGGCGTAAAGGGAAGACACCCGCACGGGACCACAGAATGCTAAACGCTACCACATGCTGCACTCAAGTCAATGCCATGTATACCGCCAACTCAGAACCCCAAACCTCACAACGAACAGCTGCCCAAAAGCCCGAATTAAACCCGAAATCCAGGGCCTAAACCCTAAACCCCCAAACCCTAAAACCTAAACTGCTCGTAACAGGTCGTCAGGCGTGCCAACTCGAGGTCAATCGGGTCGGAGACGACATACCTTCGACGTAGTCACAAGACCCCGACGCAAAGACTAAATCGTACCTAAGACCCAAGTCCCCAAAACGCCTCAACATATGAGTCCTGAGAGCCTTAAGGTAAGCCCTAAACCCTAAACCGCTAAACCGTAAACTTTAAGGGTTCATCGCTTGGGTGCTTTCGTGTCTCCGTGCGTTGGAGGCTTTCATGGCGCGATTCAGATGAACCCGAGGGCTCCACCAGAGCAGGGTTTCTTAGAGGATCCTTAAGGGAGGGTGGTTCAAGGGGGGAGGGTATAAGGAATCCTTAGGGGACTGTAAGGGAACCTTAGGGAGTACTAAGGAGAATTAGGGTTCACTAGGCTATATACCCCCCTTGGACCCCCCTCCCTTAAGGATACTACAAGGGTTCAGGGTTTTTATTTGGGAGTTTCCGAAAATTAAGGATACCTTGCTCTGGGGGTGCTTATAATACGGATCCAACTATGTAGGGTACTATATAAGGGTCCCTTATTTTCGGAAACTCCCATTTATAAGTCCTAAGCCCTGCAGCTCTGGGTCTCTAAGTCCTCTCTGCAACTCTCAACTTGAAATAAAAACCTTAATTAAGCCCAATTTTTTAAACTGCACTGCCTAGGTTCTCTATGATTATTCAAACAAAAGTCTCAATGACCAGAACAGGGGTTTTGGAGTTTTGGGTGTGTTATTCTAGGTCGATACTACAGGTACTCTTTGAAAAATGACGCACCTTTCTTGCAGGCCCCTATGTTCTACCATCCCCAAGATGTTGCAGCTGCGTCCCAAGCCCCGGTAGGATTCTTCAACAACGGGTTTTGGCTTTCGCGGCCTCTTTGCACGGGGTCCCGGGAATCAACCATAAGAACTGCAAAGGCAGGAAGAGATGAGAAGTACCAAGCAGTGAAGTACGCCTTAAACTTTAGGCTCCGATGGTCGAGCCGCTGTTGGAGCTCCTTGTCCAGCTCCATGTACCCGGGGATAATTTGACCTGGCAGCCAGAGCAAATTGGGCAGAAGGGGCTACCCAAAGACTGCAAAACCCCTCAAGGATATACCATAAATCTTATTCGGGCTCCTATTCTGGCTTAAGGCATATTCCTTGATGCAGGAGTTTTGCAGTCTCTGGGTAGTTAGGGTTGAGGCTTTAGGGCTTCGGCTGAAGGGCTCCTTGCTTGACTGTTTAACTCCTGTTTCCCAGCAGAGATCCACTGCGAAGGCCAAGAGGCCAGGAAATCAGGGTTTAGGTTTTAGGCCTGAGGGTTTAGAGGTTTAAAAGTTTAGGGTTTAGGGTCTGGATTTAGGGCGCTTAGCTTAGGGTGCTTGCCATGAACTGCCCTGCATAAACCTAATAGCCCTTAAACCTTACATCCTTCAAGGTTTGTGCAATCCTCCGCACGAAACCAGCATACCAGCTCCCACACTCTGCCTCTTCGAAGTCTGATTTCCGGACTTTCAAACTTAAAGCTTAATATAGGGGCCGGAAGAACTACTTAGAATAGGGTTTCGGGGTGTATTATAACTATACTTCTCATAAGGGACCCCCCAAAAAAACAAAAAAAAAATAAGTACTTATCAAGGCGCCTGTATTCGTCCGAGGGCCCTGCTCTCCCAAAGCCGTATCGGGCTTTCCGCTTCAGCTAGGGTTTCGGGTTTAGGGTTTACAGAGCTTTGAGATTAAGTCGGGTAGAAAATGCCATAGACAGATAGGCAGTAGATAGCTAGATAGATGTATAGAGAAACTATCTTTCGATAGTCAGACAAACAACTAGACAAATAGACGGCTAGACAGGTAGACGGCTGGACAGATAGACGGCTAGACAGATAGAGGGATAGCGAAGAGAGAGAGAGAGAGAGAGAGAGAGAGAGAGAGAGAGAGAAAAAAATAGAGAGAGAGAGAGAGAGAAATAGACAGATAGACCAATAGACAGATTACTCCGATACATAGGTTCACAGATCGCAAGATAGAAAGATCGATAGATAGACAGATAGATGGAAAGATAGATAGAGATAGATAGATAGACAGGTAGCGGGACAGATTAGCGGTTGGACTAAACTAGTGACCAGTTTAGCTTAGACTAGATTGGATTTGATTGGGTTAGATTATCTGGTTTGGATTGGGTTCGACTCGGTTAACTACACCACGTTCGACTAGGTTAGATCAGAGCAGGCTAAACTCAGATAGACCAGAACTAGGTTAGCTCAGACTAGCTTTGATTCGCTTAAACTACCCTAGATTTGGCTCTGCACATTGCTCAAGTGAGAGTAGACTAGACCAGACAGGTACATAGCTAGTTAGATGCACAGAATGCGGTTTAAGTATGTTGCTGACATTGCAAGAGATAGTTTGAGCAGGGTTCAGGGGCTCAGGGTTTAGGATCCTATGAATGGAGGGTTCTATATGGGGTTTCCGAGAATCGGGGGTACCTAATTTTGGGGTCCTTATGTTGAGGATCCTAATTCCTATAATTGACTATGATAAGGTGCCCTAATTTCGGAAACTCCCATATCGAGGACGGATTCATGTATATCTCTCTACTTGCGCTCGAAGCAACAAGCTCGACACCCCGAACCACCAAGGCTACATTCCAAACCCCAAGGTTACATCCGAGTCTGACCAAGTAATCATTAGCTACTGCTTTAAAGTAGGCTTCTCTTCAAGAAGTACCTCTTCAAAGCGCGAACTTTACAAACGCGCAAAATCAGTCTCTAACAACCCCCCAATTTGGATCCAAGAGCCTCCTCAACCCTGAACCCTAAACTCTAAACCCCGCCGCCCCCAATGCATCCAAAGCAAACTTCCTGGAACCCTGCCCACACTACTCGAAAAGCCCTAACTCCTAAACCTCGAAACCGATAACTTGAAACCTAACCCTAAACCCTACACCATGAATCCGAAACTTCAAAGCCATGAGCGAGGGGCCATCGAGGCTGATGGAAGACCCAACGATCGGGACCTTAGAGCGATGATTCGCGGGTTTGGGTTTAGGGTTTAGGGCTTAAGGTTTAGGGTCTAGGGGTTTAGGGCTTAGGGTTTGGGATTTCTGAGGAGTTTTGGATGTGGCGTTCGGAGTTTAGGTTCTATAGGGCTCCTGGTTTAGGGCTTACGATGTGGGGATGCAGCTGGGAAGGCCTTTGAGGTTCGCGTCAATGTTTCTGTCAACACTAAGAGGCCCTGCAATGTGCTTCGCCGCCATATGATAGTGCTATTAGTGGCATCTCCAAACGCTGTCGCTGAAATCATGCATGTTGGCTGATGCGTCGCCACACTGCCACACCATGTTGGCCATCACGCCTTTGTCCGGATTTGGAGTCACCCCGACGTCATGCTCCACGAGAGTCCGCTGTTGCTCTGTACAAATGATTGCCGATGACAATTTGAAGCATGTTCATTTTACCTGTACTATCTTGTCGGTTCTCTATTATACGTATATGTACGTATAATAAAGAACCGTATAGATATAATTAGTATCATGGGCCCCAAAAACCCTCTTCTAACTTGTTCATCGGCCAACAAACGGATCCACGCGGATGCATGACGCTGATTCCACTTCTTGAGTGGACCCAGAGAGCCCAATACCCCTTAATTAAGGAATATGGCTCATAAATTGTATAGCTTCATTCATATTATGATTTGAGCCATATTCCTTAATTAAGGGGTATTGGGCTCTCTGGAAAAGCAGTGTTCGCAGAGGAGGCTGCCAACAGCATGTTATGTAAAGTGCCTCCAAGCAAAGATCACTGGGAGAACGCACGCCGTTCAGTCACTTTGACTGAAGCCTCCATCGGAGAAACTTTGCACACTGGCTGACCTGTCCTAAACCTGAAAATCTGTCCCAAACCCGAACCCCTTAAGCCCTGAACCTAAACCCTGCACCCTGGCCCCCAAGTGCCCAAACCCTTAACTCCCAATCCTAATTTTGGTCTACACTTTGGATTTGTGCAGGAGCCTGGGTTAAGCTGGAAACCTCAATGTTGCACCCAGCCGAAGATCTGGATCCTGAATCCACAGCCTCAAGCCAACAATTCATGAAGCGGGACAGGTCTGCAAAGAAGTTCTTGATCCTAATCTCCCAATCCTAATTTTGGGTCGGAGTAATTGGCGCGAACAAATTCCCTTATGGTTGTGATACAGCTTACTTTTCCGGATCCCAACATTCTAGTCTAACTATCCAGGCCACTAGATTAAGCCCAAAACGTAGCCTGCGCCCATGACTAAACCCCCCCCAATGCCTTTGAGAATCGGAGTTTAGGGTTTATAGGGCTTAGGGTTAAGGGTTTAGGGCCGGGGTAAGATAAGGGCCCTTGTAGTCAGAATCGGCTTAGGGGTTTACTTTGGAGCGACTGTAAGGGCTAAACCATAACCCCTGCCCTAAAGCCTATAAACCTCAAACCCTAAACCCGAAATCAAACTCCCTGAACCCCAAACCCAAAGCAACTATGAGATCAAGGTCTGAAGGCCGGAAGAAGCTTTCTAGGCACCGTGGCTTCGTTGACGTTCGTGGAGGACAGATCCTCAGGCAGGGCAGGGCGTCTTTGGTTCTGCTGAAAAGGCTGCACCCCGTAAAGGAGCGTTAGGAAGTTTACACGATATGACCTTGGGGATGTGTCGTAGAGTGTCCAAGTCCAGGAATAGTACTCAAGCAATCCGCCTTGCAGAATCCATGCTTCTTTAATAGACTTGCCCATGGCTTCGAGTGCTTTTGCAGCTTAATCTAGACGCTTGCTGCACATAGTGGCAAAAAGCCTTGATGAGGACCCTCACAGGCACCGAAGGAGGGTCTCTATGTCACCACCCTAACCCAGACCCCTGGGAGGATCTAGAAAGTAGATCCCCTAATTGGGGCCCCTGTACTACTAAGGGTACTTTATAGGAACCCCCATTAAGGGATCTACTTTTTGGATCCTCCCGGGGGTTTGGGAAGTCCCTCATTCTGGAAGCCCTGTGTTGACCCAACATCCGACGATCCGCGCCGGTAAAACCCAGAACTCCAAGAATTTGACACGGGCTCTTGGGTTGGGTTTGGGGTTTGGGCTTAGAGACCGACGTCCGAAAGCCAAAACCCCACAAGCCTGAACCCAAAAAGCCCCACAATCCTAGACCTTGGAAAAACCTAGAACCGCTAAACACCCAAAGCGCTACACCCTCCCAAAAGGATATGATCTCGGGACGGGCATCTGGAAGCTTCCCCGAATTGACGGAGAGGTCGGCATTCAGGGGCCACTCCACCCAGCCTTACTCAACGAGGGCTCATGGATCGCAATTTATAGCGTAACTAGAGAGGATCAGGATTTCATATGTACACAAATATCGATCGATAGATATAAGGGTATAAGAACCCCCACATCCTCTCAGTATTGCGAGGTAGAAATCGTTGGTTTGGGTTCTATGTCTTTGAAGGGGCCCCCACCCTGTAACAGTGGTATAATAGGAATAAAACAGGGCCCCCAAAATCCTTATAGTCACTGTCACAGGGTGGGGGCCCCTTCTAATCTATGTCTTTGTAGCTTTTGCCTTGCGGTGTGGGGAGGCCCTGAAGTTTCAAGGTTTGAGTGCGTTCGCGCCTTTGGGTTTTGGGGGCCGAAGGTCTGAGGGCTCGGAGTTCAGGTAACCGTTATAACAGTAATAACAATCATACCAACACTATGAATAATACTCACAAAAATAACAAGAACAATGCTAACAATCATAATTACCAATATTATCAATAATACTCGCAATAATAACAAGAATAATAACAAGAATAATGATAGTGTCAGGGCTTTGGGGTTGGGGGTTTGAGGACCCGGAGCGGTTTGGGCCCTGGAGGGGACTGTATGTTTTGGCTACTTGTCGGGTATCAGGGGGAACTAAAGGTTGACCTTTTTGGGTTATATAGGGGTTTTATAGGGACTATACTGCCCAAAAAAGGTTAAGGGTTACTTACTCTACTACTAGGTTTGGGAATTGGGCATGTTAGGATGGATGCGTCACGGCTCTGGGACGGCGAGGATTCGAGAGCCGAAGAGCCTTCAGGAAGAAGGTTCTAGCTCGGGATATGATAGGATAACTCGAAATCGGGGCACCTATGCCCCGAACTATAACCTGATTGGGCTTGTAAGCTATGTCCCGTGATTCTTGTAGTGTCAGGCTTAAGACATGAATGCTACCACCGCAAACACTAAGCCTCGATTCCCGGAACTGGTGGAGTTACGATCTCAGGGAACCAGGGTTTAAGGCTTAGTTTAGGGCCTAAACCGTTTAAACCACTAAACCCTGATCCAAAGGCTCAGAACCCCTGCATATGGCATGGCCTTTGGGGCCCAAGTTGGGCTTTTGGGTCCTAAGACAAACGCTCAAGTTCGGTCTTTGTGGGAATATAAATCCAGGTAACCTCGCATAACCTATTTGTCTCCAGGCTCTTACTGTTATTTTCAATGACCCTACACAAAAACTGGTTTTGGTAGGTTGAGGTAAACCCTATTTTCGCGCTCTCTGCAGCCATTGGAGCGCTCGTAGCACATCCACGCGGGGACGATTTCCTGGGCTGCACCGGATAAGGGGATAGGATTTAGGGCTCAGGGTTTGGAGCCCGGAGGAAGCAACATCGCATAGTTAACCAACTCGCTCTCAGGCCGAAACATGTCAGACCAAAGACAAAACTATGGGAGGCTTCTGCGCTGCTGCGAGCCTCTTGTCAGGAGTCTCCTCTCTTAGGGAATACGAAATTCATGTGCTTCTTGTAAAATGCAGGGGCTTAGGAACGTGGGGTTGTCTGGCCCGAAGCCCTAAAACTCTACAGAGTGTGCTGCTGCGGGTCCCCGTATGTTCGCCCAGATCCCTAAAACAGATGTGACCACATAGAACCCAGGAAAGCACCTTGAACGGGGTTTGGCGGGCTGAAAACTTGAAGGTCTAGAGATCTTCAGGTCTTGGAATTGAAGAAAATGGCTCGAAAAGGCTCTACTGTTGATGGACAAAATCCTGCATGACCCTAAGGACTCTAAACTATGGGAACTATGGTAACTATGGTATTTCCTTATAGTGGGTAATGTAGGATTTTGTCCATCAGCCGTATCATCAAACAACGCTGGTTCGCACCCTTGAGGTAGCGCTCAGGCATTGGGCTTTTGCGTGGGCTGCAGGCAGTGAGGGTGCCGTGCCGATCGCAATGTGAGGGCCGTAATGATGAACATGTGGTATATGTCAATTAAGAATGAAGGAAGCCTAAGGAATAGCATCGGTAATTATTCAGGCCACCAGGGCTTCATCGGCACGAGTGCGCGCGTGGACTCAAGTCGTCCAGTGGATCGGGATGGCAAGAGCCCAGCACTGCATCAATTCCTAGACCCAAGAGTAACCTAGGAATAAAAAGGGTGCCCTTTTTGGGTCAAAGGGGCTTATAAGGGAACCTGAACCCTCAAAAAGGGAATAAGGGCCTACTCTAGGTCCTAGATTCTATGCTTTTACGGTAAAAGTTTTACCATTCGACATTCCAGAAGAAAGTCAACCCCGACAAAGAACAAGGTTGCTTCCGGTGGACTTGCTTGCGCGACTGAGAGTTATTGCCTGTTCTGGCAGCCCGACATGAAACCCCAAAACCAAATGATGCTGCGACCAAAAACCCTAATCACTCCCTTACTGCAACTTTTCTCGGTGATAAGAAGCATCGGGATAAAGGTTTTACGCCACAATGTAGACTCCGGACTAGGCTTTAGGCTTTACTCTGAAGTGCCCGACTTGCTCTAAATGCTTAGGCTTAAGCTCAATGGTCTGAATATAGGGGCCTTTGCAATTAGAACAGGATTTGGGGGGGTATAAGGAAACCCCACAATAATATGGGTAATTATTGAGGCCTCTATATCATTGGGTCCTTCGTAATTAGAACAGGGTTTCGGGCTGGACGTTTAGGGCTTGGCTTGAATGATACGGCGAGCATCACACACGGCATTCACGCACTGCAGCTCTGCGCCCCAGACCTTTGGCACTAAAGTAAGGCCCTTATAACTGGCCTTAACAGGCCTTAATAATTAGAATGGCGTTTTGAGGCCCAGTATACTCTAATAATACACTAATGTAGGGGCCTACTCTAATAATACACTAATGTAGGGGCCTTAATAAGGAGCCTTAATCATTAGAATGGCGTTTCGGGGCCCATTATACTCTGATCATACACTAATGTCGGGGCCTTAATAAGCCTTAATCATTAGAATGGCGTTTTGGGGCCAATTATACTCAAATAATAACAAGAAAGAACCCGCAAAAAAGTATTGGTAATTAGTTAGGCCCCTACAGTAGCAGCAACTCGCGGGCCGTTTGGAGTTCGGGGCTTGCCGCCTGGCAGTTCCCATCAAGGATCCACCCAAAGCTTAAAGCCCTCAAAAAAGGATGTCAAGAAGTATTTCCGGTTTGAGGGTTTAGGATTTATAGTTTTTCCAATACTATCGACTCCTTCCCAAAACAGACCTTCTGCTCCTGCAAGAAACTAAGAGAAGACCTCGTTCAAGTTTCCACGTTTCAGTTTTAGATCCTTGACGGGACCTGGAAAGGCAGGCATGGGAGTCTTGACGGTTTCGGGCTCAGGCTGAGGATTGGGTTGTACACCACGAAATGGACCCTAGGTGTTGCTGGATTCCGTAGAACTGCTTCTTGAGGCTGTACCTGAAGTGGCCAAAACCTGCTCCTTTAGTAGAGTTTAGGGTTTGGCGTAAAGCCGGGTCTCTATAAATTCGACCCTAAGAATCTACCAGAAATAGGTTATGGTAGTTTAAGGTATTGTCAATGATCCGACCGTAATGTATTCCGTTGTGCCCGAGCCGTAAACTCTTAACCCTGAATCTTAAGCCCTGAGCCAGCAACCGTTTGGGCTTTAGCAGGCCTCCCAAGCCATAGCCAGTCTATGCCCCTGTGGCTTCGTGGTTCTGGAGTGGATTGCCGTTTCGGAGAAAACTTGATGAACGGAATCTACGGAGACTTTTCAAAGGCTTTGAAGGGCCAGCACACCCGAACCTTACACCGTAGCCGCCTAGGGTTTAGGGGTTGGGGTTGAGGGTAGCTACTCCCTCATGACCCTTGAAGCTCACGACCTCGAGCCCCTACATAACCCCACAGGACAGGCCGCAGTATCGTCGATGGCCGCCATACCTGAGAGAGCATGGCTCTTTGCCAAGTGAGACTCAGTTAAGGCAAGTAGACCAGAGCCTTGGAAAGGCTGTACACACTGCAAAGATACAAATGTATCAAGGGGAATTCCAAAACATGACATACTAAGTATTCGGGACTGGTTCTGGCGAGATGTAAGCCCTAGGCTTCAGCACATGTGTGTACACATACTCTACCCTGGCATGTGCACAAACATCACTGCGATGCTTCCGATAGAGCGCGACGTTGATTGGGTCCCCAATCGACATCCGCTGCGTTGGACAGCCTTGCTGGACCAAGTATCTACATACGTTTGTAGATATGGTCTTAAAATCGTATTGTAATTATTGTATGTCTATATTAATGTATCTATAAAAATATAAAAATGTACATACATATATATATATATATATATATATATATACGTATATACATATATACGCACTACCTATACGTACACAGGATTGCGCCAGGCTGCGGGACAAAACCTGTAGGGGGAAGGCGTCCATGGCGTAAAGGTTTGGCGCGCAGACCTGGGCTGATCTTCGGAGTAGAGGGATCTGGGAGCTTCCGAAAATAAGGGGTACCTTAGTTTGGGGGCCCTCCTAATCAGGATCCTACTTTTTGGGATTAGTGTCCCCTATTTTCGGAAACTCCCATCTCCCGAAGATGTGCCGAACACAGCCAGCAAACCCAATGATTACAACAGAAGAGATAAGGCAAGAATGATCCAAAACACCCTGACGACATGAACTCTGCGAGGAGAGTCTATCAGAGCGGTGACGGGAGTCTGCATGTCTTGTTTTTTACCTACTAAGCTAGCCTGTGTCGTCGACAAGCGAAGAAAGCATGACTGTGTCAAAATCGGTTGAAATTATCTTCCTTGGTTTACATTCAGGATTCCCTAAGGGCTCTGGCTTCATTTAAAGATGATTGCGACGAGAACATATAGAAAGCTGAGGCCCCAAACCCTCACACTTAACCCGGCACTCCAAGTCAGGCCACTGACACGTTCTTGGAGGGAGATAGTAAGTAGACTTATAAGTACCTTAATAGGGACCCTAAATAGGGGTTACGATACTTACAAGTCTCTAAAAATATTTAGAAAGTTCCCCGACCCTCCAAGTTCGGCCTTCAAACCCACTTGACTGAGCAGTGGCCCGCGTCAGCCCTTGACAGGGTGGGTGACAAGTGCGACTGGCAGCATCGAAGACATGTGGAACCAATGTACCAAGTCAATTGTTGCAGTTTGGGTGCTGCGGCTAGTTAGTATAATATATTATGGTAATAAAAAAGTATCTTATAGTCTATTATGGAATTTTATTAACAAGCTTAAGTTACCTTTGGCACCTGGATTTAGTATCGAACTGCGAAGCTCGGGAGCTCAGTTGAAGGTACCTACTTGTAGTTAAAAGAAGGAGCCTAAATAAGAGGGACTATCACCGCAACCCACCAGATGGCTGAGAACCAGTGAACACAAAGGTTTCCCAGCACCCGTAAGTATTGCTACAGTTCATCGCATACGTGGTTCACAATTGTTGCGAAAATCATCACCTGCTGTGCTGCTAATGTTGTGATGTGGTGTTAAATAACTTGATAAGTGACATTAGGACCGCTAAACTACTGTCACCTCAACGCCGTCCAGTTCCTGCTCTCTTGTGGTAGCTGTCTCTGCCTTTGCTGCTGCTTGTTGTTGATGAAACCTTGGCCCAGGAACAGCTCCCACATCCTTGAAGCCACGGCCTGTTCACGAGGGGAGTCTCTATGGCATGCTGGGTGTGCTATGACAGCATATTCACTGTAACATGTCCTAGTACATCAGAGTATACTACTCAAGTCATAGTATGCTAAGCTGCTAAGCGTTTCAATTGTCGGGATCTAGCAACCGGCGCATGTGTCACCTGTTAAGTCGCCAACAAATCCCAATGAAGACACTTCCACGGTTTCGGGTCCAGGGTTTAGGATTTCGCTCCCGATGCCTAGGCACTGCTCTGAGTCCTGAATCACAATCGTGTGATGCCCCAGGAACCGGCACTGCTGAAAAGGAGATTCTTTGTGGCCTCTCTCCTCTCCACCGGTGTGAAGTAGGTTTTAGGGCAGAGGCCAAAGTTTACGACGGCCTGGTTTCTGGCCTCCACATTCACAAAGACACCACTCTTAAGACCTGCTAGGAGCTCCACCGACAGCGTACAGGTAAGGTTATAAGTTACAAGTACCTTCAGCGACTGTAACCCATACTTGCCTCGCTGCGTCGCCTTAACCGGGACTGCGATAAGACAACAAATAAACACCTAACCCCAAACCAATCTTAGCACACCCTAGCTCTGCATAGCAGGGCCTGGGCACTCGCTGAGGAAATGCGTAGAGACCTTGGCATTTTCGGGCTTCGGGGTGGAGCCTGCAGCTTCTCACGAGAGCTTCGGGACGGTCTGGGGTTTCGGGTGTAGGGCTTCTAGTGTTTATAGGGTTCTAGGGTTAAGTTTAGGGTTTATACGGTTATAGGGTTGAGGGTTTGTAGGGCTTGTGGGGTTTAGGGTTTCTGGCCCAGCTAACTGTTGATGTTTGACGTACCAAGCAACCTTCGGGCAGCTGGTGGATGTACTCAGCCCAGAAGGACCACCCCAGGATCATCCGAAAGATCCGAAAGGGAAGCCGCAAACTTCGGGAAAATCCTGATCGGTAATACGCACCCCAGATGCTCCCATAATCATTCCTTACATCCACTTCGCATCGATTTGTGTTACTACGGGTATTGCTAGAAACATAGCCTGACTCCGTGTGCTCGTCCACTTCACGCAGGAAAACTGGGTCACGTTTCACGAGCCTTCTTTACTCTGGCAAGTTTGCACGGGGCTTGTTCCTACGTACACATGAAGAAGTGTTTCGAACAGACTTTGGGTCGCGTAACGGCGTAAACCATTCCTGACGTTCAGGGAACAAACACAACCCACCACCGAAACATCAACATCAACATCATTATCATCAACAACAAGCAGGGTATGAATGTACTACGACGACTACTACTAAGTTACTACTACTCAGGCTATGGCTACTGCTGATGCTGATGCTGCCGCTTCTGTCGCCTGACCTTGTTATTGTGGTTGTAGGCAGTAAGACGTCCCATGTTCAAAGAGGCCCACAATCCCAACAAAAACAAACCTCACTTAAAGGGTCAGGGGACTTAGTAACTCGGGTTATAATTAGGGTAACTATACACTTTTTACTTATAACCCCAATTAGGCTACTTATAACCCTACATACTGAGTCCCATGATCCTCCAAGAAGCCCCATTGAAGAGGTCGATCGCCACGGATCCGGACTGCTCGAAAGCCACCTCTGCGTCTCAACGTGTAAAGTCCAGGGTCTGGTATTTCGGGCTTAAAACTCAGCCCCACAGGCTATAACTACTCCCTACAAATTCGCTGAAGCGAATCCCAAACCGCAAAAACAGCTTCCTGGCCTCGTCACACGCCACCCAAGGGTCCTGCGTGACGCTGGAGCTCGGACTTGTACGACATCAGGTAATGAAGGGGCGACCATGACAGTGGGAATAGGGTTTTGCGACATGTTACACTGTAGTTATGAATACGATCTGAGCGCATTTGTGCGCTAAAGTTTGCTAAGAAGCCGTCCCGGACATGCAACCGGACTTGCAGCAGTTCGTGGGTATGAGGCCGAAGCCTCGTTTAGCAACGAGAATTTGCTCTTTCTGGGAAAGAAAGTTTGCATTACGGTAGGACCGGGACGAGACCCGTCGAATCAATGGGCCTGTGGGAATCCGGCAGATCCTATTATACCATATATTGTATACTTTATGTTACGAATTCGAGCATACTATATACCTGTGTATGGTGTCGGGTAAGAAACAACTTCGAGGGTGCAGTGAGTCATGTACTGCAGGTCTCCAAGTACCAGAAGTATGCGCTGTGTGATGTATCTGTTTAACATCCAAAGCATAACATTACGTGGAAGATCAGGGAGCACAGGACCCTGATCGAACTTTTCAAGATCACAGGGCGGGACTTTGGTTCCCAGTGTTGGCTAAGGGCTATCCGGTGTAGGTTTCAAGGGGGTTAGGGCTGTTTAGGTGCTGGTGTTGCAGGAAACGGAACACATGTAGCGCTTTGTCCAAACATCATACTATACTACCTTGAACTTGAGTGAAACTGTTAGCCAACTCCGAATGGACCCATGCAGTTGCAACGAGAGTCCAGCGTTCAAGCTCCGATCTAATGCAAGATTGAAGTCTTCTTTGCGGCTCCGTTTGTTCTAACGAATTCACCCTGCCGGTGTAGGCACGGATATTCTGAAAGCAAGAAATCCTCGCCAACTGTGACTGTGTGAAACTCTGGCGGTCATAAACTTCGGGCTCGAATAGAACAGTAGGAAAAATAGGACAGAACCCTAAACCCTTTAATTAACCCCAAGCCACAGACCGAAAAAGTCCTAGACTCCCACATGCTCGAAGCCCCCCTTCCCAAGTGCTATGCTGCCCCTGCATTCGCACGTTTACAGCTGGGACTCGGAGGCTGTTGCTACGTACAACCCTAACACTACACGTAGCCTAACTATAGCTTTCATGGAAGCTCATTCTTGCTCTGGTTGCCTGGATGCTTACAAAAGGACTATGGGATCCTAACCCCAAAGTGGTTAACCCAAACAAGGAAGCTGTGACTAACTGCTTCCCTAAGCCCAGCTGAACCTCTAAGTGAAGCCCTGAATGCCACCTGGCTGTTGCGGATGGCTTGGTAGACGCAATCCTTCACCTGGGATCCAACAAGCCCTTGTCTGCCGCCAAGCAGCCAAGTCCCCAAGTGGTTGGGTTTGGGGCTTAGGTTGTACGGCGGTACCTGAAACCCTACTCTTTGCGTACGTGGACCTTTTGGGTGGCTCAAAGCCCTGTTTTAAGGTGCTTGGGTACTTCTCTAAGGCGGGCAGTATGCAAGCGAGATGGCCCTACTTAATTTTGCCTTGTTTGTTTTGCCCCGGTTCCTTTGCCCATTTGTGTATGGACTCCTGGCAGAAGCAAAGTAGAACACCTCTTCCTTAAGGGCCATACTATGCAGATCCTTTTGAAACAACGGGGGGTAATTAATCATTTGTAGGTCTGCGATGTTACCTCTTGGAGAAACCGCAACCTAAAGCCTGGACTCTACATCCTAAACGCTGAACCCTAAACAAGCAGTTGCACCCATGTAGGGCTCGAGAAGCCGAGGGCGTTGACATTTGGCGGCTTTTGCGGGTTTGGGCTTAGGTTGAGGGTGTGGAGTTTACACAAAGTTAGCAGATGTTAGGAGGCGTTAGGTTGAGAGTTTGAGCTGCCAAGTCAGCCCTGTAAGTTCTGCATCTCTGCATTTCTATATCTAGATCAGTCTATATAGTCATATCATACATCGGCATGTCCATGTTTCGCGCGACTTACATGATTTACATGTCTGTCTGCTGAGTCTTGCCACAAATACTGCTACCATGTCAACCGCTGCCGGGGTCATTGTCGCTATTCCCACTGTACATTCTACGGTGATACGTTTAGGGTTGATTTTTCATTAACTCACTCTCGCGGTATCAGTGCCAGGCACCAGCTCACGCTGCTGCAGGTTCATCTCATGCATCCTGTTCCCGGCAAAGATGCCTTGGTCGAAAGGTAGGGTTTATAGTCACTGTAACGAAGGATGCGCAAAAAACGCTAGGGTAAGACTGTGTCCGATCTAGCATGCGGGGTGCTTGCAGCTACCTGGAGGATAGGATGGCTGACTTGCCTCTGGACTTGAGATGTTGTGTAGCATCCTACGACGGTCGTAGAGCTTGGCATCGAGATTTGATAGACTCTTGCGCAAGTGTCTCCAAACCGCTCCTCCCAGGCGTGTCAAAGCGTTTTCCGTACACTTGAGTTTCTACTGCTGCTGCAGAGGGAGTCACTGCCAGCAGCTCAAACCCAAATCCCTCAACCCCTTAACCCCTCCATCGCAAAGACTGAACTGAAAACTGTGAACTCAACACAACCGGGGACCCACAACCGGCAACCCTGAAGCCTTGAATACGAACTCCCACACGATCCGCATCCATCCTAGTCACATGTTGCACAAGCTTGACCGGCAGGCCAGTGCAGATACGGCACCAGCTCCTCAGCTTCGTCGCTGCCGCGCCCAAAGCCCAGACCCATCAAAGATCCCCAACCCCATTTAAAAGCCCGCTTTATAAGCCCCTACATGATGCAACCCTCAGAAAAGCGTACATGTAAAACCCTCCAGCCTAATCCCCTTAACCCCATAATGGCCGCAAAACCGGATTTCGGGCTTCAAATCAACTTCGTACTTACCTTCACTGGGGAATGATTAACTGTCGGGCTGAAGACATTGGAGCTTGCCGACTTGGGCTTCAGGATAGAAGCAGAGCAGCTAGGCTGGTCTTTAAGGTTTTTAGGGTTTGGGGGTTATCGTGTTTAGGATTTGGGCTTGGAACTACATGGCTAGGCGTTTGCGATTTCAGGCAACACCTTCGCGAAATCAGGGCTAGCGTAGCGAGTGAGTCCTAGCGATTGCCAACCGAAAACCGAAATATGGGGGGCCTAAATACCAATACTCTGTTGGGTTTCCTTGTTATAGTTGTAGGATAATGGGCCCCCGAACCCTTTTCTAAATGGGCCCCCGAACCCTTTTCTAATTTTTCAGGCCCCTGCAGTAAATCCGGAAGCCTAGAGCCCACAGCCCAAATCCAACAATCCCCATCCAACCTCATCAAGCTCCAACAGCAGCCCTATCACAAGCCAGTGAAACCCTATGACACACTGGTTAAGAAACAGATGTGTTGAACCCAGATTCGAACGAGTCGCATCGCGGGGTTGTGGGTAGGTTATCAACTAGCTTCTAAGTCTGAGAACGGCTATTGGGACACATATACCCTCAATTACCCCTGAGTCTCCGAAGTAGGTACATGAAAGGGAACTCTGCCACATTGCAAGCCAGCGTGCGGGACTTCCACACTGGTGGAAGCCTCATCATGGAAGGTTCAAGGGCACATCTGTCCAAGATGTTGTTTTTCATTTCCGGTGCATTCTTAGTGCAGTAGTCAAACCCCGGCTTTCAACGACTCAAGCAATGACCTATGAACGGTACTTTCAAGATGGCAGAGACAATTTTGAGCAGGTAGTTGACCCTAAACCCTGCAAACCCTAAGCCTTGAACCCTAAACCCCAAACCCCTAAACCCTAAACCCTGAACCAGGTGTAGGAAATTTGGGACTTCAAGATAAGAATGAGGAGAGGCAGGGAATGCTACATCGGGCAGAAATTTAGAACTTGCAAACTAAGAATGAACAAACGAAACAGCCAGAACATGCTGCGGTAGCTTAACACTTGTGGTGTTCTCTCAACGGTCGCTTGCATGATCCTCCGGATTCTCATATAATCCGGGCTTCAAGCAACTGGCAGACTCCAGCTCGGGGGTCTCTCTCCACAACCTCTTCATCGGAAATGAGTTTTCCTTCTAGAGCACTTAATGAAGTGGATCCTCCGATAAGGAAGGTTTAGGGTTTGGGGTTTGGAGGTCTGGCACCTCTCCAGCCACCAAGCAAGCCCACATCACCAGGTGCAAGACGAACATAACCCGGAAACTAATAGAGCTACACCAACGCTAAACTCAAAAAAACAACCCCCAAAAGCTAACACAACACATTAAACTCCCAATCCCCGCGAACCCCAACACTCTGATTTATGCAGCCGTAAACCCAATCCTCCGAAGCCCTAAACCCTAGACCCTAAACCCCTAAACGCCCAAACCCCTCAACCGTGGTCTGGCACGCTCTACACAATTGCCAACGCACCAAAACCCCTCAACAAAACCAATAAATCCTCATAAAGCCAGTTGAAACGCTAGGATATCGCCCACCTCAAAGCCCTTAAACGATCCTAATAGGAGCGGCTTCCAAACCCGAGGATATTGTCCAACAAGCGTCTCGAAGCCCTGCGCGGCAAGACACGATCAAAAGACCTGAGCCTAAAAGCCCTCGAAGCCAAGGTACAATGGACTTCATCATAGAGATGAAGGCAGGACTTGCAGTCATCAAAGTTGGTTTGCAGAGACCGCCGCGGGAAGACAGAGAAGTACTGCGAGCGTTGCAGGGTCTGGTTACAAGTTGCAAGGATCAACGGTTTGGGATATTAGGCGAACTGAACGTGCATAGGGCAGCTGCTTACCCGGATCTTGAGCACTCTAACAATTCTGTCACGTTCGACGGCCTTACAAGCTGGGGCTGATGATGGAGTGCAACTGATGTTTCATCGGAAGTTGCAGGTCTTTTCGAACCAACCCCGAGAAACCGGCGGAGGTCATACCTGAAGCAAGCCTCAAACTCGATACCCGAATTAAGCCCTAAACGCCAACTAAATCCTAAACCCTATAAGCCCTATAAACCCTAAACCCCAATTAAACCCTCAACCCTTAAACACCTGAACCCTCAAGCCTAAGCCTCTTTTTTGAAACGCTCTCCTGCACGTAACCGCGCAGCGTCAGGTACTCCCCCAGCGGTGCGTTGCGGTAGGTGTTGGACTCGAAGCCTTTAGAGTTTAGGGTTTAGGGTTCCTCAACTAAGCAATATACCGTAATTAAGGATACATGTAACTTGTCGTAGGTTGCTTATATAATATGATTTTACGGTATATTCCTGAATTAGGGGGCTGTGGAAGCCTCGAATTGGCAACTCGAAAGCTTGCAGCCTAATCCTTTAGAGTTTAGGGCTTACTTGGAGGGTCAAAAAACCTAGTAAGTAGTTATTCTGTAGAGTTAGTCATAACCCCAATTAGGATCCGTTTCCGGGTACGCATGAGTCTGCTTCGGTGCTACTTACTAAGTCCCCCGACCCTCCAAGCAGGGGTTTGTTTTGGGTGCATCTTTAAAGTGCAGTAGTCCGCCTTTCTCCGCAGAAGACTCGCTCAGAGTTTAAGGTTTAGGCCTTAGGGTTTTGGGTGTAGGGTTTCGGGAGCCATTACATAAACGAGAACCTCCAAACCCTCACGCCTGAACTCCTCAAATTAGTAGTTCTTAAATAGCTGCCCCTACACCCTAAGTCCAAATTCTTGTAAAGCCGAGCATATTCTCTAGGTTCCAAAAACTTGCAATCACCGAACCCTCTGTGCAGGGTTTAGGGTTTAGGAGATCTGGGATAACCCTGCAAACGGATGCAACAGAAGGGCCATACACCATGAAGCCCTATACACTTCGATTTGTCTGCCGTTTTGGCTACATGCTTTACGGTCTGAGTCCTGGGTGCATTTTTTTCTTGAGGAATGCGGTTGCTTAAGCTGGGGGAGCTTCGGGTTCGGGGCAGTTGAGAACTACCTACAGTCTCCGTGTTACTTGTTTTTCGGGTTTACCTTACAAGATCCTACAGTGAACACAAAACTGGTTAAACCAAGAAACGATATTACAATGGATACTATACTTGGAGGATCATATGGGACTTAGTAAGTAGGGTTATAAGTACCCTAATTGGGGTTATAAGTACCCTAATTGGGGTTATACGTAGATATAAATATAGTTACCCTACTTATAACCCCAGTTACTAAGTCCCATGAGCCTTTAAGTAGGTAAGGCTTAGAGGCTTAGAGCTCTGGGCTTCTCCAAGCCGGGACGCAGAAGTCGTTCTGGCAGAGGACCCAGTTGCAGTCCTCCGCAGAAGAACGCCCAAACGCACACAAGCACCCTAGAATCGATGCCGTACTAGATACCGACTCCTCAACATCTTGAAAGCCACAAAAAACACAAAATTATCATGGATGAGTGAGACCAGCATGAGAAGCAGCGATAAGCAAGGCACGACTACGGCACCCAATAAGCTGCCAGCCCTAAACCCTTGACACATGCTCAACGGCATGACTAGACCCGGAAACCGCAATCTTAACCATTGTTGCGCCTTAAATCTCATGGGGTTCCTGTTATCGTTTCAGGAGTGTTCTTTAATCCAGGAATATACCTTAGCTCTTAGCAAGAGCTAAGGTATATTCCTGAACTAAGGAATATTCCTGAAACGATAGCAGGTAATAATAATCGGTGTTCCTCTTAGAAAAATTTGGTAAATATTCCTTTCTTAATTAAGGGCGTTTTTGGAGTCTGGGAGCCTCCCAAACTCGGAGCTTTCGGGTACGCGGCTGCTCCTGCGGGTGGAACTCTCCGGCCCCAAGGCGAAACGTTACAAGTAGTAAACTACGTTTGATGATATAAATCCTGCAGTACCTCAATGACCCTAAACTATGGGAATTATGGTATATTCCTGATTGTGGGGAATTCAGGGTTTTTATCATCAACAACAGGAGGCTCGGGTTCAGAGTCTGGGGTTTAGGGTAGTATACTACTATTGTGAAAATAGATACCCCAACACCATCATAAGGATGGTAGACTGAGACACAGCTCCACAATGATAGTACCTGGGTGAGCCTAAACCTGCAGCCCTAAACTTTCCTAAACCCTACCAACAATGACACATGAGTGGTTGTCAAAATTAGGGTCCCTTTTTGTCCTTATTATTTTACGGCACCTAATATTTAGGGTACCCAACAAGGGGTCATAATTTTGACAACTACCCATATGGGAGTTTTTTCACGAATGGGGGAGCCTGATAGAGCACCCTAAACAGTAGGATCCTTCTTACAAGGACCCCAAAATAAGGTCCTCCCAACTTTCGGAATCTAAGGAGCACCCAGGAGGAGACCCGGGGTCAGAGCTCAGAAGCTGCAACTTGAAGCCTTCGGAAGTCTAGAGCTACGGTTGATGATATAAATCCTGCATGACCCATAACAAGGAATATACCATAATTCCCATAGTTGAGGGTCCTTAAATTAATGCAGGATTTATATCATCAACAGTACCTCTCTAAGTTTGAGGTTTAGGGTTTCGGGTGTAACAATAGGATTGTGGGGGCATGGCTGGGCGTTTGGAATGCGAAGGCGTGAGCCGTTGGTCCCTAGATGGTTGCGGCGAGCGACAGAGCTTGATATCCAAGACCCTGCAAGGGCTTGGTTCCCGCAGGATGTGTCGCATACGGTCGCGTAATCCTACCCACCAGGGGAACTGCTGGCTCGAACAATGTGGAAGTCCTCGCGTAGTAAAGCAGTCTTTTTCAACCCCGATGATAATAATGTCAGTGGACCCCATGGACTCCAGACCCCTAGTCGCATCCTCTGGCCTCTGAGCTTGAATTCAGGGTGTTGGGCTTTGTTGCTTACAAAATGCGGTCCCGGTAGATGCGGCACTCGCCGGTCGACTCCCAGTACGTCAAGAACTCGCAACGAGCAGTCACCTGACCTCAGATCAAGTCTTGACTCATGGGTTCCTATAACGGGTTGCGACAGGGGTTCCTTTAAATGGCTGCTGTACGTGATTTAGGGGGCCTTAATGATTGGGATAGGGTTTCAGGGACACATTGTTAAGGCTTTTACAAAGAAGTCAGCTTGAGGTGATGTTTCCAGCTGAAAACCTGAACTAGGATGTGGGACTTGGGGTTTAGGGTTCAGGGCTATTTCGGTTCAGGTTCAGGGTCTAAGTCGATTCAGTAGATTAAGGTTGATAGTAGTAAGTAAGGCCAAGCCGAGGCCCACGACTCCTAATACGAATTCCACGCCGACCTTGCGATCACTTCGAAGCTTTTTCGTCTGCGCTGCAGTTCCTTCAACCGGCTTACCAACCGAATGGTTATACGGCTGATGATACAAATCCTGCATTACCCGAAATCAGGAATATACCATAAGTCCCGTAGTTTAGGGTCATTAAGGTAATGCAGGATCTATATTATCAATCGTACAGCCTTGCTATCAAAAACGAGGCAACGAAAAACCAACTTCACTGGAAACTGCATGCAGAGCCGCCGATACATGGGAAGCTGAGGCCGAAAACCCCGGCCCATAACAAAACCCTAAACCCTAAACCCTAAACGTAAGCCAGCCACGGATTGAGAAGTGCAGAGCTCAGGTTCAGGGTTTGGGGCTTGAGCTTTGTAGGGTTTGGGGGCGTTTCCGGTTCAGGGGTTTGGGGGTTAAGGATTTGGGACTTAGGGTGTAGGTTTCAGGGTTCAGGATGTGTAGGGCTTAGGGTTCAAAGACAATGCAAGCCTTGCAGGAGTCGCCAAGTTGGGCAGAAGCCTAGATGGAACCAACCGGAGTCTACTCGCAGCTGCTGCAACAAGGGATAATATGGGGTTACTACGAGACGCAATAAGGGCTACCAGAGGGAATACCAAAAGGGTTACCATTCATTTCTGCAGCCACCGGGTTCAACTGCCCTAAACTCTAAGCCCTATGTAGATACTAAGGGCGCCCAAGCATTCCCTGCGTTCGAACCATTGCAGTACATCCATAATGTAGGAGCCTAAATCATTACCAAATTATCCCTTATGGCTCTTATTATACTTATACTATAAAGGAGTGCAAAACCCTGTTCGAATTATTCAAGCCCCTATACTTGCCGCGGACGCTTTGAGCAGCCCAAAACCTAAACCCCTAAACCGTCAGCCCTAAACCCGGTCAGCAATTGCTCGTAGTATGCGACTTGGAGTAAGATATGGGTGGCTGTCAAAATTGGGATACCTGTTTGGTCCCTGTTATATTACGGCACCTATGATTTCGGGTACCCCAAAAAGGGACCATAGTTTTGACAACCACCGCTATGGTTCTCTTGTCAGGTACACGGATCCTGGAAAACTTAAGCCCGAAACCCTGAAACGCTAGAACCCTCAGGACCCTAAAACCAAACTCCTAAAACAGCTAAACCAGGTCTATAGGGTTTAGAGTTTACCCTAAGGGTCCAAAGGACCCCATGATGAAGTACTCGGTTTTAGGATAGTAGATATGTAGGTTAGGATTTTGGAGAGTATATGATTATTACAGTAGGTACTTGGACCCTTGGGGTTAGAATAATGCCGGGTGGTGGCAGCCCTGAACGAGGTGCGGCCGCAGTGGCAAAGCTCCGCGCAACCGAAAAGGTCTGCATAGGTGCCACCACCCAGACGCGGCTGGCAGGAAGCTGGGTACTTGGAGGATCAGAGGACTTAGTAAGTAGGGCTATAAGGACCCTAATTGCGGTTATAAGTATTTATAGGTATAGTTACCTTAATTATAGCCCTAGGTACTAAGTCCCATGACCCTTTAAGCGGGTACCAACCCCAAACCCTAAAAGCATGGTTTAGACTTTACCTTAACCCCGAATAACCTACCTTTTTGTGGTTCCTTTTTATGATTTCTATCTATCTATCTAACTATCTATCTATCTATATATATATATATAAGTCCTTAAAAATGTGGGTTCTTCGGGGCTCAGGCAGGGTTAAGGGACCCTAAAACCCTAAACTTCCCTCTATCCGCAACCCTAAGCCCTGAACCCTCAGCAACGGATTTTGAGGTTGAGGGCTGGGCTTGTTGGCTTTAGGGTTCAGGGTTTAGACGCCTCCACAAACAGAATCGAGCTCTGCAGGGCAGGATGAAAACAGTTGTTAGGAAAATGAGGAGAAACTGGTACCACCAAGAATTGATGCTACTGGATTCGGCTAGGCTAGGCTGCTTCAAATATGTCTGGATGCTAACTGATTGAGACGCCCGTCTTCGGACATCTAGGTCAGGAAGAATGAGAGATGGCTTTCAGAATTCTGAACTAGAAGGGCGGCGACGCAACAGCCCCTAAATCCAATGACAATAACTTCTAAATGGCCCTGCACCCCAAAGCTATCAACCCTGAACCCTAAGCACCTAAGCCCTAAACTCTAAACGCTACGCTAAGCCCTTGTAGCCCTACTTGGAGGATCATGGGACTTAGTAAGTAGGGTTATAAGTACCTTAATTGGGGTTATAAGTAATTTTAAGCATTGTTACCCTAGTTATAACCCTAGTTAGTAAGTCCCATGATCCTTTAAGTACACTTTGGAAGATCACGCTCGCAGCGTTAAATAAGGCTTATGCGGCAGTCGACACGCAGATCCTGGTGGGTGGTTGTCAAAATTAAGGTCCCTTTTTGGGTACCCTAAATAGTAGGTGCCGTACTACATTAGGGACCCAAAAGGGGACCATAGTTTTCACAACCACCTGGTGTTTCGGTGTTTCCAAGCAGTCAAGTAGACGTCCCGGACTACCAGCTCCTCCCCAGATATGTAAAGGTTCAGGTTACTGACCCTAGGGTCCAAAGGGCCTCATCAGAAAATACTTGTGTTTAGGGCAACAGTTTTGTTGTATGATTCTAAGTTACTTGGACCCTTAAAAAGCTTTCCTGATGTTCAGATAAAGCTGCAAATCGAGCGAGCGGCTGCATAATCTGCATCGACAGGACCGTGCGCAGTAAGCCGCCTTTCCCAAAACTCGAAACCTACGCCCAAGAAGCCCACGACCTTGAACCTCAAACCCACCCTAAACCCTGCTTGAATAATATAGGGGCCTTAACAATTAGAACAGGCTTTTTGGGCCCATTATACTATAATTTAAATCAAGGAACCCCCCAAAATAGTACTGACAAATTGGTAAATGTTTCGGCGTCTATAGTCTATAGTGCGTACTTTCTCATCAAAATCACAAGAACTATTGTGGCCCCTAAATGCGAATCTAATCGTGCGCACCGGGCCTCTGCACAGAGGCCCGAACGACCCTCGTCGTCGCCGATGTAGGGTCTTACCTGTTCCCACCGAGTCTTCGTAGGCGGTTGCCAAAACATTAGGGTTTCGAACTTTTGTTTTCTGAGGGCTCTTTTCCAACTGTTGTCCAGCGAGGTTTCGGAGTTTAGGGTTCAGGGTTTAGGGTTTGGAGTCAGAATTAACAAGTCTTGTGGGCGCTATGTCCAACGATGTCCTACTTATACCTCATTTACACAGCCCCCCGATCCTGCAAGTTAGTTTAAAGGTAGAAGGCGTCTCGTGCTGGGAGGTAGACCTGAAACTACAACTGGTTCAGGTTTATGGTTTAGGGTTCAGGGGTTGGCTTGGTTGGGGGAATGGTCCTAAAGCCTACCAAACATGTGCCGACGACTTCACAGATGCGTGTCCAAAAAGAGCCTCCGAAATGGCTGGAATCTGTCATTCAGCCTCCTTCCTCCTCCGGAAAGAACCAGAAGAGCATCGCAAAGCTAACGCACCCTAGCACCCTTCCAAACAGCCTAAAACCCGCATAACAACAGCAAGCTCTACATCCTAGGCTCCTAAATCCCAGAATAGGCTACATCCCAAATTTAAAAGCTGCATCATCAACCCGGGTTAGCCTGAGGCTCGCAGTTGCACGCATCGCCCCGAAGGTAGCCGTCCGGCACCCGCCCTTCATCCTGTAGCGCTGGCAAGCTTAGGAACAGATTCTGGATTTCGGGTTTATAAAGTATGCAGGGTTTCGGGTTTGAGAAAAAGGGTCAAGGGTGTAGGGTGTATGGATGCGGAGTGAACGAGTTGTTTGGAGGCTCGGACTGTTTAGGACCTTGTTACGACAGTGGTTCTGCCCCTAACAAACTCTCCCATCTCGCAGCCTGGGCTACAGGTGGAGTCTAAGAACAACGCCAGAAGTCCTAAGTTCTAACCGTAGGGACCCTTAGGGGGGTAGGGGGAGGGGGTGTAGGGGGCCTTGATGCCCTTAACGGACCCAAAATGTGAGAATCCCTGCAAATAAGTCTGGATTTAGGGTTTAGTAAGTAGGTAATATTTAGACTTATACAAGGGACCCTAATTGGGGTTATGATACTTATAAGTCTGTAACATAGCTACTTGATACGTCCCCCGACCCTGCAAGTAAAGGCTCGGGCCGAAAGGGTGTGAGAGCAAGCCATCCAACAATGTCTCATGCGAGTTCCCGAATATTTGGTTTAGGGTTCAGGATTTAGTGTTTTGTTGTTTTAAAGGGCTCCTTTTAGGGTCTAGGATTTATTATATAGCTGTGGTGGAAAGCCCTATGCACCTGGCTGCCTAGCTGTTGTGGCTTGTGGGGCTGGGGCGGATGCAAGGCGTACCCCTTCCATCCCCTATCTTAACCCTGAAGAACCTACCTTTTTAGGGCTCCTTGTTAAGACTCCTTTACATAAGTCCTTAAAAATGGGTGGGTTCTTCAGGGTTAAGGTACCCCTTTAAAGCCCACACCCAGAACCCCAAACACGAGGATCAGGATCCCCCCCCACACAATGCAAATTAGGGCTCAGAAGTTGGTAAACATATGGCAGTTGTCAAAATAAGGCTCCCTTTCTGGGTACCCTAAATATTAGGTGCCGCATTTTATTAAGGACCCCCAAAAAAGGGACCAGAATTTTGATAACCACTTATATGGGCTTTCAGGACTAGAAGGTGGTGCTGGGTCATTAAAGGATACATAGTAATTGTAGGAAGGTGCCCCAAAATAAATACTGTTTCCACCTAAAAACTAGGTCCTCAATTATATTGCCTCCCTTAACCTCTAACTCTAGCCCTAAGCCGGGCGCAACAGCTTGACACACCAAGGGCTCGAGCCAGCAAGGTGTTCTGGAAGCCGTTGCTCAAGATGGTTGGCGCCTCGGTCAGCATAGGCGCTGTTGGACTGCATCATAACTTTGCAAACGCGCCACCCCTGCTACTGTTGTTTTGTAATCGTTGGTGTTCCTGGCTGCTGCAGCTGCTGCTGTTGTTGGCCCTTGTTGCTGCTGACGGTAACAGCTTGACTACAAGCCTTGACCCCGAACCCTCTAAACACTGAAACCTTGATGTCTTGAAGACTGAACATCCTGAAACCTTAAACTCTAAACCCTGAATCCGAAAAACCTTTCAACCCATCTCTGAGAGCATGACAAAGGGATTGCCGAGTTGGTATCCCGTCTCGGATTCCTCGCAGACCGCCACCTGTAGGGCTTCCAGCTCTATCCCAAAAATGAGCACAATGGTGAAGGGCTTCGGGTGTAGGGTTTATGGCTCCGGGCTTTGGGACTTGGGGCTCTAGGGTTGGGGGAACGAGGATTGGGGGAACTTAGTGGAAGGATCTTAACCATAAACTTGGACGGTCCAAACAAGAAAGTACACTGGCAAGCATACGTTTGGACCCCTAAACCCCCTCATTGTAGAGCTCTTACAAGAGCGCTTAAGCAACCCTCATAGATCCTTTAAAGGAACCCTAAACCCCAAAACCTGAAACCCTCTGGTGGTCCTAATTCCCAGATTCGGCTCGGGAGTGCACAGGATTGGGGATGATGCACAAGTCTAACACGGGTGCTTCGTTACTAAAAAAGTGATAAGGGGGCTTAGGCAGCACAAAAGAAGATGATTGAGATTCCTTCAAGCCCCTGCGTCAGAACTCATAGTTTAGGGTTTTAGGTTTTAGGATCTTAAAGGTTTAGGGTTTAGAGAACTCATAGTATTCAGTCAGTGTCTTGGGGGGAGGTCGGAACGATGGGTAGATGGGTATGGGCACGGAGTCCAGGGGTGTGGAGGACGAGGCTGGCTCCTGCAATCAAACGGCTGTACTGCGCAAAGAAGCCCAAACCTCACCTTAACCCCAAAAACCCTACCTTTTAAGGATGTATATATAGAAATCATATTAGGGAACCCTAAAAAAGGTAGGCTCCTGAGGGTCCAGGTAGTTCTTAAACACCTCAAAGGCTGAGATACAAAAAGGACCCTGTTGGCTGATCCTTGAAACCCTACAACCCTACACCCCAAACCCTAAACCCTAACCTCAAAGGCTTAGAGCTTGCTTGGGGAACTATCAGACATGTGGTCTCTGCAACCTGAGCCCTCGAAAGTCCGTGAAGGGATGTAGGGTTTCCGTAGAGGGTCGGGGGACTTAGTAAGCAGGTGCTAAGTAGACATATGTATATATATATATATATGTACCCTAAACGGGATCCTAATTGGGCTTATTTTCTGCACAATACTTCCTTGAACCCCAAAACACAACCCCCCCCCCCCCCCCAAACTCCAAACCCAAATCGAAACAAAACCCCAAAGCTCGAAAGCCCGAAGCCCTAAAACTCCAAACGGAACTCACGAGGCCAGGAGGCCTTGAGCATCTTTGCACAGTGGGACGTGAAAGAGCACCCTCGGCAGATGTGAATCCTCTCAGAAGGTCACCGTCTCGAAGGGCTTAGATTTCGGCTTTAGGGTGTCGGGAATTTAGGCTTCGATTTCGGAATGACTTGGTAAGGCTTACATTTAGGGGAGGGTTTAGGGTTAGGGCTTGGGGTTGAGGGGAGCTAGGATGGGACTTGGGGGTCTGCACATCTGCATATCAGAGCTTCCACTGCTGCCGGCTAGTGCCTCACCCTTCATTTTCACGCCCGGAGCCTGCGCTCTGTGTTTTCCGCCTTGCTGTAATTGTTCGTTGTCCGCAATTCGCACGATCACGCTTGTTTACGGAGTGGGCTTCTGCAGTGCTGTACCGTGTTTACGCCTTCCTCAGAAGTAGGTAGCAGTTAGAAGTGCGACCCGTTCTTGTTTCGAAGTTCTCCTGGGATGCCAAGCCCCCGCCGTCCGCATCAGGGTACTTGTCATGGAATCTTCACCTGAACCCCTTAACCCCAATCGCAGTGATGCAGAAACCCCAAACCCTAAACTCTAAACCCCTAAAGCCGTGAACTCGCTACGCGCCCACAGCCCGCAATCCCCGAACCCGACTGCTCATCCATCGGGTTCCAAGTCCCTGAAACTAGGATCGTATTATAGCTCCAAAGCCCAGAGCCCTAGAAAGCCCATCTGTATCTTGCAACACCCCACCGCAAGGCCTGTAAGCCTCAATCCTACCTATAGTCTCCATTGTAGTTCATTTTGGGGGTTACCATACAAAATCCTGCTTGTAAAGTTTGTTAAACCAGACAAGGAATTACGATGGAGACTGTACCCAGACCCCGAGGAAGATTCTCGCGGGGGTCTGGGTAAGTAGGCCCTACAGGTTGCTAACCGATTCTTTTCAGCTTCCCTGCTCTGTCTCTGCGGAAGCTTGAGGAGCTTTATCTGTCTGGTACTTAGCAGGGAATGGGGGAAATGGATGTCTATAGTAGTCCCTACATAGTCCCCAATAATAGTCTCCATAATCCATTCTCCCAGTCCCTACTAAGAGCCAGACAGTCCGAACGGCGTCGCTCCGTGCTGCAACAACAGATCCCTTGTGGGGCCAACAGCATATGTCAAAGGTGTACCGCCATACACGTTGCTAGGAGATACCTCCGCCTTGTGTGCCAGGAGCAGTCCCACCATAGCAGGATTAAAGATTGCGCGATGAGAACTCTTGTGCAGGGGTGTGTCGCCGTTGACATCGCGGGAATTGACTTCTGCCTTCTGATCGAGGAGCAATGCGAGCACCTGGGAGCCGCCGGGTTTCTGGCTCCCTGCAGCCAGATGGAGCGGCGTCTGTAAGCGCTCATTGCGGGAATTGACGCAGGCCTTATGCTCGATGAGAAGTCTTGACACCTTCAAATGGCCCTGCAGGGCAGCGCCGTGAAGGGGCGTAGAGCAACCACGAGCAGGCTCATTGACCTCTGCCCGGTGTTCCAGGAGTAGCACCACCAACTCCGAGTATCCCCTGCTGGCAGCTGCATGCAGGACTGTTTGGCCGGATCGGTCGGCAGTGTTGGCATCTGCCTTCCGAACCAGGTCCTGCAAATCACGGCCCTGGTCAGCTGAATTGTACATCAGGCCCTTGCCGAACATTGTGTAGTACTCGTACACGTGCTCAGCTTCCTGAAATCGGTGCATCTTCAGAAGGCTCAATTCTAACCTGGGTTGTAGTTCAAAGGCATACAAAAAGGTTGGGAATGCGGTTTCTGTGCAAACCCTACACCCTGAACCCTGAACCCTAAACCCCTAAACAATCACTAAGCAAACTGCTCCCAAACTGCCGCCTGGTAACTTCTTTAAAACGTCCCTTTCCTCCTCATTCGCAGCCTCTGCATCAGCTCGGGCCTCTTGCACATGGGAGAGAAGACCTAAACTCATAGGGACCCTTAGGGGGGTTGGGGGAGTGGGGATAGGGGGCCTTAATGCCCATAATAAGGACCTAACAAAGCTTATTTAAGGAAATATAATCCCCTGTTACACCCTACAACCTCCGAAAGCCCGGACGTGTCTCGGGCCTCTGGAAAGTACAACAGAATATGGTTCAACCGCTGGCCCTAGCTCTATGTTTCACGCGACCGCCGTCGGCATAGCAAGCTGACCTTCGAGAAAAGATTCCTTGCACCGCTTCTAGAGGCGAAAGGCTTCAAAGGCAGCTATAAACCCTACGATATAGTGGCCTGAATGATTAAACCAGGGTTGTGGGGTATGTTACACTGTAGTTATAAGAAGGAACCCCTAAAATAGTACAGCTAGGTAATTATTAAGGCCCCCCCCTTCAAACCAATAAACCCTGAGCGCACTAGACCCTAAACCCGAGCCCTTTTACGACTCAAAGCCGCCCCCTGCCACGTGCCTGGTTCATGCCGGGATGCTCCACTGCAAGCAGCAGCTCTTGGCCCGTCTGGCTCTTCAGCTGCTTCTCCTCTGCAAGTCCCATGAATCAACACCTACTTGTGCAGTATCCTGGGGAACTATAGGTTGACCTTTGGGAGTGTGTTGGGATTAGATAGATAGGGACTATTATGGCACCCCAGGGATTATCGAGAGACTATAGTAACTATAGTACCCCCAAAGAGGTTAAAGGTTGCCTGCGCAACAACTTTGAACACAAACCAATAGGATTACTTTAACGACAAACAAGCCCTGTACGATGCCTCCACCAGCTGCGTCACTTGCTGGGCCAAAGCAGAGTCCAAGTTGCAAGTTTCAGCGTTCGCACAGTCGAGGCATCGCCAATGTAGCCTCGATCGGTGAACGAAGTCCTGCAATCGCCAGTGCTGCTCCTGCTTCACCTTCACCCATGCGCCCAAGCGAGACAAGAGCTGCCGCTGGAGTGCCGGGCTGGTCTGCGAGCATGTGCCCTGCATGTCGATGAGCAGAACTTGGGGCGACCAGTAGCCAAGGCCGTAAGCAGCCACTCCCAGTGTCGGGATCTCATGTTCGTACAAAACGGCCTTTTGAAGTGCCCGCTCGCCGTCCATGTCCTTGTTGACCAAGGCGACAACAGTGCTTTGTCGCCTCTCCATCATGCCTAAGACGAAGCTCATGCTGGCAATTGCCCACATGTTCGTCAGCAGCTGGCGCGTGGCTTCTTTGTAGCAGTCCACTAGGTCATCGTTGCTGTTAATGACCTGAGAACTACTTGATCCTACGCGAACAAGAACAACTTCTGAGACTGTACAAGATAGAAACAGACCAAACATCGTTCCCCAACCCGAACCATTTCGCCGCATTGTTCAGTTGCCACCCTACTTCTTCTGTCCTGCCTGCCCTAGCCAGCTGTCGGGATGGACGGTGGCATGGTCCGTGGCAGTGGCAAACTCATGTAGTGTCTGTAGGGTGGTGCGATTTCTCGGGTCCGCATCCCAAAAACCGGCCCACAGCATGGCAGGGCTGTGTGTTCGGGCAAGGGGGATCAGCCAGGCCCGCAGGAAGTAGAGCGCATGGACCGTGGCCACGGTGCCTCCGTCCAGCTTGAGGGATGCCAAGTCGTCGATCGAAACCTGCATGGCCTCCACTAAAGCACTGCCACGGACGAAGATGTCGTCCACGCTCTCATTGCAAGTCTTCTTTGGGAGCGGCGGTGTGTAATACTGAAACACAAAGTGCTCTTGAGGGTTCCGTTCTTCACAGGCGGCTGTCAGGTTGGCGATCACGTTGCCGAGCTGCCGGAAGCAGCCTGAGACACCGCCCTCCGCCCAGGCATTTCGGATACTTCCGATCCGCTCCTTCAACGAAGTCTCGTCGTGCGACGCCTTTGCAACGGATTCTCCGCCCCACAGCATGCGCTGCAGATGTTGCTTTGCATGCATGCGCTGCAGATGTTGCTTTGCATGTGTGAAACCCTGCGCCCAGGCCCAGCCAGCTCCTCCGGAGGGCGTCTTCAACGACTCTTCCTTGGCGAGCTCTTCCAGCAGCAAGCTTCGGAGCTCTTCGGACGAAGTGTTGCGCCAAGTCGGTAGAGAACTCGGGGCTGCGTCGTGCTCTACACGGATCCCGAGCGCCCAAGGAAGAAAAGCGGCGAGGAGAAAGGCGACAGTCACCACACCAGGGAGTTGAACCATGGCTACTACTAGGGGCCTCAATAATTACCAATGCTATTTTGATTAGAGTGTATAATGGGCCAGAAAGGAATTGCACCATGGCTACAAAAATGGGGCCTTAATCGTTAGAATAGGGTTTTGGAGCCCATTATATCATATCCATAATAAGGAAGCCCCCAAATTGGTATATAGGTAATCCTTAATTAAGGCCCCGGTATTACATGAATTATCGAATGTCACAGACGGCGTCCTGCTAAGCAGGCAACTTGAACACGAGGGTCAGATTCAAGCATTGGAGCACCTAGCTCTGCAGTTGCAGTACTCATTAGAAGGCCTCGAACAAAGTATGCCTGTATTTCCTCCAGATTCGTGGGGGTTCCCGAGTGTACTGATATGATGACGCACTACCATCGGCACCTGTCTAACAAATCGATGTTTCTATGTGCGTCGGAATCGCTTCTTGTACATGTGGCCCAATGCAATGAACTGATGTAGGTTTGTGTCCTGGCTTCTGGGGAAGTGTACACAAATTCGGGACTTCCATTTAACGAGTATTGCGATGGACTTCTGCAAAGTAGTGAGTTTTCCCGGTATAATCTGGGAGTTCCACATCGTTCTTCATCCGAAACCCTACACCCCCAAAGCCCTAATAACCCCAAACCCTACCTTAACCCCAGATAACCTGCCTTCTTGAGGACTTATATAAAGAAATCATACTAGGGAACCATAAAAAGGTAGGTTATTTGGGGTTCAGGTAAACCCTAAAACCCTAAACCCGCCTTTTCAGAGCCCCAGGGGGCCGGGTCCTCATGTGCCTCAAGGGGTCCAAGGTGGTCCACAGAGATGTATCGTGGGCAACCTCTGATGCCTGCTCAGGCGGTCCATGCCCTTATTGTGTCATAGAGGGGCCGTAGTACTTAGAATGGGCGTTTGGTGTGTGTTGTGGCATGTGTATATATATATATATATACACATATATATATATATATATATATGTTACGATACCCTGAGGAATAATGTTGGCAATTTTTCAAGCTTCTGGATTCAACGGTGTACAGGGTATTCAATTATTCAGACCCTTTGGGTCTAGCTCGTCTGACGGCTCATGATCGAAGTACGGCCTCGCCCCCGAACTCGTAGGAATATCAAAGGGGAAAGGAGGGACCCTTAATGGGGATCCCTACTCTATAATGGGCTATATAATGGGTATATAATGGCTATATTATGGGTATATACCTAGGGGTCCTTATTAAGGGTCCCTCCTAGAATAGCACTTCGACAACCCTAAACCCGCGGTACCACTACCACTGACACGAAAAGCGGAGCGAGCGCTAGGAGCTGGAGGTACCCGGTGTATGACCTATGCCCGCAACCTAACATGGAGGATTCAACAATTTTAATTTCCAATACTATCTTGGGGTTCCTCATTATGATTATAAAAGCAATATATACCACCAACAGCCCGTTCCAATGTTAAGGCCCCTATACTAGTCAGCTCCGACCCTGGAGGAAGGGCGGCCTCGAAGCAGGGGCAGTAGAGGCCATAGCGGGCAGAACCTCCAGGCAAGACCGCGGCAAAGCAATGAGCTACTTACTTGTCGCGGATCCTGGGGAACTAAAGGTTAACTTTTAGGAGTGTTTTGGGGAATATATATATATATATATATATATATATATATGCATATACATATATATATAACTCGGGATCATAGTACCCCAAAGCGGTTAAACGTTACCTACTCTACTACTATGTAGGTTGAGCTGTTGTCTTCGGACTCTGCTGGAGCTCCGCTCTGGCTTCTCAATTGCATCGAAGGTTCAGGGTGCAAGGGAACGCGGGAGCCCGACACCAAATTATTTTGTGCTAGGCCTTGAGAGTTAGAATGGGGTCTTGGGGGCAAAGAAAACTATCACTAAAATGACGGACTCCAGGAATAGTATTGGTAATCATTTAGGCCCCTATACTACTTAGACCCAAAAGCCCTCAAGCTCGAAAAATCCAAGGAGCCGTGCAAAACTTCACATGCGGGCAAAGCGGCAACCAGGGGCAGTTCTCTAAATTCCCAGAGAGCCCAATACCCCTTCATTAAGGAATATAGCTTAAACCATAATATGAAGCCCTAGAAAATTTAAGGCATCTTCCTTAATTAAGGGGTATTGGGCTCTCTAAATTAGGGCACCTGTGCACTCTGGGATCCCCAGGTGCGCCACCCTTATCAAAGGACGCCAACATGGAGAATCCAGGAAGATAAGACCTCGCAACACTGAAAAAACCTATGGTGTTTGAGAGCTCAGAGATACCCTGAACCCCTAAACCCTAAACCCTTACCCCCAGAACCTGAACCCAGGCCCCTCCGCTCCCAGGCACATTTGTGCTGGTAGAGGATGTTGTAAAGCCAGGAGATGGTCAGAAGACGCATGCAGTAGGCACAGTTGCCTTTAAGGCTTTGGGCTTAGCCTTTGTGAGGCGTTAGGGTTTAGATTCAGGGTGCAGCCTTTTTGAGGGGGCTTGCGGAGCTAAGATTTGGGGGTCGGTAGCGTTGAGGCAGGTTAGGATTTGGTTTCAGGTTTGGGGCGTGGGCACTGATCTGTCGGCTTCTGAGTGAGTGAGCGCACAGAACTTTCCTAGACATATCTGCTTCCAAGGGTTGCTCTAAACCCTAAACCATAAACCCAAAACCCTAAACCCGAAAAGCACCGTATGCCGTGCCAGAGATAGCTCTGGCAGGCGAATCCACGAATAAGAAACGGATCCAAGGTGCACTCTGCAAAGTAGAAGGTGAAGGGATCGTGCTTGTGCTCCATCACGCAATACCTCGGAAGGATGCTTGGAGGGAAGTGTCCTTGGGAGTGAAGGGCATACCATAAACTCTAAACCCTGAATAACCTACCTAAAAGCAAAAAGGTAGGTTATTCCGGGTTAAAGTAAACCCTAAACCCTACAGATGTCTGGTTCTTAGCCGGAGGGCCAGAGGATTCCAAGAACGTAGGGTCTCTCTATCGGTCTCTATCTACCGGCCTCTCCATATATAGCCTATGTAGATATATGTATATGTGTATATATACATATGTATATGTGTATATATATATATATGTGCAAATGTAAAAGTCTATTATATGTATAGAGATGTGTAGAAAGATTTGTATTCATATACTTGTTTACACTCAGTTACACACCTGACGGTGCTCTCCCGCTTACATGTCAAGTCTCCACACCCTGTACCTTGCAGCCCTGGCTTTGTGAGATGCCAAATATCAGAAGCACAGCAACGATGCGTTTAGGGTTCAGGGCTTAGGGTTTCGGGGGCAATTACTAAGAACACTGATAGCAATGGCAAATCACCGGGGCGATGGCAACAACAACATCAGAAACGGGCGGCAGCAGCAACGATGACGACGATGAAACACAAACTCAGATGGCCCTCACTAAACCCTAAACCCTAAACCCTATGTCAATGTCAACCCTAAACCCCTTAAACCTGAGCCGTAAATGAGCTAAGCCCTCGGTCTGAAGCCCGACACCCCCGAAGCATGAAACCTAAACCCCAGGCATCGAGAACCGCTACGAAACCCTGGTGCAAACAGGTATTCGACAAAAGACCCCCAAAACCCACCAAATAATCTGTCTGACGAATACTACCAAAGCCTATAAATTCTGCTAAACAAACATGAAAACCCCATCAAAAGCCCCAACTAAAGCTGCTTCCCGGCTGGAAAAGGCTCTCGCGCTTGAAGAGCTCGGGCGCCTGGCTGGTAGAAGACCAACTTAGTTGCTGCGTACAGTAGCCTTTTAACGTGTAAACTGTTAAACTTGTAGTTCTATGAAGGATCATACTAAGTCAACGTTGCTTGGAGTTTCCCAGAGACTCCAAAACCCTACCTTACCAGGAGCATGAGTCTTGTTGTTACAATTCTTGCTACTGCTATTTCTTATTGCAACTTGTTCTTGCTTCCTTGCAACTATTCTTGTTCATTACACAAATCTTAGTGCCAGCATGAATACTTTTGTGACGATTTTCATGTTAGTATTGCTGTTAAGACTATTTGTGGAAATACTCATGTTACCATCATTGTTTAAATACCCATGTTACCATCATTGTTTATAACCCTAAACCCTAAGCCCTAAACCCTAAACCCTAAACCCCATGGAGGCATCTGGAAGATGGGATAAAGTACACTCCTCAACTGAACTGTTTTGGAGTCTCTGGGCACTTAAAGGGTCATGGGATTTAGTAACTAGGGTTATAATTAAGATAACTATACTTATAACCCCACTTAAGGTACTTATAACCCTACTTACTAAGTCCCATGATCCTCCAAGTACTGGGATTTCCTTTCACCCAGACCTAGACCTAAGAGTAACCTTTGAATGGAAAGGGTGCCCTTTTTGGCTTAAAGAGGATTATAAGGGAACCTAAACCCTAAAAAGGGAATAAGGGCCTACTCTGGGTCCTAGCAGACTGACCCCAAACACATAACCCCCACACCTCAAGAAGCACTGCACCTTCTGTGCCTCATAAACCTCATGTTACAGAATGAGTCTGTCGGTCTGTGGACAATTTATACGGTCTTGAGCTGGAGGCAACTGATTCAGAGAAGCATGGCCGTTTAGTTGCCTATTTGTGTGTAACTTGTACTGATGTTAAATGGGATTTAGACAACTAGGCATCCGCTCTCGAACTTGGGGTCAGGAAGTGCCAGCAGAAGCATGTTCGTCAACGCCACTGCTCCAGCAAAAACCTGCGGATGTCTTATATAACTACATGGGGTTCCCTGTACAGTGCGTCGCAGAAGAATTCGTAGAGGATTGCTCCCTCCCTCTGAATCCCAAATTCCGAAAATCCTCGCGAAGCACGGTTGCCTTCTGCAAGATTTGCGAGTCGCTGATCGTCAAGGATCGGGTGCCGTCCTCAGCATTCTCAGCTACTTCGACGCCATGTAGCGTGCCCAGCCCCAGCTTTAGTAGCTCACAACTTCCCCCACAATTCGGTGCATAGCCGAAGGGCCTTCCCCCAGTTCACAGTCGGTCATGAGAGATGCGGAAGATACTATAGGGGCCTAAATACATACCAATACTATTTTGGGGGGGTTCCTTAGCATGATTATAGTATAATGGGCCCCAAAAAACTCTATTCTAATTATTGAGGTCCTTACATTATAGTACCCTTATAGGTCCCTTACAGAGCCCTTTGAGGACACCTTTAAAGGACCTTGTTCTAATTATTGAGGCCCCTATATCAACTAGTGGCTTGTATCAGGCCCGTACCGCCTTGCTTTTCGAGATGGAAAGCCTGTCAATCCTTTGCTTCAGGCTTTATACGGTTTCGGGTTTTATAAGCCTAAGGCATCCTCAACACATGTCTTCGAGGAGGGGACGCAGCGGAATACCCCTAAACCAATCCTAAACTCAAACCCTAAAGCCCCAGACATCCCAAAGCCCTAAGGTCTGAAGTTAACCAGGGAGCAAAAAGTATAAACTTTAGAAGGGGCCCCCACCCTGTAATAGTGACCATAATGATTATATAGGATTATATTAGGGCCCTATTATATTCCTCTTATACCACTATTACAGGGTGGGAGCAAAAAGTACCCAGAGTCTCCATTGTAGTTCCTTTTTTGGTTTAACCAAATATATGATTAGGATCCTATAAGGTAACCCCAAAAAGGAGCTACAATGGAGAGCACAGGTATAAACTTTCATGTCACAATGGTGCCCTTTATGTAGAAGGGCCCCAAAAAGTATTGGAGCATGGGACTCCAAAGCCCAGAGCCCTAGAAAGCCCATCTGTATCTTGCAACACCCCACCCGCCAGGCCTGTAAGCCTCAATCCTACCTATAGTCTCCATTGTAGTTCCTTTTTGGGGCTACCATACAAAATCCTGCTTGTAAAATTTGTTAAACCAGACAAGGAACTACGATGGAGACTGTACCCAGACCCCGGGGAGGATCCAACAAGTAGATCCCTGGGAGTTCCTCTAAAGTACCCTTAGTAGTATAGGGCCCAAATTAGGGGATCTACTTTCTAGATTCTCGCGGGGGTCTGGGTAAGTAGGCCCTACAGGTTGCTAACCGATTCTTTTCAGCTTCCCTGCTCTGTCTCTGCGGAAGCTTGAGGAGCTTTATCTGTCTGGTACTTAGTAGGGAATGGGGGAATGGATGTCTATAGTAGTCCCTACATAGTCCCCAATAATAGTCTCCATAATCCATTCTCCCATTCCCTAGTAAGAACCAGACAGTCCGAACGGCGTCGCTCCGTGCTGCAACAACAGATCCCTTGTGGGGCCAACAGCATATGTCAAAGGTGTATCGCCGTGCACGTTGCTAGGAGATACCTCCGCCTTGTGTGCCAGGAGCAGTCCCACCATGGCAGGATTAAAGATTGCGCGATGAGCACTCTTGTGCAGGGGTGTGTCGCCGTTGACATCGCGGGAATTGACTTCTGCCTTCTGATCGAGGAGCAATGCGAGCACCTGGGAGCGGCCGGGTTTCTGGCTCCCTGCAGCCAGATGGAGCGGCGTCTGTAAGCGCTCATTGCGGGAATTGACGCAGGCCTTATGCTCGATGAGAAGTCTTGACACCTTCAAATGGCCCTGCAGGGCAGCGCCGTGAAGGGGCGTAGAGCAACCACGAGCAGGCTCATTGACCTCTGCCCGGTGTTCCAGGAGTAGCACCACCAACTCCGAGTATCCCCTGCTGGCAGCTGCATGCAGGACTGTTTGGCCGGATCGGTCGGCAGTGTTGGCATCTGCCTTCCGAACCAGGTCCTGCAAATCACGGCCCTGGTCAGCTGAATTGTACATCAGGCCCTTGCCGAACTTTGTGTAGTACTCGTACACGTGCTGAGCTTCCTGAAATCGGTGCATCTTCAGAAGGCTCATTTCTAACCTGGGTTGTAGTTCAAAGGCACACAAAAAGGTTGGGAATGCGGTTTCTGTGCAAACCCTACACCCTGAACCCTTAACCCTAAACCCCTAAACAATCACTAAGCAAAACTGCTCCCAAACTGCCGCCTGGTAACTTCTTTAAAACGTCCCTTTCCTCCTCATTCGCAGCCTCTGCATCAACTCGGGCCTCTTGCACATGGGAGAGAAGACCTAAACTCATAGGGACCCTTAGGGGGTAGGGGGAGTGGGGATAGGGGGCCTTAATGCCCATAATAAGGACCTAACAAGGCTTATTTAAGGAAATATAATCCCCTGTTACACCCTACAACCTCCGAAAGCCCGGACGTGTCTCGGGCCTCTGGAAAGTACAACAGAATATGGTTCAACCGCTGGCCCTAGCTCTATGTTTCACGCGACCGCCGTCGGCATAGCAAGCTGACCTTCGAGAAAAGATTCCTTGCACCGCTTCTAGAGGCGAAAGGCTTCAAAGGCAGCTATAAACCCTACGATATAGTGGCCTGAATGATTAAACCAGGGTTGTGGGGTATGTTACACTGTAGTTATAAGAAGGAACCCCTAAAATAGTACAGCTAGGTAATTATTAAGGCCCCCCCCTTCAAACCAATAAACCCTGAGCGCACTAGACCCTAAACCCGAGCCCTTTTACGACTCAAAGCCGCCCCCCGCCACGTGCCTGGTTCATGCCGGGATGCTCCACTGCAAGCAGCAGCTCTTGGCCCGTCTGGCTCTTCAGCTGCTTCTCCTCTGCAAGTCCCATGAATCAACACCTACTTGTGCAGTATCCTGGGAACTATAGGTTGACCTTTGGGAGTGTGTTGGGATTAGATAGATAGGGACTACTATGGCACCCCAGGGATTATCGAGGGACTATAGTAACTATAGTACCCCCAAAGAGGTTAAAGGTTGCCTGCGCAACAACTTTGAACACAAACCAATAGGATTACTTTAACGACAAACAAGCCCTGTACGATGCCTCCACCAGCTGCGTCACTTGCTGGGCCAAAGCAGAGTCCAAGTTGCAAGTTTCAGCGTTCGCACAGTCGAGGCATCGCCAATGTAGCCTCGATCGGTGAACGAAGTCCTGCAATCGCCAGTGCTGCTCCTGCTTCGCCTTCACCCATGCGCCCAAGCGAGACAAGAGCTGCCGCTGGAGTGCCGGGCTGGTCTGCGAGCATGTGCCCTGCATGTCGATGAGCAGAACTTGGGGCGACCAGTAGCCAAGGCCGTAAGCAGCCACTCCCAGTGTCGGGATCTCATGTTCGTACAAAACGGCCTTTTGAAGTGCCCGCTCGCCGTCCATGTCCTTGTTGACCAAGGCGACAACAGTGCTTTGTCGCCTCTCCATCATGCCTAAGACGAAGCTCATGCTGGCAATTGCCCACATGTTCGTCAGCAGCTGGCGCGTGGCTTCTTTGTAGCAGTCCACTAGGTCATCGTTGCTGTTAATGACCTGAGAACTACTTGATCCTACGCGAGCAAGAACAACTTCTGAGACTGTACAAGATAGAAACAGACCAAACATCGTTCCCCAACCCGAACCATTTCGCCGCATTGTTCAGTTCCCACCCTATTTCTTCTGTCCCGCCTGCCCTAGCCAGCTGTCGGGATGGACGGTGGCATGGTCCGTGGCAGTGGCAAACTCATGTAGTGTCTGTAGGGTGGTGCGATTTCTCGGGTCCGCATCCCAAAAACCGGCCCACAGCATGGCAGGGCTGTGTGTTCGGGCAAGGGGGATCAGCCAGGCCCGCAGGAAGTAGAGCGCATGCACCGTGGCCACGGTGCCTCCGTCCAGCTTGAGGGATGCCAAGTCGTCTATCGAAACCTGCATGGCCTCCACCAAAGCACTGCCACGGACGAAGATGTCGTCCACGCTCTCATTGCAAGTCTTCTTTGGGAGCGGCGGTGTGTAATACTGAAACACAAAGTGCTCTTGAGGGTTCCGTTCTTCACAGGCGGCTGTCAGGTTGGCGATCACGTTGCCGAGCTGCCGGAAGCAGCCTGAGACACCGCCCTCCGCCCAGGCATTTCGGATACTTCCGATCCGCTCCTTCAACGAAGTCTCGTCGTGCGACGCCTTTGCAACGGATTCTCCGCCCCACAGCATGCGCTGCAGATGTTGCTTTGCATGCATGCGCTGCAGATGTTGCTTTGCATGTGTGAAACCCTGCGCCCAGGCCCAGCCAGCTCCTCCGGAGGGCGTCTTCAACGACTCTTCCTTGGCGAGCTCTTCCAGCAGCAAGCTTCGGAGCTCTTCGGACGAAGTGTTGCGCCAAGTCGGTAGAGAACTCGGGGCTGCGTCGTGCTCTACACGGATCCCGAGCGCCCAAGGAAGAAAAGCGGCGAGGAGAAAGGCGACAGTCACCACACCAGGGAGTTGAACCATGGCTACTACTAGGGGCGAAAATAATTACCAATGCCATTTTGGGGGGGGTTCCCGATTATGATTAGAGTACAATGGGTCAGAAAGGAATTGAACCATGTGTACAAAAATGGGGCCTTAATCGTTAGAATAGGGTTTTGGAGCCCATTATATCATATCCATAATAAGGAAGCCCCAAAATAGTATATAGGCATATAGGTAATCCTTAATTAAGGCCCCGGTATTACATGAATTATCGAATGTCACAGACGGCGTCCTGCTAAGCAGGCAACTTGAACACGAAGGTCAGATTCAAGCATTGGAGCACCTAGCTCTGCAGTTGCAGTACTCATTAGAAGGCCTCGAACAAAGTATGCCTGTATTTCCTCCAGATTCGTGGGGGTTCCCTAGTGTACTGATATGATGACGCACTACCATCGGCACCTGTCTAATAAATCGATGTTTACGTGCGTCGGAATCGCTTCTTGTACATGTGGCCCGATGCAATGACTCTTCTAGGGCCTGCTGGTTGCAAATACTGCTGCTTTTGGTAAAGAAGCGCTACATGCCTCTAGCGTGCGGTCGAAAGTCACTGCGCGGGTTCTAACACGATATTTCGGCGGAACGGCCTCTATAGCCACGTACAGCTCCCATACCGCTTTTGTAGTGTGTCTGCGCTAAGTCCCTTGATCCTCCAAGTACTTGGAATCCTGGTTGTTTTATAAGTGGTTAACATAGTTATGTGGAGTTGTACCCTAGTTATTAAACTGTTATAAGTGAGTGTTAACCGTCTATTAAGTGATTACATGTTCCTATAATACTTATATCTTTTATGTTATGTTACTAAAGTTAATATTTTGTTAGCTAAGTAACATAATTAACTTAACCTTTTATAAAAGTTAGGGTGAGTTACATGGAGTTATGGATGTTGAAATATAGGCTTTAAGAATACGAAATTCATACATGGAGATGTAATATTTCAATGACATGTATTCTGATTTGTGGTGCATAATTCGTCGAGTGCACTGAAGGTATAAGATAAGAAATCATGGGTTTTAGAATGGAATCGAAGTTTTTGCTGAATGTTATCATTGATTTTGAAGATTATAGTATGGACTGCCAGAGATATATGTTGTTTGCTTTTAGCAAATAATTTATCAGAGTTGTTGTTCGATTTTTTGTATTTGGCATTGCATGTGTGTGATCATGGGAGCCAGACGGCCATAGCAGTGTGCTCATGTCTTTGTATTGCATGGTATGTTTGCTGCAGCCACCCGGCCATAGCGAGTGCCAGCTACAGCTTTCCACGTCCACCATAGCTTCCAAGCATGGTGGAAATTCGTGCGGCCATCCAGATAAAGTACGAGTCGGAGAGGCCAATCCTCATCCCCAAGGATCTGGTGAAGCTGTCCAAGGACAAACAGTGGCTCCAACTTCGGCCCACTTCCCAACCCATAATTGAGTTGCTCACAGGCCAGAGACCCGACAAGAATGCCAGTCTGTCGGGTTCTACGGCCATGGCCAATCTCATCAAGAAGAGGAACCAGAGCTTCGACCAACCAGCAACACCAGCAGAGCAACTTTTCGATGCTCCAGAGCCAGGCTCAGGAAAGAAGTCGACCAGAAAGAGGTCTCTTCCAGACAACCAAGAAGAAGAAGTTGCCATGGACATCAATGGTTCCAAAGTCACCTGCTTGATGAGTGGCAAGAGGCCAAGGAGGTGCGATCTCACCATCCAACTCGAACAGCACCAGATCGAGACCATCATCAAGACCATTCGCAATGATGAGGATACGGCCCAAGTCCTCGGCCAGGCCAAAAGAAGCTACAAGAAGAAAGCCAGGTAGTAGCCACGACCAGTCCAGGAGTGACTCTTCCAGACTCTGCCAGGCCTTCGCAGGAAAAGGCTTGCTGCAGAACAGTTTTGCAAGTGTCAAGTGTTGAAGGGATGCATACAGTTTTGTTTGCTTTATCGTCTGCCTGCAGCCAGTATAGGCCATCCATGCATATCCATGGTCGCAGAACCATGCCACTGTTGAACCCGACAGATATATATGCAGGTGGTTAGAATCCAGCAGTTCCAGACGAGCAGAAAGAAGTTGCCCGGCACAGCCACACTTGAATTCCAGATAGGATATACCAGACAAGGCCACAGCCGCACAGAAGCCAGAAGCCATGGCTGTCCCTCCAGCTGTGGTCCAAGAGGTGGAGGCCATTGTGAATGGCCGCGAGCCAGTGAACACCAGAGTCACCAAGGTCTTGCAGGTGCTGGAGCACCATGGCCTCTGCCAGCAGCAGACCTTGGTTCCAAGCCAAGTTCTTTGCCACCCCTCCAACCGGGGAGGGCAGATGGTGTCCCACTTTGACGTTTGGGCCAAGGGACACCAACTCTTGGCAGTTGGCCTGCAAGTGCATCTGCTCCAAGGGTCCATTTGTCTCCAGATGTCCACGGACCCCCAAAAGCGCCAGCAGCAGGTTTGGAGGAACCAGCAGCTGGTCCAGGAGAGCAAGGGCTCCCTGGCCCCAGTCAGTGGAGCAGAGGGCCACTCAGATGACACATAGAATTGGTTTCCTTTTCTCTATATATCCAATCCATTTACAATTTGCGGATAAATGTATATTGTAGACATACATTGGCCACTGAGGATACCTATCCCTTGCCAGCAGCCACACCACGGCATTCTTGAGATGCCTGGAGCATGGGACCACGGATCCCAGTGGCAAAGCCATCTCCGTGCCCAAGACAGACCCAGTCTGGTCCGCCATCCAGACCGGGTGGCGGTGGCATGTGGTGGCCTCCAGTGTGGAAGAAGCCATGCCAAGCCTTCCACAGTTCTTCCAAGTCGGAGCCAACTCTGGCAATGCCATTGGCAGAGCCACCAGCGAGTTGGAAGCAGCCTGCCAAATAGCCATTCAAGTGCAAATGGGAGCCAGTCTGGAGTCGGCAATCCAGTCCGTTGCCAGCGGCGAAGTTGCCTGCAGGCAGAGCCTCCCAGCCATAGGGCATTATGTCTCGAGATACTCTGGAGGCACAAGCTTTCCATTGCTGAAATTCCTTTCCCACTTCTCCTCCACCTACGGCACCACGTGCATGATGGGCCAGGATTTCATGGAGGCGTTGTCGCACACCACCTTCCCAGACCCTGGCAACCTTTACCCATTGCTCCGCACAGCTCTATGGGCAACCCAGTGCACATCCACCAAACAGCAAGACGGCTTCGCACGACTCCTCACCAGAGCCGACGTCCAGAGACTGTCGTCGCCACAGAACATGGAGTCCGTCAGGACGGCGGAGTCCATGCTTTCGGATTCCTGGAAACTGGTCCAGAGCCAGCTTCCAGAAGGCACCAGCACCAATGCCGGCAGCAACCATCTCTACAAGTGTTTCGGCAAGTTTTGCGTCAGAGCCATCTTGTTTCTGACCAAAAAGGAAAAGCTTGGCCCTGATGCCCAGCAGAAGCTGGAGTCCCTGGCCCAGATTCTCGACCTTTTCACCCAGGACGTTTCCAAGGTCAAGCAGGCCACCCCAGCTGCAGAGGCAAAGACCATCAAGGATGCAGTCTCTGCCCAGCCATGGGAAGCCACCTTGCTCCAGAACACCCACATCAAGGTGGGCGACCAGTGCCCATGATTGCACATAGGAGTTTTGCTGTTTTAATGTCTGTTCCCTCATAAGATTCTGCTGTAGATACATTCCATACACAAACCAAGGTACACCTTGCCAAAGGAGCACGGAGCCAAGGTCTACCAGCTCCTGCAAATCACCAACGAGCGTGGGACCATGGAGCACAGGCCAGTGCTCCAGGCACCGGAGACAGTCCATGTGCCGCTGGCGGGGCTGGGGAAGTGGCGGGTCTCCCATGCCAGCCATCGGCCCAGCCGACATCATAACCAGGGGACTCCCATCCAGCCCAGGAGGACTTCCAAAAGGCAGCTGTGGTCACGGCACTCCACCAATGCTACCAGGAGCAGTCGGTCGAGGACTTGGAACTCCTTTGCATGGCTTCCAGTCCCCAGGCACTGTATGCCAAGAAAGCCATTGCCAGCAAAAAGCTCAAGCTGGTTCCATTGGGTTCCATCAGCAAAGTGAAGACAGGCCAGAAGCCGCCCAAGCTGGCCATTCAGGCCTTCGGCCATGACTGGGCCATTGGAAGCTGGAAGCAGGACCTCCAGTTCCAGGCAGAGGGCACCATCGTGCCATTTTTCTGGTGCAGGACAGCAGAGGGCGAGGATGAGGGCAACATGGTCTTGACTACGATCAAGCAGGGGCCATGCACCGTGCCCATCCTCCATAACCCTGCGAAGATCCAAGCCAATGAGCAAATCTTGCAGAAGGTCGAGGAGGAAGCAGCCACGTCGGCTTCAGCCAAGAAAAAGCCCAGGAAGGGCTGACCCAGCCTCTATGGGCCATGCACATGGGATCCATCCTTGCACCATGCGGAGCTGCAGGAGTTTTGAGGGTTCCAAGTTTTGCAGAGCTGCAGGGACCAGGCTGTTGCGGCAAAAACAAGCACCTTCTTGGATCCAGGTGACTTGAGCAAGCCTCCTGTGGCTGTCCCAGCACCGATTCTGCTTTCTAGCCTGCCACCATGGCTATACCATGTCTGTAATTGTCTGCTTGATCCAGCCACTTCTTCCCAAGAGCTTCCTCCGCCTGCACCATGCCCAAAGCCATGGTCTTCAAGAAGCCTGCTGCCCCCATGAAAGCCATGAAGGTGGTCCACAAGGCAGCTGCCCAGAGCAGGAAGGCGAAGGCCAAGAAGAAGTCAGCACCTGTGTGCAAGGCGAAAGCCCAGAAGAAGCCAGCAGCCAACTCCAAGACCGAGAAGCCAGATCTTCCGCCTCTAGAACCCTGGGAGTACGGCCGTGGCTGGGAGGAGTGGCAGATGATGTGGGCGGACCCCAACTACGAGCCATGGGGGGGCCAATGTGCTCTGCCCAAGGATTTCCATAGAAGGTACCGCACCAGTTGATGCAGACTTCCATGCACTCTGCTTGTTTGCGAGGAAAAGTACATGTAGCAGGACTCTCCTGGAGCAAGTGAGCCTTCAGGGGCCATGTCATGCTTGCTTTGTTATACTTCATGCCAAGTTCGACGAGTGCATGCACATCCCAGCCTGCATGGCCATGCCAGGGATTTGTCGTGATTGCTAAAGCCAAACATGGCCATCACAGGCCCAGGCTCTTCAAGACGGACCGCAAATGTGAGGTCAATGCAGGCCACATGAACTCGCTGCACAGCAGCCAGAGTTGCAGGCCCAGAGCAGAAAATCCAGAGCTTTGTCCTGTTTCTATATACGAGGGACATGTAGCCACTGTGGCCATGCCAGGCAAGTTGCTGTGTTGTGCGAAAGCCAAGTGTACATAGGACCATGCCATGCCGTCACGTCTCAGCATTTTGGGTTTAGGGTCGGAAATAGAAGTGGAAATGCATAGTGCAGTTTGACCTTAAGAGACTCTAAACCCTGGACCCTAAACCCACAAGAATATACCCTTACATCCCAAAGCATAACCTCCCAAACCCGAGAGCTCGAAGCGCCATTTCTAAGCCAGGCCCTGAAGCAAAGCCAACACCATCCAAGTCCTCCAACCGCCAACTTCTAGAACCCCCAAGCTTCGTAGGGTGAAGCCAAGCCTTTGCAGGGAGCCAAGTGGCCATGCCAGACTGTTTGCACTTCCATTCTAGGGAGCCAAATGGCCATACCAGACTGTGTGCAGAGCCATGCAAGGCAGGTCCATGCTGCAGGAGCACAGCTTTTGCCAAAACACAGACCATTCGCAGCAACAGCAGCTGCCAAGCCACCAGGTATCTCCACGGCAGCATTGCTGAGGGTGCCATCAAGACCAAGAAGACCAAGAAGACCACGAAGGCTGCCGGAAACCCAAGCACAGCAGCTGTGCACCAGCGGCCAAAAAAAACGCCTCCAGTTTCGATTGCCTGAGCCGTTGTGGCCATGCCAGGCCATTGAGTTTGTTGTTTGAAAGCCAAGTGGCCAGGCATGCCATGGCACACATGTTCGTCTCTCTTTTTCGTTCCGCTGCAGCCTCTTTTGGCCATATAGCGAGCTGCCCACAGCTAGCCAAAGCCTCCACTCCAGTGCCGCCATGGTCAAAGGAGTCAAAAAGCCAGCGGCTGCCAAGGAGGCCACGACCAGGAGCAAGCCCAGGGCCAAGAAGCCGGCAGCAAAGCACTCCACGGACTCCACGGCCGTCTCTTCCAAGCCCGTCCAGCCTCCACCACAGGGGACAGTGACGGCCCTCCCAAGCAGTGCCATGCTTCCACCACAGGAGCCCATCGGGCCGCACGTAATGCTGCGGTGTGTGGTATGCCACCGCTCCACTATCTTTCTTTGGAAGCTCTATCACAATGCCAAGTGCACCCAGTGTGATTCCCCATGGATCACCAGCTTGGCGGGAGGAGCAGGCCTCGTCTACAGGTGGTGAGGGGCCACCCACCACCAGCAACCAGGCACCATGGGCCACTTTCTTCCATGCCACCAGGGCCTCTCTCCAGACGGCCGAGGTCGGCCATGGCTGCAAAGGTATGGAGGCCATTGGTTTTTTTTGAAGGACCCAGCCTGCACCATGCAGGCCAGCAGCAGCATCTCCAAGCCGTGCCAAAAAAAGGGTGCTTGAACTCAAGAAGCCTTCCATGGCCATACCAGCAGCAGGTTGTCACATGCCAAGCCACAAAGGCCATCACATGTGTTATTTTTTTTGTCGGTTATATATTTATATCTGCACAGATGTATGCTTTTTTCTATATGTTCAGAAGACCATTTGGGTGAACATCCATGGAAGGACACATACATGTTTTGTACAGATATAGAGACATATATAGAAATGATTTGTCTGGAGTAACTTGTTTGTATATTAGATTCTGATTGTAATGAAGATATCTTTGTAAGCCATGTATCATATACTCAGCACCAACAGAAACAGGCAGAAGAAGAACAGCAGCATGAGCAGTCACAACCAGAGCAAGCAGCAGCTGCACACTGGAAGACCAAGAAGGACAGCTGGCCACGGCCACAGCAGCAGCAACAGGGGCACCAAGCTTGAGACCAGCATCCATTCCGATAGGGGTCTATAAGCTTCATGGTTTAGGGTCTGAAATAGAAGTGGAGATCCATAGTGCCGGTTCACTTCAGTAGACCCCAAACCCCAGACCCCATATAAACCCAGAACGATGTACCCATGAACCCCAAAGCCGAAACCTGCGAAACCCGAGAGCTCCAAGCGCCATTCCTATGCCAGGCCCTGAAGCAAAAGCCACCAAATCCAACTCCTGAAACAGCCAACTTTCTGCAAGAACACCCAAGCTTCGTAGCAGCAAGCCAAGCCATTGTAGGGAGCCATGTGGCCATGCCAGACTGTTTGCACCACCATTGTAGGGAGCCAATTGGCCATACCACACCGTCCCTTTTGTCAGCCCAGGTAGGTACGTGACCACAGTTGTTGCCAGAATCTTTGCTCTTCGGAGCAGCCCAGAGTGCTCGAACCACTGTAGGAAGCCACAGACAGAAGTTTTGTATGTCACCATACTGCCAAAGTAAGAAATACAGTAGATTCAGAATTTGAATCTAATTCACAGATTCTGGTAGTTAGATTCAAATTTTGAATCTAAGATTCTCCAAGATTCAGAATATGAATCTAACTACCAGATATCCGCATTTAGATTCAAATTCTGAATCTAGCCATTTTACATACATAACAGCCACCATATAAACATCATCAAATATTTCCACATAAACTCAGTCGTCCTCCAGAGTGCCAGCCATGGCCACGTCGCCGACGGAGGTGCCAACGAGCCCCAGCGAGCACCCCACCGAGGTGCCCACAGAGGAGCTGGCCGACCCAACCTTGCCAGAAGAAGGCCCACCAGGGCAACCAACGGTCCAGATCCCCCTGCGATGCCCATCCCCGGTAGCTCCCACCGAAGCCAGCCCCACACAGCCAGGAGCCCCGCCATCACCCGTCACACCACTCGACGAGCAGACCACAGCCCAACCTCCGCCCAAACTCAAACCCCCCATGACCCAACCCGTCCCCCCAATGCCATGGCCCTTCCACGTCCCAATCCCCAACCCATGCCCAATCCCCAACCCATGCACTGGCTATGCTCGGCCCAGGCCACTTGTGCCAGCACTGGCACACACCTGCTTTGAGGCCACCGCCACACTGCCCATGGCATCCACAGCACCCATAGCACCATGCACCTGGCCAACACCAGCTCCCATGTGCATGCCTCTTCTCCCCACCACCAATCCACTCCTACCAAGGATCCCCTTCCACCCCCCCGCCACTTCGCCCGCAACATGGCCAATCCCCGCTTGCCATGCTGCCACCGCACCCACAGCACCCAAACCACCAGTCCAGTGTCCCGCCAGCAGTGGCCTCCCAGTGTCCTTTGCCCCACAGCAGCTTCAACCAACCGCCCAATACATCCAAACCATCCAGCCCAAAGCCCCTGTCAGTGGCCCAGACATGGGCCCCAAGCTGCCGTCCAAAGCGCCACCCACACACCAGCAGAGCCCCTCCCACACACTCCACCGCACCACGGCCATGACACCGCCACCAGGCAGCACCACACCCAACACACCGGCACCAGACGGCACCACACCCGGCACACCGCCGCCAGACGGCACCACACCCATCACACCGCCACCAGGCAGCACCACCATCACACCCAAACCCAAGCTCAAATACCCACCCACCCGAAGGCCACAGACAGTGCATGAGGAGGTTCCAATGACACCACCCCCAGCCAAGTCCACCATTTCCACCCCTTTCAGCACCCCTCCAACCCCAATCCCACAACCCAAGACACCACCCACACCACCGCCGCCAACAACCCCACCAGTGGGAGGGATCAACCTGCTCCAACGAGCCCAAACCCCACCAGGATCACCGCCACAATCAGAGGCCAGGTCCAGCTCCAGTGCACCAAAAGCCAAACCTCTCATGCTGCGAGCAAAGTGGGCCTGTCCACCACCGGGGCCACCACCAGCAGAGCCAGTTCCGTGGAGCCAAGGCATTTCAGGAACCAGCCACAGCAAGACCAAGAGCACGGGCTGGAAACATAAGGTTGGCTGGCTAGCCATCTTGCTCCACAACCAGAGATGGACCAGGGCCCAAGAGCTGGCCAGTGTTTTCATCCAAGAGGCCAACGAGCAAGTCGCCACCGGGGCAACCCAACTGGAGACTGCCAGTGGTTCGCCAACATGGTGCCAGAAGTGCCTTTGGCTTTCCACAGCCATTGCCAAGGACGACCATGGACGAGCCCAGAGACAAATCCAGTGGCAGCTCGACCAGATATAGATTCCATAGTTTTCATTCTACAATAACAATAACAGCATGCAGCATAGGCTTGATCCGGAAACCTCCCAATCTTTTTTGTTGCCATTTAAGCCATTCAGTGGTAAAGCCTGCCAACCACTTGGCCCAAGGTACATGGGGGAGCCCAAGTTCGGGGCCTGGGTCCAGGACCAACTGGACCAGATGGAGAGATCTGGGGCCACCACTCCAACGGCCATGCCAGATCGCTACAGAAGTCTCCAGTGACCACAAGGCCAGTGTGTCCATTCACAAAGATGACCCATGCAGTTTGCTCCTGCCAGGACCAAGGACGACCATGGCTTCTTCCAGACAAACCACGTGAAACCACAGCTGCCACAGTGGTCGCTGCCAAAAAGAAAGCTTTCAGTGCTCTGCCATGATCTGCATGCAAGCCAATCGGCCATACCATGCTTTGCGAGCCATGTGGCCAGCACCCTATTTTTCGAAGCAGCCAACTGGCCATGAACACATATTTATACTATATATATATATATATCTCTCTCTGAACTTCATTTCAAGTCGCATTCCTTTGTGTTTGTTTCCCATGCTTTCTTCATTGCAGCCTTTTAGGCCATTCAGCCCGACCAGGCCAGTGTGAGCAGCCAGTGCTTCTCAGGGCCATGCAGCGGTACGGGTGCCAAGACTTCGTCGAGGAGATTGCTCATCTCCAGAAGCTGGCCGAGATGCTGCCAGACTCACCAGTCACCGAGAGCATGGCCAACACCTTCATGGCTAAGATCCAGGGATTCCAGTCCTGGTCCTCGGAGAGCATCTGCCAAATGCTTGCCAAGGCCGACGAAGCTTCCAAACTGCCAGAGGCCATGAAAGCAAAGATTCTGGACACCATCCAGAATTTGTCCATGAACACCGGCTCCCAGCTCAAGTTGGTGAACACTGGCCAGTCCGTCCAGCGGCTGTGTCCATACTTGACCAGGCCAGACTGGGTCGCTTTGTCCACCCTCACGAGCCAAACGGACCAGCTGGAGCTCTTAGCCAAAAGACTCCGAGCCATGGGACTGCATTCTTTAAAAGAATGCACCAAGGGCCAAGCGGTCGCCATTGTCTTGATGGTGCAAGCTTCGCAAGGCAAGCCAAGCCTTTCGGCAGCTGCCATCAACTCGGCAGTCCAGGACTTCGGAATCATCTTCCAGTCCCTGCCAAGCAGCAATTGCCCCGGCGCCAGCAGATATCCAGACCATCCATCAGAGATGGGCCAGCTTTGGCTCTCCAAGGCCTATGGTCCAGGCGACCAGCCAGATCTGCAGGACCCATGCCTGGCTCCATTTTTGAAGAAAGCCCCTTGGTTGCATAACTTGGATCTGTTCCGTGTTGCATTTGTTTCTTGCATGCATGTAGACATTTCTACGTCTTCGTCCCCGAGGTGCCTCTTCGAAGCACCCATGCTTCATTGGCCGGCGGCACCAGGTGCAGGTCCAAGCGGCCTCCAGCGACACCTCAGGGCTCCACCTTAAGCTTCGACCAGGAGCTGGAAATGCTGAAGCTGCGGCATGGCATCCAAGCCCAAGCAGCCACACAAGGCACAGCCACTCTGCAGGGAAGCCAAGGGCCCACCGCCGCAGCAACAGCAGTGTTGCCTTGGCTGTCGCCGCGAAGCATGGTCCAGTCCCACAGCCAGAGTGCTGCCAGCACAACTGCCCCTGGCCAGGTCTTTGGCCAGAGCACAGCATCTGCCGCTGCTTTGCCACTTCCTCCGGCAAGCCCGCCTCCTGAAGCCACGACCAGAGTCGAAGCAGCTCCCACGGAGACGACTGCCAAGGAAGACAGTGCCAAGCAGGACACGTGTATATTTTTGTTTAGTTTCCTTCCATACTGCTTATTCGGGGTTGTTCTGCAGCATTTCACCCTGCAAGGACGCCAAGACATTGCAGGAGTACGAGCAGGAGCAGTTCCAGAAGCTGCTGGATGCCAAGGCCGACAAGAAGAAGAAGGCCAAGGAGGACGGCCAGGCCGACCAGAAGCCCAAGAAACAGCATATGAAGCGGCCAGCAGCAGCCATGTCTACCCGACAAAGCTCGGCGAACCAGGGCACCACCTGCAACGGCCATGAGGCTGGCAAAGGTGCCACCGCCGCCAAAGGCGGCAGCACAAAGATCCTCTACGGATGTATCCGCTGTCGTGGTAATGTTAAGGGATGCTCCAGTTGTTGGGACCCAAACTTTCGGGGCACCCGTCTCCACGGCCGCCAAGCTTGGAGGGAGTACATCGAGGCCCACAAAGCCAACAAGGCCATGAAGAAGGCTCCCAAGAAGTAGTGCCAGGCATGGTTCCAGGCAGTTTGTTTTCTTGCAGGGCAGCACCAAGGGGCCCAGGTGCAGGGTAGCAAGAAGCCACAACAGCCCAGGCAGGGTGCACCGTGCCGACACGAGCAAAAAGACCGCCTGCATGTCTTTGGACAAAGTGATTCTTTGAAGCCATGCCGTGGCCATCCTGCAGCATGCTGTTTCTGTGTATATATGCACTTCCGAGGTCTTTGTTGACGCACTGTGCCCGCCATCGCTTCAGCAACGAAGGTTCCAGACTTCTCCCACGAAGAGGTCCATGCATGTGAGTCTGACATCCACAGCCTATATAGACAGGGATGCAGCCTTCATCCATATAGCACACATACCATTGATTCCCATGTGAAGCAAAGCACATTGCCACTGCCCTTGCCCCCAAACCCACTCTCAGCCATTTTTGGCCATGGAACCTCCACAGAAGAAGAGCAAACTGCAGCAGCTGCTGACCTTCAAAGCTGCTTTGCCAGGTCACTCCCAAAGTGCACTGGCTGCTTTTGTGGAAGTCGCCAAGGAACAAGGCCTCCCAGAGAAGAGCTCTTCCAATGACCAGCGGAAAGCCAGGGAGGAGCTTCTACAGAGCTGCCATGGTGGGCTACTGGGTCCTTTGATCCAAGAAGCAGAGGTCACCACCGATGCTGGTGCCAAAGTCACCATGTACTTTGCCAACCTCTTGGTTTACCTGGCCAGTCTTTTCCAGATGGGTGGAAGCTTCCATGATCTGATCCAAAGGAAGCACCGAGCCAACCCATCATCCGTCTCCAAGCCATGGCAACTTATACTTTATGCAGATGAGGTGATACCAGGAAACGTCTTAGGACCTGCCCAACGTAAATTTTGGGCCATTTATGCCAGCTTCAGGGAGATGGACCAATTCCTCCACCACGAGGACCTCTGGCTGACCATCTCTCTTGAAAGGTCCAACTTCGTGAGCCATGTCCAGGGCGGCATCTGCCAGATCATGTCCAAGATCTTGGAAACCATTTTCGCCAATGCCCACGTGGAACCATTGGCAGGGTTTGTGTTGAGATCCCCACATGGCCCAGGTTCCGATGTCCGGCTCCATTTCCGGTGGGCCATATGTCTGGCAGACGGCGGTGCCCATAAGCAGATTTGGTCTTCCAAAGGTGATTCTGGTACCAAATTTTGCATATTATGCGCCAACATCCACTCAGGACCACCCACAGGCGACAACCACGACATCATGGACCACCGCACGACCAAATACAGCCAATTGGTTTTGACCACTGATGAAGACGTCATCCAGTCCTACCGCAGATTAGACGAAAGGCGAGCCACGTGCAGGACCAAAGCAGAATTCTCGCAATGGCAACAAGCCACCGGTTGGACCTGGAATCCCCAGGCCTTGCTCCTGAACCAGACTTTGTTGGCGAAGAACCAAGTGAAGCCAGTCAGCCAGTTCTGCCATGACTGGATGCACGGCATTCTGCAAGGAACGGCCCCAGTCGTGCTGTTCCAGAGCTTCCAAGCCATCTCCGAGCACTACAACATTTGGGAGGCCATGGGCCCATACATAAGGATGTGGAACTTTCCAGGTGCTTCCAAGGCCGGTCACTTGGCTGGTTTGTTCGACACAAGCAAGGTCGCCAAGTACAAGAGCAGCCAGAAGTTCAGTTGCCAAGCTTCGGACCTCCTAGGGCTTTATCCAATCATTCGCCATTTTTTGCATTCTGTTGTTGTGTCAAGCGGAATCTGCCCAGAGGCTTGCCAAGCTTTCTTGAGCCAGGCCTGCTTGATCGACCAGGTTCACCAAGGGGTCATGTATGGAGCCACCACCAGAGCCAGCCTTCTCAGGGCTGCGGAAGAATCCATCGAGACCTTCCAACAGGCCAACTTCGACGTGCCACTGATGCGGAAGTGGCACTGGCTGCTCCACTTGCCTGATATTCTCCAACGGCATGGGTGCCTGCCATCGACATTTACGAGCGAACGAAAGCACAAAACCATATCTGCTTTCGCCACAAGGCTCCAGAAAACAGCCGCCTTCGAGATCCACTTGCTCAACCAGGTGCTCGCCACCGAGATCACCACTTTGACACAGGCCGGGCTGTTTCCAGACTCCTGCCAGTTGGTGAAGCCAAAGAAGCCCAACAAGCACCAGCTGCAATTCCTCAACCAGTTTGTGGATTGCTCAGCAACTGAAGCCATGGTTGCCTCTATCGCGAGGCTCGCAAGGGGTGGTGCCATCCATGCCAACGACGTCGTGGTGTTCCACCAGGAAGACGGAAGATGGGACATGGGCCAAGTGCTTTTCCATTTGGAGCTTGGAGGCGACAAAGCCACACTCGTCCAACGTTGGAGGCCAACAGAGACACAGAAGACAAAGCAGTTCGCCAAGTGCTCCATCACCAACGAGCAAGGCTTCGTGTCCATGGACTCCTTGCTGTACCCAATGGTGTACAGCAAGACCACAGAGAGGGAGGCCACTGTGCTGCTACCGTACCAGCTGTACCACAGGCTTTGAAAAACAGTGCTTCTCAATCCGCCACAAGGCTGTACCACATGCACATGACATTTTTAGCCCTATAGGCCATGCACGACAGCCTGTCCATGCAGGCCATTGACATGTATTTTTGCTTTAAATTTGTTTGACAAGCTACATGTTTTATATATTTCATTTCCGATACCAGTGTTTATGCTCCATGAAGTGTCTTCTCATATCAGAGTCCCTAGCCTAAACCTCAATGCCAAAACACACAAGTTACTTCTACAATTTTGATGTCTATAACATAAGCTAACTCCACCTAACTTTTTAGCTAACTAACATAACTATGTTAACCACTTATAAAACAACCAGGATTCCAAGTAGACCCAAACCCTAAACCCCTATAGATCCCGAGAAGGAACCCTAAAAAGGAACCCGTTAAGGAACCCCTTAAGTTACTAAGTCACTAAGTCCCATGATCCTCCAAGTAAGCCCTACGCCCTGGCCCTAAGCCCTAAGCCCTTAGGGTTTTGGGTTTAGAGTGTAGGGCTTAGGGTTCAGGGTTTAGGGTTTCGGGCTTAGGGCTTAGGGTTTAGGGTCAGGGTTTAGGTTTTAGGGTTTAGGGTGTCAGGGGTTTGGGGCCCGAAGCCCTAAGCCCTACCCTGGACCCTGAACCACTCAGGCTCCCACCAAGGAGGTGATCCAGAGCTCCTGGCAGCCGAAAGCCAGGAAGTGAGTAGTTACGGTTTCGGGTTTCGGGTTTCGGGCTTCGAGCTTAGATCTAAACCCGTAGCCCGAAATCTCGAACATCTCGATCAATTTTGTTTTAGATCAAGAGTTGCAGGTTTGTGACTGACAAACTCCTTTTCCACAGCCTGGAATCCCAGACCTAATCCTGAGCTTCATGCCCGAAACTCTTTCCGCTGACCCAGACCGTGAACCCTTAATAAAAAGCCAAAGACACTGACGCCTAAAACCTACACCGTTTCAGGACCCCTCCTTGAGCTCGTGCGTAAAGCGTACCGTGCGCCGACAGCCGAGGAACCTGTGCGTTTGACTTTATGCTTGTTGTTCCTGCGGTTTGGCGCGTTCAGTGTTAGTGTTACGGCCTTTTAAGACTCTAGAACAAGACTTTCGGTTCAGGTTTTAGGTTCTGGATTTCAGGCTTCCAAAGCCCGAGGTTTGCAAAAATGGGGCGTTCATGTCTTCTGGGTCCTTTAATCAAAGATTGCAGTCTCCTTGGAAGTTCATGGGACTCGGGAGGTACAGTTATAAGTTACAAGTACCTTTACTGGGGCTATAAGTGGTTATAAGTATAGTTACCTATATAAGTACAGCTACCTTATTTAAGGGGGCTTAGGGCTTCTGACTAGGCCTGCACCTAAGCCCCGCAATCACCAAGTGTGGCATTCAACTGTGTACACTCCATATCCCACTGAAGCTGCCTGCTAAACTCAAAAAAGCCAATGCCCGAGCTTCGCCAACACAAATGCCCAAACAAGCTGGAGCGACCATGGATGAAGCGCATCCCACTCCAGGACGCCGTTGTCGCAGCCCTCGTACTCCTTGGCTGACAGATGCTATGCGGGGATTTCTAAAACTTATGGTCCCCGTCTGCACACTTGTTTAGGGTGTAGGTTCTGGGAACTGGTAGTTAATAAAGTCTGTAACAACGTCCCCCGTCTTCTGAAACGTTCGTTTCATGAGGGTGATCACGAATACCTTCAGACTTAAGACGTGCAGCGGATTTAAGAGTATCAACATTGGTCTGAGCATGGGACGTTCGGCAGTTTAAGGCTTGAGCTGCTTGAAGAATGGTTTAGGATTCAGGGTTTACGTTTTAGGGTTTAGGGTATAGGGTTCAGGCTTGAGGTGCTTGGAGAATGGTTGAGACTGTGGTGACTGCACTATGGCATACTATGGAGTTCAACCTTGCTATCTGCTGACCGATTGAAGCCAACGTAGATTGAAGCCAACCCTAAAGCCTAAAGCCCAAAACCCAACCAACAGTTGTTGTGGCAAGGCACGTGTGGTAGATGATGTCCTCGGCGGCGTATCGGCAGGCGCAGGGAGAGGAGCGTTCAGGGACTATAGGGACGCAGACATGCGCGAGCTGACCGTGCATGGTGTGCTCGCAGGGTCGAGTTGCTTGGATTTGGGAACTCTGCCAAGGGTTTGTACAAGATGTTGTACCCTGATCCCTACATGTGTCCACCCCTGGGGCCAGTTGCGGGACTTCCGGAGAATGTGGATGGACAGAGCCTGCGTTACCTTAAGCACCCTGGACTTCAGACATTGCAGCGTTCACCCTGTTCTGGAAATTGCAGTAAACCAGTCCATGAGCATGATTGTTCAACATCGATGCAGTTACGACAACTGGGGCTCGCGCCGAAATAAGATGTACTGCGATGGATAAACAGCACTCGACAAAGAGTACGTTAATGCAGCAGAACGTGGAAATAGTGAAAATGCTCGGGGTCCATTGGGAGTCCATCCTGTTCATTCAACAGCCCCAGGCAATGCACCCTGCATCTCGCCCAACATTCAACCAGGCCCGAATCTGGCTGCAAAAAGCTCACGCTACGTACACCAGAAAGCCCTACGCCAACAAAACGCAAAGCCCTAAACCTTGAACCCCCACATAAACCATGCACAGCCTAAGCCAAGGCAAGCGACGGGTATGCGCAGAGATCTTGATCGCCGATCGGCCCGCATTCCTCAAACAAGCTGGTACATAGTATGGGAGCCGTCAGGACTAGACTTGGGCTCTCTGGACTGTTATACTGTGACTCGAGGGAGAAACTCGTACTGAGTAATGAGACTCGTATATGGTTATCTGAAGGCTCTTGGGTTAATCAAAGGCCTAAACAAGAAACCCCGTGGCTATATCCCCAGGGTGTGAGGGGTAGGCATGCGGTTTCGAGGTGATGTTGCAGTGGAGCACAGGGTGCGACTTAAAACAAAGTGTGTGGTGAGTAAGGCGCAAGATGTCGGAGGTTGGGGCTTTGTGCCCAGCGAGTGTGTGGGAGTAAGTATCTACGGTGAGCGGGTAGGGACTCTGTCTCACTCTCTCCCTACCTTTGGCTAGTAGGGAATGGAAGAGTAGTAGTAATAGTAGTTCTAAATGTTCCTCCATTCCCTACTAGCCCAAGGTAAGTCTCTGAAGCGGATACAGATGTTCGTATTCGTTCTTACCCGTATTGCAACTACCTGTATGTACCTGCTGTATCTCTGCTCCCTCGTATCATCAAACATGTGTGTCGATTCCAGAATCTGAAACCCAAAACGGGTTGCAAGCACGAATGCCTACACGATGTGCATCTAACTCAGCAGTTGACCTTCGGAGTTCCTTCGTTTTTGTTCCCTAAACCCTAAAACCCTAAACCCTAAAACCCTATGCTTTGGGGCTTAAGTCTTTGATGAGGCTTCAGATCCTCCGGACTACGCTGCTAAGATGAAGGAATACCGGGGTTCGATAGGTCTGAACACGAAGCTGTAAATCCGAGAAACCCTAATACACCATACACCTGATATCCCTAAACCCTACATCCTATGCTCCGAAGTTTCGGGTTTGAATGCCAAGGTTTGGTTCCACTTCAGCAGGTTAGGGTTTGAGGCCGAGGGTTTCGGGCTTATGGCCCAGAGCATGGTGCTGTTGCTAAGATCGCAAGCCCGAGGGCACAAGAGATGTGACTTGCCCGAGAAGCAACATGGCATGCACCCCTAGTTGGGGTTCTGTTTCAGTGTAAGCAAAGTAGGTTGAAACCAGCACCGAATTGAGGCCCGATGCTGGATGATGAGGCCGCAGTAGTCCTTCAAAATGCCAAGTTTTTGGCTGGGTAGTAGTTTTCGGGCCCTTCAAGATATTAATGAGTAGGTACCTTTTCAGGAACCATCGGGGAAATTTCAGTTGCTAAAGTGCCACCTGGCTGGAATCAGGACTTTGCAAAGCGGCCCGTGGAAAGATATAACCATCAGGACTATGACGCCTCGTGTCTTTCCTACACAAAGAAAGCCGGATTCATTCCCTAAGCCGTAGACCCCTCTAGCCCTTAAACCCTTATGTAACTCTCTAGCGCAGTACAGTTGCTCCAGAAACCTGAAGGCCCACACCTCCTCAGTACAGGGTTTGGGGTCTCCTTGGAGGATCATGGGACTTAGTAAGTCAGGTTAGAAGTATCTCATTGAAGTTATAAGAAGTTGTAAGTATAGTTGCCTTGATTATAACCCTAGTTATTCAGTCCCACGACCCTCTAAGTAGGGGCCCTAAAGAAAAGTATGGTAGCTACTCTATGCGAAAACCGCATATCCCGGACCCAATCTCGTGCGTTGAAGCCCCAAAGGCTCCTATGTTTTAAGGAATCGATAGGGGTCCCTTTAAGGGGTCTATAGGGGTACTGTTATGGGGGATACTTTCAGGGTTTCCTTTAAGGGATCTATAAGGGTCCCGTTAAGATTCTCCTTCAGGGGATCTACAGGGGTAGCGCTATGGGGGATACTTCCTGGATCATAATAGAAATTCCTAGTATAGAAACCCTACAGTCTACCATACAGGTACATAGGACACCTTGGGGACTTATTTCGTTATGTGTGGGATGGGCTTTGGATTTACTGGAAAGGCTCACGCGCTGCTATGCACAGCGTTAGCAGCAACAAGAAAGCTTGGGGTTTAGGTTTTATGGGTGGTAGGGTGCCTGTTTTGGGGGGTTCTGGGTTCGCCGTTCATGGCTTCACTGTAAAGGCACACCTTTTGTCGCAGTGTTGCGTTTGAGTAAGCAGCAACAAAGCAACAAAAGGCAAAGGGTATTGCCGCCGAACCTCATAAAAGCCCTATGAAGCCCCTATCAAGCCCCCATATAAAGCCCACTATAGAACCCAGGTCAAGTTCTAAAGCCCTGTTTCAAACCCATAACAAGCCCCCCTAGGTAGACCCTGATAACGCTCTGATAAAACTGCTTACAAGCCCATCTACCGAAGCCACTTTTTATGGCCTGGCCTGTCCATCCCAGGTACAGGTGGACCTGCCCTCCGTCCCAAGGCGGATGATGCAACGCACCTTCGGTAGGACTTCAAACGGGGCTTAGAGAGTTCGAAGTTTAGGGTGTAGGGGTTTTAGAGGCATGAAATTTTGGCTTTCGAGTTGGTGGGTCTCAGTCTGAAGTTTGACCGGCCTCGCATAATCTGTATGATGATGTGCTTGCATCGAGCGGCTAGGACGATTAACAAGGAGAACTCAGCACTATCTGCACAAAGGTCATCCCTGTGAAAGCGTCTTCCCAACCTGACAGGGGACTGCGCTACGACTGAGCCTAAGCGCAATCTCGACTGCTATTCGGTGCGTCTGCCGCTGAAACCACCTCCTTGAGGGCTCCAAGCTGTGAAATCCCCGCTGAGCCCATCAGGTAGGTGGTTGGGACGACACCGGCACCTTCGACACGATCTCTGCCCTGCAACATACCGTGCTCCCTTCGTGACAGGTTCTGCCGGATTAGGGTTTAGGGTCTAGGGTTTTCGACAACCGAAGAGACCACAGGCCCTCAGCCTGAAAACTGAAGGCAGCAACTGACCCCCACCCAAACCCTCAGCCCTCAACGCTCTGCCCCAATAAAATACGCCGCTTCAGGCCCAAACTATAGGGTTTAGGGTTTAGGGGCTTAGGGGTTTAGGGTTTAGCGATTTAGGGTCTAGGGTTTAGGGTTCCGTCATCCCCACACCCTCGAACCCGTAAGTTCTTAAACCCGACAACCCTAAACCTGCAGCCAAAACTACAAAACTCCTTGGGGGCTATATGGTGCTATCCAACTAAAGTATCTACCGAGTACTTCTTCAGAATATGGCTTGACTAAGTACCGGTGGTTTTGAAGGAGAAAGTATGTTCGAGCTCGAAATTTACATCAAAACTCATTCGTTCAAGGGCTTAGCAGTCTTTGGTAACCCTGAACCGCACCCTAAGCCCTGAAACCTAAACCCTGAACCCCGAAACCTCAACCCTGAGCCCAAACCCTTTACAAACCTAAACCTGAAACCCTAAACCCTGAACCCTAAACCCCTGGCTCCCCCGTCACGCTTCACCTCTGGGCCCACGCCGCGGAGTGTCGCTCGAGAGTCCTCCACACCATCCACGGGACAAGCGGGATACTCCTGAAGACTGGGATCAGGGGTTTAGGGCTCAGGGTGTAGGGCTTAGGGCTTATAAGGCTTCCAGAGCTTTGGGTCTAGGGATGAACTAGGGGGGATCTAGCAGGGTTTGGGGTGCTGGGGTTTAGGTTCTCGGGCTCAGACATTCAATGCAAGGGTTTTTGCGATGTAGTGTTTAGGGGCCAGTCCAGGATTTAGGGGTGGAGCACGTTACAGTTAGAGTAACTATGCTCAGAATTACTTATAACGCCAATTAATGTACTTATCACCCTACTTACTAAGTCCCATGATCCTCCAAGTAGACCCTAAACCCGAAACCCCTATAGATCCCTTTAAGGAACCCTTTAAGCTCAATGAACCCTTTAAGTAGAACCCATTATAGGGCGGCCCGAAGCCCCTCTAGTACACCCGCGAGCCGTGTGCTTAAAGACAAAACCCTTGACCAAAAGGAACCATAGGGTTTAGGATTTAGGGTTTACCTGGACCCCAAATGTATGTAGAATAATAGCCTTTTATAGGTTTTGGGCCATTATTCTACCTACTTTGGGGGGTCTAGGTACGGTTCAGGTTTAGGGTTTAGGGACCAAGAGGATCTCAACTGGGTTTTCCCCCTGGCCCTTGAATTCAGGGATTCCCTTGCTCGCCCCGGTTCCGCTCAAAGAGAGAAGCTCCTAAACCCCCGACTCTCAAAGCCCCTATTCTCAAAAACGCCGCCTGAGGGCAGAAAAGAGTGTCCAAGGGTAAAAGGAGCGACCCTTAATAAGGACCCCTAGGTATATACCCTTAATATAGCTTTCATATACCCGTCATATAGCCCATTATAGGATAGGGGTCCCCCTTAAGGGTCCCTCCGTTTCCCCTTTGAGAGTGGGGAACCGGGCCAGGAAGCCTAAACCTTTTAGCTGCAACCTGTAAACTGAACCCCCTACAAAGCCCTGAGACTAGAATCACATGGGTAGTTATCAAGATTAAGGTCCCTTTTTGGGTACCCTAAATAATAGGTGCCGTAATGTATTAGGGAACCAAAAAAGGACCCTAATTTTGACAACCACCCACATGGTGGATCATGGAACTTGCTTCAAAGTATGACCTCAAGCACGCTACAGTGTAATCCCCCAAGACTTCCTGACCTCGTACTTAGAACCGTACAGGAAACCTAAACCCTAAATCCAAAACCCTGAAACCCCAAACAGTAAAACGAGTTCATATAGAATCCCTAGAGAACCTCAGGGGCCTTAAGAATGAGAGATAGGGTTTTGGGGGCCCATATATGCTATAATTTGTATTAAGGAACCCCGAAAATAGTATTGGTAATTCTTCAGGCCCCTATATTATCCATTTTAGAAGCCCTTATAGACCCCTTTAAGAAACCCTCAAAGGAACCCTGGTAGGCTTCGTTTTGGAATACCCTTCACGTCTTCGGCTCCCTCAAAACACGCTAAGTACCGGCCTGGAAGGTCCAGGAGAGAATGTCCACCGACCTCGTTCAGCGAGTCTTCACTGAGCTTTGAAGTAGCCAAGGAGAAAAGGTTTTAGGGTCTAGGGTATAGAATTTCATTTCATAATGGTTCCCTGTACATAACAGGTCCCCCGAAAATATTAAAGTATGGTACTCCAAAGCCCAGTTCAAGGGTGTCAGAAGGTTTCTGCAGAGGGACTTGGGCTTCAGAGTTTAGGGCGCTAAGGTTTAAGTTAGGGCGGTCTCGGGTGTTCGGGGGTGAGGGTCAAGGGATGAGAAGTTTTGGTGGATTTGGTTTCAGGAGCTTTCTCTGAACCCTGTAAACCCTAAACCCCGAAACGCCTTGAGGCTGGTCTCGCTCGTTCAGGGTTTAGGGTGTAGGGGTTTAGGACAAGTTAAGCTCATGCTATGACATAGCCGAGTTCAGACAGTTCCGCTGTTCGGGCATGTTGACTTTTTGCTAGGCCCTAAACCCTAAACCCTGAACCCCAAAACCCTAGACCCTAAACCTACCTTCAGAGTCTCGAAGCTTGGGAATCCGTCCGGGATGGTCAAGCTTCTCCGTCCATGCAAGCATGGCAAAAGACAAGTGGGTAGTTGTCAAAATTATGGTTCCTCTTTGGGTACCCTAAAAATTAGGTGCCGTGTTTTGGTACCGAAAAGGGACCCTAATTTTGACAACCACCCAAGTAAGTCGGCTGCAAATGAGGTTACGAAACAGGCATTGACAGTATGGGTACTCGTCCCAACTCAAGCTCACTTCGACATACATCATGATAAGTTCCTTGATCAGTTGGGAAGCAGGCGCGGCAAGCCACAATTGAAGATAGTTCTGACGGTAGTTCACAAAAGTTCAACAGATTTGAATGAAAGAATCACAGACAAACAATGCGTTGACCCGATGGAGTTTGTGTCACCAGGCAGGCCAGAAAAATGGGCAAGCTTTTGAGAACTCGATGCCAGACTTAGGATATACAGGTCCCTGTCTGAATATTCGTGTACGGTCTATGTCTTTGTCTCAAGGCAAGACCCTGCGAGAAAATCCCGTGCTCTTGGACAAGCAGAGAGGCTGGAATTGAAAGTAGCTCGTGCTGCTGGTAAAGCCTTGGCTGCCATGAGATGGCCAATGGCTCCAAAAAGCTCTAATTGCCACCGATGGCTGTCAGGTTCAACCCCAAACCCGAAACCCAACATCCTAAACCTTAAACACAAAACCCTGTTCCTTAAACCCTAGGCCTTGAATCCTCACTTATCAGGCGACTTGTGCCGTAACCGTGACACTCTCAGAAAAGACACCCGATCGACTCACAGTCTCACTGTCAGCATGATATGTAAAGGTTCAGGGTTTAGGGATGCTTCGCACGCATGGCGGCAATGGAACTTCACCTGCTTTCCTCTGTTGCGCACATCAACTCAAGGAACAAGCTGGCACAAGGAAAGCACCCCAAACCCGAAATCAACACCAAAGGACGCTAAAACATCAACCCAACTAAATGAAAAGATGGGCAAGCCCCATTGTTCAGTTGGCGAAGGCTTTCTTCATGCAAACCCTGATGTCTAGTGCTGTCCGCGTAGCCAACCCATGCTCGACCAGGACTTGCACCTGGGCATGCGCATATCAGGGGGCACCTAAGCAAATTATAAGCGGCTTAACCAATTTCCGGAGTTTCTTGTCAAAAACTATTGAAGGCATCCTAAGAATGCTATCGGTCTTATAGGTTATAATGATTGAAAAGTAGAAGGCTGTTTTGAAACCGTTCACTCATCCTTTTGAGGGCTCGGGGGGGTTCTCATACTGGTTTACTAGTTGGCGGTCTATGCTGAGGCCCCATCTATCCTGAAACTCCTGTTTGGAATTCGCTGCTTACGGGACTTGCGATCAAGCAATAAGCAAGCGAAAAAGCCCCTCAGTTTTGGACCGAGCTGCGGTCATGCCCAGACCCCTTCAAGGTGGAAGTCTTGACCACTGTGCTATTATGAACCATATTAGTGGTGGGCTGTTTCTGCGTTTCGGACAAGACCCTAAACCCTAAACCCTCAACCGAGAGGTTTGGGACGCAGCTCCATATCGTCTGCCATAAGATTGCTGAGCCGTAAACAGAGTGGGTGTGATGAGCCATAAGTCTAGGATGCCCAATAACATAGGAATAAAAAGGGCTCCCTGTTCGGTGTTGGGTAACTTTATAAGGAACCTAGGACTACAAAAAGGGAAAAAGGGCCCACTGGGAGGCCGGGAAGTTCTCGCGGCAACCAACCAGTCAGGATATTCTGACGATGTGGCAGGCGCCCTAAAAAGATCCTCAAACTATACTTGGAGGATCATGAGACTTGGTAAGTCGGTTATAAATGAGGGTATAATTGGGGGGTAACTCCATTTAGGGTACTTATAACCCGATTCATAACCTACTTTAAACGCCCATGACCCGTTAAGTTAGGAACGTTAAGAAAAAGGTGCACCTAATGCAAATGCGGACCCGAATTGGATCTTTAAAGTGGAACGCCTAACTTGGGAACCTACACTCGCTAAAGGATACGTTACAGGAACCCCACTTGAGGTATCTACCTTTTGGATCCTCCCGGGGGCCTGGATACTTCAAGCTTGATGCTGAACAATACACCCTGCCCACGCATGATCCCGAGAATGACGGATGAGGCAGTAGCATGACTGGACTTGTGAAGACAATAACATTGCACGAATCAAAAAACTATCCTTATCTCTCCTCAGTCTACTTTTCCTAAACTCCCTTTCCAAACCCCAGACCCAAAAGGAAGCAACTGCACCTTTCTCGTCGTATGCTTCCGGGTCAGGCTGCCTGCCGAAGAGTCTTTCTTGGGGCTTGGGCTTCATCTCATAACCTCGCCAGTTGATCCCAACCTAGGTTTTGCGGATCCCAAACAACTCCCAGAAAAAAAGCACCCGGTAGCAACTATGCTGAGGCCCTGAACCTGGCTGAAGAACCCGAAACCTTGAACAGAGTTCTTCGGAGGTTGTATATGGATAGCGGGTCTTTTATGGGGTCTGGTTTTGAAAAAGGGATCTTGCTAATTAAGCAGCTTTCTTCTTCAAGGCTTCCTTTATTGGATCTGGTGAGCATCTGTCAGGCTCTACCTAAAGTCTCAATGGTGGTTCCTTGTGGATTACCTTATAGGATCCTCAATACAAATATGGCTAAACACAATAAAAGGAACTACAATGGAGCCTTTTGGGGGTTCCCTAGTTTGATTTCTTTGTGTAAATCCTTCAAATGGTAGGTTACTTGACTTTGGGGTTACGGTATAGGTAGGGTATGGTAGGGTCTGCAAACCCCAGGCCCTAAACCTGCGACCTTAGCGGATGACCTGGTCACACACTGCAGGAAATCCGCATGCGCGCAGGTTCGCTGTGGCGACGCAAATCATCAGAATAGGGCTATGGGGTACTATATAGATATGTATACATATATACATGCTTCATATACATATTTGGTCTCGGTATATATAGGGAGTGTATAAGGGACGCGATTACTGTTATTCGACCCACATATTAGACACTGATCTGTGCTCACACTGGCCCCACCTGGGTGCGTTCTCTGACGCCTTGGCCGTGCCGTCCACGTTGACGATATAAGAAAGGTCCTTTCCGGATCGAGGGTTTCGAGATGTTTCGAGTACTATAGGGGCCTTAATGATCAGAGTGGGGTTTGGGGGGCATTCTACTATAATTATATTTAAAAAATAGTATGATAGGTAAATATTAAGGCCCCTATATTATAGGGTCTGAAGATTCCAGGCTCCTATCCCGAATTTCGGGGGTGCCTTTTTGTGATCGAACTTCCATGGCCTTCGCTCAGTTTGTGGGGCTGGGAGATCACCGAAGCCAAAAGAGCTTCCCAATAAACCCCGTCTCAACTTCTTGGGACTCTTTTCGGCTCCTGCTTCTGAATTAGGGTAATTATGTTCCTTGATTGAGAGGCATAGGGCTCTAGGGATGTCTCTCTGAGATAGACTGGCTGAGTAGACGTGTTTCGGGACCCGCGGTGTCCTTCAGAATTCCAGTCCGTTCTTATAAGCCGTTGCACCGGGATTTACAAAGGGTTTTACATAAAGGTCCAGGAAGGCGCGACATTTTAGCCCAACACAGGGTCGCCACGTTTATGTGCTGCCTTGGCAAAATTCTGGACGGATAGAGATGAAAGCTCAGAAACATCTCTCTGCATGCCGTGTACAGTCTCCTAAGCTTGCAAGGAGATCTTGCAGAATACTGCCGCTGAGAGGAGTCCGGTTGGTTCGGTTCGTTTTCAGAAAGTGTAGTTTGCAGGAACCCTGAACTAGCTCAAACCTCCAAACTCTGAAGTCTTAACGAGCTGCTATAATGTCGAGACGAAGCCCTCGATGAAAGGTGGCTGTAATTCCAATCAGCGAAAAATGTGACTCACTGCAGTCCTAGGGGTCGATTTCTACACCCAAAAACCCCGAATTTACACCCTACTTCAAACTACGTACATTTAATTCTGTACGGCTTTATAAGGCTCTCGAGCAGTGTGTATGGCTGTAAGATGATTTCTGCATTCTTAAATCCGAAACCACGAAGACAATGCTCCGGATCTTCTTCTGCCATCAGCCTGATTGCAAGATGGGAGTCTCCGAACACAAGGGGTACCGTATTTTGGGTCCTTATAAGAAGGATCCTGCTATTTAGGGTTTTAGATTAGGGAACCCTATTATTTGTCGGAAATCCCCGGATGGCTCCCAACAAGCACGGCTGAGGATCCGGCGACAGGGACAACGATGACGCGCTGCCCGTCCAACTCCACGGATAGAATGCCTGATCGGAAGGCTTCCTGAACCCTAAACCCCTAGACCAGGTGGTGTTTGGGACAGCTAAAGTGCGAAACCCCAAAACCCTACTCCTAGCCCTAGAAATCCTAAAGCCCTGTAGAGCTCAGGATCACATGTTAACGCTCGAAGTCTAAAGTCTAAACCCTAAAGCCTAATGCACGCAAAGTCTAGCTTCAGAAGTCTACTTGGAGGGTCATGGCGGCTTCGGTATATAAGTACAGATACAAGAACCTGACTTGGGGCTATAAGTAAATAGAACTACAGCTACCTTATTATAGCCTTAGCTACTAAGTCTTAGCTACTAAGTCCCCTGAACCTTCAAGTAGACCCTAAACCCTAACCCCTATAGATCCCTTTAAGGAACCCTTTAAGGAATTCCTTAAGGAACCCTTTAAGTAGAACACTCCGAAGGCCTCCCCTCAAAAAGGGGGGTTTGGGGGTTCCGGGGGGCGGACTTAGCAGAGACCTAAAGGCGAGACAAGCCTGCCATAGTAGGCGTCTGCATTAGGGCTTTTAGGGTTTAGGGTTCAGGATTTAGGGTTTTGGGTTTAGGGTTCAGGATTTAGGTTTTAGGGTGAAGGGTTTAGGGTTCAGGATTTAGGGTTTAGGGCTTAGGGTTCAGATTTAGGGCTTAGGGTAATTATACCCTTCTACAGTACAGCGATGTCAGTCCTCAAAAATGGTGAGCTCTTAACTTCACGTCTAGGGAAGGTTTTGGGCTTTTTGGGTTCTTGGTCTTGAGACTTGGGCTTGGGGTTCATAGGGGTTTAGGGAATCAAGTTGAACATTTCAAAGTTCAGGACATTGAGGGGGGCTCTGAGCTGTGGGTTTCCTAAAGTCAATTGGGCATCGCGCCTGCGCGGCCAGAATGCTGCTGCCTGCCGCGATGGTGGTTTCAGGGTTCAGCGTTTAGAATATAGGGTTGAGGCGAGGGTTTAGGTCAGCCAGACTTCCAGGGCTGAATACTCCAAGCCAGGTCCTTCAACAACTTGAACAAGCCCTAAAATCTCAACACCTAAACATGCTTCAACTCGAAACTGAACTCTTATACCAAAGCCAAGCTCAGCAGGACTCGTGAAGGTGATACTGATACTAGCCACCGAGGTCTTTGCAACCCGAAAAATAACCCTCAAACCCGAAACCTTTACAGCTCTCTTGAACTAGACCTAAGAGGAACCTCGGAATAAAAAGGGTGCCCTTTTTTGTTTAGAAGGGGTTATGAGGGAACCCGAACCCTAAAAAAAAGGATTACGGGCTTATTCTGGGTCCCAGTGTAACACATCTACAAGCGGGAACTGAACTGGGCCCATGTTCGGAAGCGAAGGAAAAGGCAGCCTTCTCCTGGGACCCCAGCAAAATGACAGGAAAGGCAAAAAGAACGTGAAAGCAAAACCCTGAATCTAAACCCGAAAACCCTAATCCCCCAACCAACCCAAAATACTAAACCCTAAACTGTAAACCCAAAGCACTACGCATTAAACATTAATAAATCCTAAGCCTTAACCTCAACCCAATCCCCAACCCTAAAACGAAATTCAATGAAGGCCTCAAGAAGGTGCCCCCTGCATCTGTGTCGAAGCGCTCGCCGTAGTTGTCCCACCGAACGCCCCTCCACGGGCAGTTGGTTTCGGCGTAGGTTTTGAGGGTTTAGGGTTCGGGGTTCCGGGTTTAGGCTTCTATAGAGTTTAGTTTTTCGAATTTCAGGCTTTCGGTATGTAGGTTCAGGATTGAGGCATTATAGGCTTTTCGTTAAACAGGAAATTGGGAGGAAAGCTTCTGCTTAGGGCCATGTCTCTTTGTAGTCTGGGAATGTGGCTTTTGCGTGTTGATTCTTCAGGAAGTTGAGTCGGCAGCAGGATCCAGGGGTTGTTTCGGGGTTACGTACTTGTCCGGTATCCTGAGAAGTAAAGGCTAACCTTTGGGAGCATATTGGGATTACAGGAGGATTTATAGTACCCCAAAACGGCTGGAGATTACCTACTCTACTACTAGGGCTACTTGAATCACAGGAGGCTTGAATGGGTTTATGGCTCGTAACAACCAATACTTACTAACTTACAAACAGATATTACCCTTGTGGTAGCCAACTTTTAAGCAGGAGTCCGTGTCTCACTTTTCCTTTTCGGAGACCGCGCCGCTAGGACATGGGTGGGGGGGGTTAGTTCTTCCGGAGTATTGACCCCCCCAGAGGCGGGGAGGGTCCAGGAGTATTTGGGGGGAGGTTCGTAGTCCAGGATCATTTAAGGGGGGGGGGTTCATACTCCAGGAGTATTAAGAGGGGGGGGGGTCATGGTCCAGGAGGGGGGGGTTCATACTCCATGAGTATGGAGGGGCAAGATTCATAGTCCAGCAGTATGGAGGGGGGGGTTATATTCCAATATGGAGGAGGGGGTCAAGTTCGAAGAAGGACAACAACAGGGTTGTAGGAGCGTGTTCGCCAAAACACGAGAAGGACAGAGCCACATGCAAACGCATTAGGGGGGCTAAAGCAAGCAAGTACAGTTTATCATGACGATGGAAGGCTTGCAAATGGGGGGGGCTGCGCCCCCCCCAACCCCCCCACTTGTCTTAGGCTCAACCCCCCCTTGTTTCGAGCCGCCAGGAGAAAAAAAAGCGTTCGCCAACACAAGAAGGAAAGAGCCACATGCAAACACTTCAGGGGTTGAAAAGCAAGGAAACACAACTGAGCAGGAATCATTTGGCAGGTTTGCAAAAGGGGAAGGGAAGGGTAAGAACGACAACCCGGGGGGGGGGGTGTTGTTTTCTCAAGAATGCGGGGAACAACATGCGGAGGCGGGGTTGTTGTTCTTTCAAGAGGGAGGGAACAACAACGAAGGCGGGAGATTGTTGTTCGCTCAAACTACTACTACTCTAACCACTAGTGATTTATCTGCAAAATTGAAAATGGAGGCTGAGATGCAGCGTCTGTCGCAGCTCGTTCGCAGCTCAACAAAAAAAGACAAAGGCGGCCAAGAACTCAACATGGCAAGTACAAGTAGTAGTACTACTACTACTACTACTACTACTACTGCTACTACTACTACTACTGCTGCTACTGCTACTACTACTACTACTACTACTACTACTACTACTACTACTACTACTCCTTCTCGTGCTCCTTCTTCCTCACCCGACAAAATACTACAACAACCATTCCTAAAGAGACCCCCCCCCTCCCCAAGAGTACGAGTCCCCCCCCCCCTCAATAGTCTTGGAATAGACCCCCCCCCCTCAATACTCCTGAAGTATGAACCCCCCCTCAATACTCCTGGAGTATGGACCTCCCGTCCCCTCAATACTCCCGCATTAAGAACCCCCCCCCCCAATACTCTGGAGTAAGGACCCCCCCCCCCCCTCAATAGTCCAGAGAACGAACCCCCCCCACCCCGCTAACGGCGCTATCTGCCTTTTCGAGGGGCTTGCATGGTCTGGGATCAGGGACTCCTGTGAGGGGCCTGCCAATCTAAGGCAAAGGTGAGGGTCGTTTTAAGTTTTAGGCTTAGGGTTTAGGGTTTAAACCCTAAACCCTTTTGTAAGATGGCTTGCTGGGCCTGGGCTTGAGAGGTTGGTCGGTTCTTGATGCCTCCAAAACCCTACCTGAACCATTGAACACGTGGGTGACATGAAGGCCCCTTCTAATCGTTGAATCTGTCCAGTCACTGGATCGAACTGCTGCGGTTCAACTGCCAGGAGATCGGAGGGAGAGGTTGAAAGGAATAACAGCTGATGCTGATGATGCTCGCCCCTGCTGCTCGCCAAATCCGTTCATTCGCTGAGTCGAACTGCTGCGCCCGCTGTGGGTTCAACTGCCAGGAAATCGGAGAGAGAAATTGGCAAGGGAAATGCAGCTGATGCTGATGATGTTCGTCCGTGCTGCTCGCCAAATCCGTGCAATCACTGGGTCGCACAGTTGTGCTTGCTTTGGGTGCAACTGCCGAGGCATCGGAGAAACATGAAAAGAATTCCGGCTGATGCGGATGATGCTCGTCCCTGCGGCTGGTTAAAGCCGTCCGATCACTGGGCCGAACTGAGTTCAAGTGTCAGGGAGATTGAAAGGAAACACAGCTGATGCTGATGATGCTCGCCCTTGCTGCTCGCTGGGGCTTCTCGTTTCAGTTTGGAGAATTCCCTCTCTAAGTTTTGAAGAAGCAAAGCCCATCTGCGGAGAGTAAGGCCATGCAGTGCGAACACAGAAGACAGTTTAGGGCTTCGTCGATTCTCCAAGTCGGTGTCTGGGTCTACGTACACCCACAATCACGACTGGGCAGAATCCTGCCTGACATCGTAGACGATGCGGACAACGTGGGTTCCCTCTTGGAGGACCGGGATGTCGTCCGTGTAGGCCTTGACCGCGGCTTCTCTTCAGTCTGAGGGTCTCAGGTTGAAGTTGGTAAGACTTCAGGCTTAAGGGCTTAGGGTTTCAGGCCTTAGCGTGTAAGGGCTTAGGGCTTTGGGTGCCGTGTCACGCCCGTCCTAGTACTGCCAGCTTGCTGTGCAGGTTCATCTCTTTTCAAGAAACCCACATGGCTTCAACAACTACGTATGACTCCCAGAAGGTACGGCATCTTGCCTATATGTAGATACAAGTAGTGCCTGGTGCAATAGATCGAGGCAGTTTGTAGACTGCACTGTGGGAGATTAGGAAAATACGGGACCCTAATATAGCAGCCCAATCAGCAGGATCCTTACTTATAAGGACCCCAAAATAAGGTGTCCTTAATTTTCAGAACCTCCCTTGGAGCATCTGCCCAAAGAGAGCAGACAGCTGCCGCGGTGCTGTGTGGAGTTTGGGGTCAGGGCTTCGTGCGTTCGCGGGTTCGGGGGATGACGCTAAACCCTAAACCCTGAACCCCTACCCAGAGACTCCAATATCCCTGAATTAAGGAACATACCTTAAACAAAAGTAGGAACCCTAATATGAAAAAGGAATAATCCGTAATTAAGGGATATTGGAGTCTCTGGGTAAACCGCAAACCCTCAGGCCTGTGGGTGAGAGGGTTTAGCGCTTCGGGTTGGGAGGCAGACGCAGACGAGCAGCGATGGAAGACGTGGAATGGTCTGCGCTGTTGGGCTCGCCTAGCACAGGGCTTGCCTCGTGAAGTTAGGGTCTGGGCTTTGGGATTTCGAGAACGGAATGTGAGGCTACAGGGCTGGGGCCTCAGTTGTTGGAGTGCTGAGCACCTCCAAGACTTTTGCGGAGACCCCCTTGCCGAGTACTGCTTGCGATTCAGTGAACCCCACACGGTCCGACTAAAAACCCAGGGGTTTAGCACATAATATAGGGCTCTGAGGGATAATCACTAGTTACATCTCGTCAAAGTTGTTCTGATACATGTGTGTGTGTATTATGCTTTATATACAGGTATATGTGTGTGTGTGTATGTAACACATATATGTATGTACATATAATGTATACAGATTATTTGTATACCAACAATTAAGAAAGCAAACATTCCCTTTCAAGTCTAGATGATTAAGGCCCGGCTCGTCCATTAAGCGTTCAGGCTTGAACGGTTGGCGCTTCCTGCCCGGTCTTTCAATTTCTATGGTTTAGGGACTAGCCAAAACTGGGGATACCCTTCTGCAACATAAACCCCTAAAGGGCGGGGGGGGTCCTATTCACAACTAGATATAATGAACACAAGCGTCACCCCAAGTTCTAACAGCCCCCAAGTTTTAACAATTGGGTCGTTGTTACGGGACCGATTGCCATGGTCTGTAAGTTTGTAGCTTATGGCTGGGGGATTTAGCGCTTTTGAGGCCTCTGGTTTTAAGGTTTGGGGAGCTGGAGTGTTGGGGCTTAAATTCCTGTTGTGCCTTGTGGGGGAACGCAGAAGAACTCCTGCATCGCTCTGTTTAGGTGGGAGCCTACGGAAAAATCTTCGACCCTTGCCAATTGAACACTGTAGAAACCGTATTACTTCCAATTAGTGCAGACCTCTAACCTTCTCTCAAATCCCACACCCACACCATGAGCCCCACCAGCCCTGCACCCAGCTTATTGGGAGCAGAAAAGGTTTCAGTGCCTTTACGCGGTGGCACCTGCACCTGCAGAGAGTAGTTGGTGAGGGGCTCGGCTGTTGAGTTTGAGGTCTACGGTCTGGGTTTCAGGGTTTGGGGTTAGTAGTTGAACCCTTTCTTCAAGAGCACAGAAGTTGGACTGCAAAGGGACACGTAATGTTGCATGATTGAGGCCTAGAATGGCCTAGATGACCCTGTGGTGCACGTCAAGAGTTCGACATCCTGCTCCTCAAACCCTGAACTCTAGGAAAACGCCCTAGACCCGAACGTCAAGATTTCCTGGGCGAAAAACTTGGGCCCGTCTCCCTGGGGAAAAGCTGAAGACTCGGTTTGCCCGGAGGCAAAGGAAAGAAGGTGCGCTTTACAATCCTTTGTTGTTTTTCTATACAGTGTCTACACTATCACGCACTCTCTGAACTAGTGTTTGAAGCACCAGTAAGAAAGCCAGCACAAATCATCCAGCTCTCCGGTTCCAACTTGTTGGGTCTGTAGGGCTTCGGGACCCTTGTCTGACTTCAAGCTTTGGTGAGATTCATGCTGGCAAGATCTTGCTTCGTGAAGGCAACAAGAGACAAGAACCATCGTCCCCGAACTCTAGACCCGTCTGTGTGGCATCGCACTTCTCAAGTACATGGGCCCCACATTACAAGGCGCGTAGCCCTCATGTTGCGGGACTATCAGAGCAATTACCCTCTTTGCAGTTGCACAGGCAAACGAACCAATAGCGAAAACCTCTACACCCCAAATCCTGCCCCTCAAAATAAACGCACTCTCTCCTGGTAAGGTTGGACGCGGCACACTGATGTGGTTTGAGGTGAGCTCGCCCAAGTCTGGGTTACGGAACATGTCAAACTCGATGGCAAGACCTGGGTTTAGGGTTTACCTGGGCACCACAGTGGTGTTGGGCCAGTAGTTTACCCAGTCTTTGTTTTTGGGGGGGTATGTAATGTTTAGTAGCTACAAGGTTTTGGGAGAGGTAGTGGTCTTAGTACAGATATAAGAAGGAATCCTTAGGATTTTCCGTAGTCTTTCTTCACGCTTCTATGCCACTGCGAAGGTAAGGGTGCTGCAGGGGTTTATGCAGACGACTCAATACTGAAGCGCCTTTCTTGTTCAAGCCCTTGACATCAGGATCCCCATTACAACCCCTATGGCAGGTCGTCACTGCCAGGGTATTTGGGGTTTAAGCGATTGCGATCCACGGCTTAGGGTTAAGGTGGTTTAGGATATTGAGGTTCATGGGAGTATTTAGGGCGAACGGTCCATCCTAAACAATGAGACCCAAAATCTAAATTCACCGAGAGACTGTAGCGGAAGCCGTAGCCGTTTCCAGAGATATCGTTGCCTTGGCTGGTCTTCTTGACCCAGAGACTCCAAAGCCCATCAATTTTGTACGGCATTCGTCATACATGTTCAAAGGAGGTCTCGGGTTTAGGGTTTAGGGTCGGTTTTCCAGACACAAGTGCGCATTAAACAGAGTTTGTGCACAGCCGAAGTGTCTCTTTCAGGCTTCTTCGGGGATTTGTCCAAAACCATGAAACCCTACAGACTAGTAGGTTGTGACCCCTTAATTATGGGGTAAGCCCGTAAAACAACAGGTGTTTTGGATCCGCATGACACCCTAATTGTGGCCTTGGGGTGTGAAGTCCGTCACGAAATGTGCAAATTCACCTATTCTTCTGACTTCTCTCGACTACCCCCAGATACCCCCAGCACCTCCATAGGGTTTAGGGTTCTACCGACACATCGAGCTCTTCGAGTCTCAGAAGATCGGCCGGGAGGCAGGTACCCCAGGTATACCGACGCCATCAGCCCCCGGAGCCTTCATCCCACCTACTGTAAAACCTAATTTTTTGTAGGGTCCCTATAAAATCCAGATTAGAGTTTATAATAAGAACCTACAAATAAGAAGGGTTTGGTAGTCTAAAGTATGTTGTAGCTTTTCCTGGGTTACCTCGTTTCCTTCTAAACAAGTCAGCATCTTGAACCTGACAAACAGAATCAAGAGGCAAGCTTACTACGCCCTGCATATTCAGGTAATGGCTACTGCAAGTAATTTTTTGCATGAACAACTTAACTGCTTGGGGATCTAGTGCAACAGATCCTACATAAACCCTACCCTAAACCGTCGATTTGCAAGTCATAGGATATAGCTTCAACTGCATGCGGCTGTGCCGCCGACGATCTTTCGTCCTTCGTTCCTGTGCTGTCAGAAGCGTTTAGCATTTAGGGTATAGGACTGTGGGTTAAAGTTAAGAACCAGAGGGTTTAGGGCAAGAAGCACGCTGAGGGGATCATCGACTTTTTCGGGATGCTATATGCAAAGCTTTGAGGGAGATGGCTGCATGCACCCCACAAAAGTCTACCCCAATTTTGATACCCGGATAACCCAACACTGAAGTGGTCCGCTGTGCGCAAGACTCAGCTGAGTCCAGGCTTCAGGCTGTAAGCAACTGATCCTCACAACAACTCGACTGAGGGAAACGATTCTCTCAAAAGCTTGCATTACTCCAGCCCTAAACCACTAACATGAACCCGTCAACGCTGAACAAAACCACACCCCGTCAAAAATAGGTTCAACCCAATTCCGGACCCTCAAGCCAGGACCCTTGATCCCGGAACCCAAATTAATCCTAAGCTCTCTACCCTAAAACCCGACGGAAAGTATGTCTTACACTGTGGCCAAGCAGCTCAAGACTTGAACACAAAAACAGACTTGCCGCTCATGCACGTAAGCATGCATGCACGATGTCACTGAGCATGCATGCATTCATGTACATTTGCATGTCAACGTACTCGTGCGCGATCGTGCACGTGCTTCTGCACATCTACCCTAATTCCGTGAATCATGCTCACTCTGTGAATCATGCTCAAGAAGCTGGGGAGGCGCAAAACCGGCAGTGAGACAAGTCTCTGTATGACGAAGGCGAAGCCATCGGCACCCGCCGGCTCGCACCACTCGCCTACCCAACACTCCTGACTCCAGTCGGGTGTTGTAGCTTTCGTAAAGGGGCCTGAACAAATAGAGTTTTGTGGTGCATTACTGTATCATTAGAGTACGGACCCCTATTAGGGTTGAGGTACATCTGGAAGTTTGAGCGTGGGTGGGGAGACGCCGAAGGGATTGGGATTTCGGGTACAGGTGTTGGTAGCGAGTGCTGTCGGTTTAAGACTCGTCACTGGTGGATTGCGGTTTCGGACTGCGACAATAAGGACCCCATACAGCTATCATATACCGGTTATATAGCCCATTATAGGGTAGGGGTCCCCATTAAGGGTCCCTCCTTTTCCCGTTTGAATGCATGCTCCTGAGACCCCCGGCCCGGTTCCAAGGATTCCAGATCCCACTTCACTTCATGCTGATCTTGAGGGTTTTAAGCATCTCAACACCTTGCAGTGCGAATCAGAATACGAACACGGAAACCAATCCAAGCTACTCGAAGCTCAACAGCCAACGATGGTTTAAAATTTGCGGCTCCTTGATTTCTGACTCCGGTGGATTGGGCATGGGATTCGGGGAGCAGGGCATGTTTTGGCCTGTCCCCCCCGTGGTAGGTGGTAGGTGGCAGGTGGTAGGTAGTAGGTCGTAGGTAGTAGGTGGTAGGTAGTGGGTAGTAGGTAGTAGTAACAGGAGGCTGCAACGATTCCATCCTTGCGTCCTTTCTTGCTTGCTTACTTCTTTGCTTGCTTGCTTGCTTGCTTGCGTGCTTGCGTGTTTGCTTGCTTGCTTGCTTGCTTGCCTGCTTGCACGCTTGCATGCTTGCTTGCTTGCTGGCTTGCTTGCTTGCTTTGCTTGCAGGCTTGCTTGCTTGCCACGAGGAAAACTGAAAAACAAAAACAATAAAAATAAGCAAGAAATACCGCCCCCCCCCCCCACGCCCTGCACTTTCGTTCTAAGTCCCCGCCAAGCCCCGAACACTGCACTCCGATTTTCGAGACCATGAAGTACGGGATGTGTCTGCAGTCTTCGGGTTGGGGGGCGTTGAGCTTCGGGTTGGCGTCGCAAGTTTTTTCCATGAGCCTTCACACCCCCATCCGTAATCATCAGGATAGGGCATTGGAATATGTTGGACGGGGGGGCACTCTTACCAATCGCTGCGACCCCTGACCTAAGCCCCCAAACTCAAGGCCACAGGACCTAAACCACACACCCCTAAACCCTAAACCCTACACCTCAAACCCCAAACCGTCTCAGAGGCACAGGATCTAAACCACTTCCCCTATCCAGGTCCTTGGTGCGGTGGTAGACCTTGAAGTGGAACTCGGTCCTTATCCAGTGAGATATGTTGTGGGATCAACATAGTAGTAGTGGTAGTGGTGGTGGTAGTGGTAGTGGTAGTGGTAGTGGTAGTGGTAGTGGTAGTGGTAGTGGTAGTGGTAGTGGTAGTGGTAGTGGTATAGTAGCAGTAGCAGTAGTGGTAGTAGTAGCAGCAGTAGTAGTAGTGGGGTGGAGGAGAAGGAGGAGGAGCAGTGCATGTTGTCCTCCCCCAAAGCCCTGACTTCACCTTACAAACACCCTGAGTCCCAGCACACAGTCTAGCAGACCTGGCGACCCATGAACAGCCGTAAACAAAAGCGGTAAACGTCCTGAGCCCGACTAGAGCCCTGCAACACAAAGAACCTGAAGCCCTGAAACGAACCAGAAATGCAACAGGAAACCTTACAAGGAAACTTATGTGAAACAACTTTTCCCAAAAAGGACCCTAAGCCCCAAATCCTAAAGCCACACACAGCCCCTGACTAAACTCGAAACCCCTAAACCCTAAACCCCTAAACCCTATAGCCCTAAACTCTAAACCCTCAACCCCTAAACCCTCAACCCTATTTACCCTATCTACCCTGAACCCCAAAATCTCCCAATATCGGGGCCTTAAAGGAACCCTAGGGAAATTTATAGGTACTTATTTGCGGCCCCTGCTTTTCCAAGAAGGCCCGAGGAGCTCGAAGCCGTAGGACACGAGCTGCTTGAAGCGACTCCAAGCCGCGGAGTTCTGCGCGCTCCTTTTTGGGGTAGGGGGGTCCTTTGAGGGTTGAAGGTTTTTTTAAGCTCGTTTTTGATGTCCGCCGTTCGTCGGCTGACTCCAAGGCCAAGGTTGACCAGGAGACCCGGGACACTTACAGGCCCCATCAAACTGAAAACACACCCTCGCTCATTAGTCACCCAGGTTCGCATCCAGCAGATCACAGGAACTTTCCAACCCAAGTTAAACTTCACCCTCCCGCATTCTGGCCCTCATTGACCTCAGGCTCCAAGCACCATACTCCCCCTGTCACCAAGGCAGTCGTGTCCTCATCAATCCCATTCATAACCGCGAACTGACTCTGCAAGAGGTCCAACACATGAGGCCCATATTGGGTGACTATGTCACCGTCCGACAGTTCCATTGCCTTCCACCGCCTATATACTTCATGGTACTGTGCTATCGTGAAGTCATCCGGAATCATGCCATTCTCCAAGTCCAGCACCGTGCCCTCCACCGGCGAGGCCACCAGGACGGTTTCAGCCTCGCTCGGGTTCAACACTTGCCCCGTGCCCACATTCGGATTGCCTGGCTCGCAATCACGATGTGTTGGACCAGCATCTTGCGCCTCAATGACCTCCGGAGGCGTCTCACCAACATCAAGCATCGCAGGTTCCTCCATTGACATCGTCATTGTCAAGCAAGTTGGTTGTTCCTGCCCATAGATCGGCACCCTCAAAATCTTGGAGACCCTGGGCTCGTCCGCTCCATTGACACCGTCATTGTCAAGCAAGTTGGTTCCTCCCCATAGATCGGCACCCTCAAAATCTTGGAGACCTTGGGCTCGTCCGCACTCCCCGATGCCAGTTCCACCCTGACCATTCGGCGTTTGCGGGTCGTTCTGGCCGGGTTCATGGAGTCCCACATAGCCCAGTCATCCCAGTCCCTTGCACGGTGTGCCTCCCACTCCATCTCCTCCTTCTTCATCTCCCGAGCCAGCTCATTTTGGTACCAATCCTCCTCTTGTTCCCTGCGTTCACGGTCCTCACGAGCCTCCCTTTCATCCTCGAGCAACTTATCAATGTCGTCCTCCTTCCCAACCATGCCTTCACCAGGACGACGTTCTCCCGCAAGGTGACCCGTGTGGTCTTCTGCCGCACTCGTTGGGCTTTCCTCAGGCAAAGGGTGCATGAACAGCATAGGTGGGGTCAGTCGCCGGCACAGCCAAACCTTGGGATGCCCGGCTGTAGATCCCGATGGGCAAATAAACCTCCACCTGCTGCCACCACTCCAAGCACACCCGCAGTCTCCTCGTCCTCAACCTCCGCCAGGACTGCCGTGAGGAGGGCCAGAAGATCACCGGCACGGTTCCGAGCATGCCCCAAGAGATACCCGTGAACAACGTCATTGTCACGATGGTGCAGGCGACGAAGAATCCACTTCACATTCGCCTTTCTCGCGCCAGGGCTCTGCACCATCAGGGCATCCTGAAGGTTAGCAAGGCACTCCCACCAATCCTCCTGCGTGTACTTGCTGTTTTGGAACTTCAGGCCCTTGGTCATCATAAAGCTCGACACCTCCTGCTCGTTGCCCTCAATCCCTGAGAATATTGTCGCCATGTGTCCCTGGAACAAGGAGGACTCTTCCACATCAACCTGCACCATACCATCCCTGCTCCGACTTTCGGTCGCAATCCCTGCTTCGATGGTACTGCCAACCACCGTCATCATCCTTTGCAGCAGTTGCTGGAAGGCCAAAACCAAGGTCAACCTGTCTTTGGCACCATAGGACCATATCGTCTCGGTAATCGAGGAGATAGTATACCCCGGCAGCATGGTGCCTGGCCTCGCATCAAGGTCCTCCGAACTGGCCAATCCCAGCATCATGACCCAAACATTGACCGCCTCCGTCAACGTCATAGGTGGAAGGGCTGGTTCATCTTCCTGGCGAGCCCCCAGCTGCATCGGTGGCAGGGCCGGTTCCCGAGCAGGCCCCACATGTGCCGGCGGCGTGGTCCGCTCCCGCGCGTGCTCAGTTCAAGACCTCGACGAGGCGACTCCCCGTTCCAGGTTTCAAGAAAGGGCACTTCTTCGGGGCCGGCTTGGATACATAGGGCGCATTGAGGATCCGAGGACTGACAGGTCCTCGGCTTCGTCGTGGTTAACAAGTTCGAACGCTCCGGCATAAAATTGGTTCGTGATTTGACCTTTGAAATGGCTGTTAACCAGACGAGTCATATAATTCGACGGCCTCTGAGGCCGAGCTGCATTCACAGACCTTGGATTTTGCTCCACCAAGGTTGGATTGACATCATTTTCATCGAGATCATGCCCTTTCAGGATATGCTCTTTCATTTCGAGTGCGAACAAGAAACCGCAGTCGTGACATATATCCAAGTGACTCATCACATGGGTGAGTTGTTTCTCACATCTCACCAAGGTTGCCACTATGTTGTATCCCGGAAGACACCCACTTTCAGAGACAGAGAAAATGGTTCCAATGAGCAACTCCTTGAACTCACGTTCCGATAGCTTGATTCGTGAAGGTAAGTATGCAAGGAGCCTCTCACGCCCGAAGCGGCACAATTCCACCAACCCAAGGAAGACTGATCCCTTCCAGGAAAGCGATTTGTAAACGATACCGTAAGCACTTGCCACCAACGATACCCACTCGGCCTCCAACTCCTCTGCGAATGTGGGGATCTCCACATCTAGTTTCGCAGCTGTTCGCATTGTCATCGGAAGAAAGCCTCGGTAAGAGACCAGAGTTTGCACCACATGGCTAGACGTCCCGAGATGAAGCCATCTCTGGCGCTCAACTTTATCCCGATTTCCATCATGTGTGCCGACAAAGTGGTATCGGCCCTCACAGCCATGTTGTACAAATCTCTTCCAAGCACATTCCTGCTCTCCTGACCGATTGTTACAAACGGGACTTCAAACACTCGATTAACTTGGATGTTGTCACCTGCGATAAATTGTTGGAATCTCTTGATTGACGGGATGGATCGGCAAAGTGCTTTCGCTCTGCTTCCGGATATGATTGTCCAGAATCCCTGAGCTTTGCCTTCGTCACCCACTGCGGTGCCCGAGAATATGATATCACCAATAGACAGACAGGATTCTCTCAGCAAGATCTTTTGCCAGACATCTTCATCCCATGAATGAGGGGCAACACAGTCAACAACAATGGCTTTGATGGTGCATTTGAAAATTCTGTGTATGCAGGACCACGCCGCTGGAATTCCGAACAATTGACCAAGCTTTTGACCAATTGATCCGAATGCTCCGGTGTTTCCGAAATGAAAGCTCTGGTTCTATTCTTCGAAATCACCCTCGTTGCAAACTGCGGAGAATGAATTTCCGAGCTGCACACCCGTGCTTCCCATCGTTTCTCTCACTTCTGTTTCAGATGCAGTCATAAAAACAAACGGTAAGTGCCGGAAAATATATTGTTTCAACCAAAACTCGAGCGTGGCAAAAAAACGCTCGCAGTCGTGGGTGGTCCATAGTGAATGGGCGCGCGTGAGGAAAATTTGAACTCTCCGTTCTTGAAACGTATTAGGGAAGTGTACCATTTTCTCGGTGCTTGACCATTTGCAAAAGCTTCGACCAACGATATAGCACTCATCGGGTTGAGCTTCATTTGTTCCAGTAACAACCTGCGAGATTCATCCTCTCGTCCTGTTCCTCCCGGGCAATTCGATACAAGGTCTTTGTACAAATCTGGCAGGTTGTCCTCATCCAAAGAACAACCACGATCTGCTTCGAGGTCAGGCGCGTTTATCACCGGATCTGGATCGATGCTCTTCTCGAAGTCCACCTTGGCGAACCATTGGTTTGGGAACATTTCAAAATCCGATGGAAGGTTTGGAGGCTTGTTTTGGAGAAGCCTGGACGGGATCGGATCCAACTCAACATTGGGGTATCCTTGACCTGATTCCACCCGAGTTTTTATGTATGTCTTCACAAATTCACCGGTGGCCTCCAACATTCCTTCAGCAGTCAGTTCCACAATGTTTGAGTCTTTCGAGCGTTTCTGAACGCCTGTGTCCTCTCCGGTTTCACAAAAGATTTAGCACATCCATACAACTCTGACATAGAAATCTCAGACAACCCCTGATTGACAAGATACTCATAGAGGTGCACGGTTTTCGGGCAATAAAACAAACCATTGTCCCATTGAGGTTCTACACGATCGGTAGTGGACCAACGCTGTCGATCAGGATTCTTCGCGTTTACGGCAGCAAAAGCCATTCTGCGACCATCATCGGGATGCACTTCGTCATGCATATAGCCGCGGCTGCATGTTTCACGCAATTCTCAATTTGACGTATGTTCTTGAAACCTTGCTTGGCATCCCGAATCAAACCGTTGTCTCCGTACTGATGAATATGTCTGATGACACTGGGAGGTATCACCCCGTCGTGGCACCCGGCTTCCAACACAGCAGGCGTTAGGAAGTTGTGAAATCTCCTTCGGCAAACCTCCAGAAGATCCAAGACCTCAAGATACGTCAAGATGAAAAAAATCGCAGTCGAGTTTGCCATCATTAGAAGTATTCGGATCAAACTGGCTGGGTGCAGAAGTGTGGATATGGCCGCATAAGTCCTCCCATTGCAGGTCCACTAGTTTCGGGTGGACAGACTTCCGATATCCTTTTGGAGGTACTAATACGGCAAAATCATCAACAACACACCATTTTCCCATGGTCAAAGGGCAAGCGAGGGTAAATGCCTCTTTGCTGTTTGTGTCTTTCCATTTCCGCATTTTTGAACACAGGTGTTCGAAGAAGTTTCGTTTTGCTGCATACTGTCGGATATCATCCCCGAATCTCCCAGTCAGAACTTTGTCTGGAGATGTGTCGGCCGATTTTCGGCTCACACATTCAGGAAGTCCGGAAACTCTTTTCAAAAGGGCTCTCTCGATTTTTTGAGAAAGCTCCGCAGGTAATACAACATCGCTAACCACAGTCCTGTCGAGCATAGCTATTCTATGAGACAGGATTCTAGCTCTCAGAAATCTACTGGAATTGGTGATGTTCTTGCACCCTTCCGCTCTGAGACACGGCAGCAGGCTTGTCCTCAATGCTGAAATTTTCCTGGCTACATGATTTGGTGCCACCTTCTGACCAGGGAGAGGCTCTCCTGTCGGAAGATGGTGAAAAAATTGGAATGTCCATAAAGAGCGCTCTTCACCGACCTATCGACCCCGTAAAAAACCGACGCCGGAACTCGCCGCTCTCCGAGGTCATCTTCATCGAAATCGGCCATTTGATAATCGGGGCGTGAGCCCAAATGGCTAAGGGTTTAGAGGGGTTTAGGGTTTACGGGTTTAGGGGTTTAGGGGCTCAGGGGCTTAGGGGTTTAGGCTCGGGGTTTGTGGCTTTCGGGGCTCCTTCAAGGGGTTGCTTGAAAGGGTTCATTCAAGAGGTTCCTTTCAGAGGGTCCTTTAAAGGGTTCCTGCAAGGCGCGAGATTGTGGTTTAGGGTTTAAGGCTATGTCTGTTATAGGTCTTAGGGTTCCGGTTTTGGGGCTTCGTTCTGAGTCTTATCAACCGTTAGGTTTCAGGGCGTGGGCATACGAAACATAGTCCTAAAAGACGCCGATATGGGAGTTTCCAAAATTTGGGGTACCTTATTTGGGGGTCCTAATTTTGGATCCAACTATGTAGGGTACTAAATTAGGGATGCCGTAGCTTTCGAGACCCCGCATACTGACAAGCTGAGGCAGTGGCAATGGCTGCGTCAGCCGCAGAGCATAGTGGCACAGCCTTACACTATGCTGAGATGACCAAGAACCATAAGATCCTGATGACCTAACTTAACCTTGAAACTCGCAAGCCGCGTTTCACGCCCGTTCTGGTGATGGAGAGGCCCCCAACTGTTCAATATGTCGGGTGTAGTACGGCTTAATTAATGATTGGTTTAAGGTTTTCGGGGCGCTGAGCGTCCTTTGTGCAGGCTGCTGGCATCCCCAAAGCCAGTACTACACACACAGGCGCACACACACAGACACACACACACACACGCACTCAGCGAGGTGCTGGGCGGCAATAGTAAGGAGCACAAAGTATCTGAAACCGACTCCTCGTGCCTGGCAAAGATATGCATTTTGATCTGGTACGTTGCTGTCTTGAGCCCCCTGGGCTCGCCACTGGGTCCGCGTATGCGGCAGTGGAAGGAGGTCGCCATCAGGGATAAACTCCTGCGAAGGTGCCCAGACAGCTGAAAAAAGGTGCACTGCGCACAGTCCTCTTTCGACCCTGCTCACAACTTTGACGGGTCTTCCATACCTCAACTTCGAGCCTTCAGCTGTGGCAATTGAAATCTGGACACTTCCGACAATCCTGGAAGGGAGGTATGATCCGAAACTCCAGTACTGCGGGATCACGCAGGTACAGACAAGGAATCCAGGGAATTCAGTTTATGTAGTTAACAGAACAGCAGTGTAATAACGACAGAAGAATCCCAACCTACCACAATGGCAGCGAGGCAAATGACAACTACATGAAACAATTGAGAACACAGACAGATGTTGCAGGTTGTGTCGGATCTAGAAGCTGATCCAGACAGGACAGTAAGGCTTGACAGATTACGAGGCTCTGCCCTCTATGAGGTGGTAATCCTGCATTACCTTAAGGACCCTAAACTCTGGGAAGTATGGCATATTCCTTATTATGGGTAATGGATTGATATCATCAACAGTAGGTGGGCTCTTGGCTCCTTAGCAGGTAAAGCACGTTCTAATTTTCGGAAACCCCCTTATGCGAACTTCACAATATGCGGCACGGTACCCTATAGCCCTAAAGGCGGCTATTCTTTTTGCAAGCCGCCAAACGATCAGAGCACCCGAGTAAGGTATCCACATTTTCTGAAACCCCGAAATCGCTCTGTTTATTTATGATCTATGAGTGCATAAGGAAGGCCTACGTTGGACCTGCTTTTCCACAGAACATAAGCGATCTGCTCTCCAACAGCCGAAGCGGCTGGGGGCTTGCCTTGTAGTCAACAACCTACCTGCTGCAGAGAATATTCTGTAAGGGAATCACAATCCCAAAACCCTGTGTCTGAACAACCCCCATCCCCAAACCCTAAACCCCAAACCGCAGATCTAAAACCCTCAACCCCAAAGCCCAACCCCTCAACCCCTGAAAACCCACACCCTCAACCCGAACCCTAAACCATGTAACCCGATGAGCCGCATCTTAGGAATATGCCTTAAACCATAATATGAAGGCCCCTAACATCTAAGGTATATTCCTTAATTAAGGGATATTGGGATCTCTGAGTTTGGAAAACCCCGAGGCCCGCCTTTGTCCTCACAACTTGGGTGTAGTTCCCAGACGACACGCGCCCGGCAAAAGGGTCGTCGAGCTGGCCGTCCGTTAGATAAACGTTCTCCTGAACCACGTGGTTTAGGGCTCAGGCGGCTTAATGTAGGAACCTGATTAAGAAACCTTGGGCCTTCATTAGGGTGCCTTATATGGATCCTACTATGTTAGGGGTTATAGGCCGAGGGTTTCTTAGTCAGGTTCCTACATTAGGGGAGGTCTTCTGTGTTGTTTGAAGGCTCTTGGCAAGTGCTGCTTGAAGGATGAGGCTTATGGGTTCGGGTTCAGGGGGCTGAGGTTTTGGGGGTTTGACAGTTAAGGGTTTCAGGGTTTGGGGGGTTATAAGGGTTTCAGGGTTTAGGGTTTACTAGTTACAAAAGGGGCGTGGGATTTTAGGGTTTTGAGGTTCGGGTTTGTGTGTCGAGAATTTAAAGCTTAGGGGTTTGGGGGTTCAGGAGTTTGGGGCTTAGGGTTGTTGGTTTAGGTTTAGGGATAAGGCATGTTGAGCCTGCGGCCCTTTTGGTGGTTCCGGGTTTAGGAGTTGCAGCTAGCGGCTTGAAATGAACCCAAGAATGAAGCAAGTAAGGTACCCTTTCTGACATTCTACAACATCCTACCAATTAGAGTGATCCTAATACTGTAGACGAGCTGAAGGGTCTCTACTTGGAGGATCATGGGACTTAGTAAGTAAGGTTATTAGTACCTTAATTGGGCCTGTAAGGAATCATAACTATAGTTACCTGAATTATACCCGAGTTACTAAGTCCCATGACCCTTTGAGTAGTCGTCTAGGGTTCCAAGGTTCAGGATTTGTGCAGGTGGGGCATTCTGGGATTCTGGGGTGTGCGAAACTCCCCAAGAGTCCATACCCAGCAACAACTTACTTGACCTAGGGTGTAGGGTTTAGCGCCAGCAGGTGGACAGGCAAAGTACCATAGTAGGAAGGGCTGGAAAAGGGGATGATTGCACTTGCACACGCATATAACGACATGTGACCTTTCGAAGAAACCCCAAAACACAATAGCTGGACCGGGGCCTTGCACCAAACCAAACAAAAACAAGACCGGAAGAACTCCTGTGAACAAGATCACAGCGTTTATCCCCAATTGCTTCAAAATACGGAAAGAGAATCGTTTGAAGCACCCGCCCCCATGAACCCTAAACTCCCTAAACTCCCTAAACTCCCTAAACTCCTTAAACTCCCTAAACTCCCTAAACTCCCTAAACCCTAAACCCTATGGAATGGTAGTTGCGAGACAGGAAGCCGGTAGGTCAGCTCTTTGGTTGTCCGTCACCGTTCGAACCTTGCAAGTTGGCTTTAGGATCGGGTTTCGGTTCAGGTCCTTTTAGGGTTTAGGGCTGGGCCCCTGGAGTTTAGGGTTTAGGGCCGTTTAGCGTGTTGGGGTGGGCCCCGAGGGTTTACCGAGGTTGGGGCAATTCATGTCCGAAGTGGTTGAGTTATGATGTGCTACATAGGCTGGTCTTTAATGACGTTGACATGAAGGATCATGCGAGCAATGATTGAGCTACAGCTTTGTGTTGTAGGGGTCGCAAGGGTTGGAAGTGTGGGTTGGACTGAGAGTGTTGCGACTAGACAGAATCCTGAACCCGCCTAGACCAAAAGCGGTGTCGGCTCAGAGCAGGTACTTGTCTCCACACCTCTAATCTCTGGCACAAGATTCTCGCCATCAGCAGAACCTATTCTCGAGTCTTAAACTCTAAACCGAAGCCCTAAAGCCCAAACCCCCAAACCCTAAACTCTAAGCTCTCGTTGATGTACCTCGCGCCTGGGGATGCTGGAATCGCTGTGTGATGCCCTGGACGCAGCTCCCTCCCCCAGCATCGCAGCCTGACCATTAGGGCAGCCGAGGCTGGGAGATTTGGACTTTCGCAGCGCGTAATAAAGCGGGACTTCACGATTAGAAACGGAATGCTGGGTATAAATTATGATAACTGTATTCGGACGATTTGCCTGCTAGCCTTTTATAGAGCCCTGATGGTGGGCATACATCGTAGGGAGTCTACCATAGAGGCTGGTTAGGCTCTCAGAAAGATTGAGAGCTTGCGGACCCATGCTGTCTACTGCAGTCGCACTGCCAACACGTACGATAACGCTTAACAGCATCATTCATTCATTTGCACTTATAAGAGAGTATCATCTTCGGCTTTTCAGCACGAAGCTGCAGCCGGGTTTTGGCTCTTGTGACTGGGGTGCAGAGTTTTGGGGTGTAGGCTTCAGGGCATAGGCCGAGGCTTCAGGATGAAGGAGTAGGGTATACTTGGAGGGTCGGGGGACTTAGTAAGTAGTTAATTTACAGACTTATAAGCACCATAACCCCAAATTAGCATCCCTGTTAAGGCACTTATAAGTCTACTTATAACCTACTTACTAAGTCCCCCGACCCTCCATGTAGGGGAAACCCTAAACGTTCGAACCGCGCGTTGTGCCACGCGGATGGGGTCGGAGTGCGGCGTAACGCCTCAACCCTAAACCCCAAACCCTTCAACCCTCATTTGGCGCCTCCTTGAAAGCAAACCGCAATGGAGTCCTTCTTTGTGGGGCCCCTCTTGAAACAGCAAGCAACTTGTAACTTGGACCCATCAAAAACCATACATTCTCCATGAAATTGGAATGGAATGGTTCATGTGAAGTCCCTACACTCTAACCCTAAACTTCCCAAAATCCGAACCACCCGCTGCATCCTCCCCTGCCCCGGCCTAAGCCATACCTGAGTGGCAGGAGCCAAAGCAAGTCGGAGCTTCCAGGACTTTAAGGTTTACCAACAGTTTAGGGTTTTGGGGTTTAGGGTTTAGTGTGTTTTTGTGAGCTCCTTTTTCCCTTTTAGAGCTTAGGGTCCAGGATTCACCAGGTCCCCCAAGTAACCCTTTAATGAAACCTTGATGGCCCTTCCTCAATCGACGGTATTTGGGGGTATAACAAATGGTGGAGGGTCTAGGTTTTATTTGGGTTTACAGTGTACTTGATGGCATGAGCGCTTTGTAGGGCTTTACACAAAGTTCAGGGCTTTGGGTTCAGAGGGTATTGACTGACCCTTGACACAGGAGTCACGGCATCGCAATCCCTGACCATTGACGTGCAGCGTGCGCAGCGTGCTATGGGGTCTTCAGTGGTTGAGTCCCACTGTAGTTCCTTTACATGATTTAGGCTCATGGCTTGGCGTGGGGGTCACACTAGCTTACGGATAAACGTACTTGGAGACCCCGATGCCCATGAATTGAGGAAAAGGGGAGTCTTGGGTTGCATGAGTACATTGATGATATACATCCTGCACTACCCTAAGGACATTAAACTATGGGAATTATGGCATATTCCTTATTCTGGGTATCCGAGTAGGGGTTATATATATAATTACCTTAACCCACCAAACCCTACTTTTTTGTAGGTTCTTATTATAAACCATAATATGGAATTTATAGGGACCCTACTTTTTTGTAGGTTTTAGTAGGTTAAGGTACAGTAAGGGGTGCTTTGGAGTCTCTTGCTTGAGGCTGATTGAGATCATGGTGCATCTGGCGGTTTCTCTTAATCACACTCATATGGGAGCTTCCGAAAATGGGGGGACCCTAATAGGGGCTCCTAAAAAGGGTTCCTTAAAGGGATCTATAAGGGTTCCATAAAGGGTGTAGGGTTTAGGGTTTGGGGAGTTTCCGAAAATAGGGGACCCCAGTATAGTACCCTAAATAGTAGGATGCTTATTATAAGGACCCCCAAATAAGGTACCCCCCATTTTAGGAAACGCCTGTATGCTGCTGGAAATCACCTTGGTAGTTGGTAGACCGAAATTTTGAACAGCCCCTCGCAAGAAGGACTCGCAAGCCTTGCAGTGTCAGAGGCTTGGAATCGAGATGGCCAATCTGAAAGCAATAGGAACAGGCGCTGCAACAACTAGAATAGGGTTTGCAGTTTAGGGGGTATAATCCGCTATAATATTATAAAAAAAATGGAACCCGAGGATAGTGCTGGTACTGTAATGACTATTTCCCTATCTCGCGGCCTCTGCATTGCTTTGCAACAAAAACCTCCTCCTCACTTGCCACCCCTGAGCTTAGACTGCAGCTCTTTCTGGGTCCTGTACTCTTCCATCTTGTAGCCCTTGCTCCTGTAGTCCAGGTCCACCTTGCCCTTGTATGACCTCTTCTCGTCTGCCCTCAAGCTTCTCGTAGCGCCTCGCATCGAGTCGCATCCCATTTGCTCGTAGCCCTGGCTGCCTAGGCCAAGGCCGAGCCGCGGCCAGCAGCAGGCCAACGATTGCACCGATGTGGAGGGACACCAGACATGACATGGATTGGGTAGCTGCCGCGTGCATGCTCACCTGAGGAGAGCGGGTAGGCCCGGCACCGGAGACCGGAGGTCACGAAGGCGGCGCCCAAGAAGACGGCGGCCAGAAGGCGGATGGCTGGCAGAGCAAAATGCGCGGACTCTGGGAGCTGCTCAAATCAAAAAGGCCGGATTGATCGTCTGGTGTACCATCCTCAGCATCTCAGTGCGCTTGCCTCGGTCTCCGCGATCCGACGCTGACTCGCCAAGCTGACGCAGTAAGCACATACGTGGCACACGGTGCCGCGCTAGGCAGCCAACAAACCGAGGAACCGCATGCCCGCAGCGATGACGGGTGGGTTTGTAGAGATCAAGTTCGCTGCATGCGCCAGCCAGAACGAAGTACTGCTTTTACCCAGCAAATAATTGTAGGATTGGACCAAAGTCAATGGGTAGCCCACAAGCAACACGGCAAGGAAGACTGGGTGAACCAGCTTGCTGCGCCCAAGCACGCAGATCGAGGCGGCGTACCAGAAACCATAGACTAGACCGAGGCGCAAGCAGTCCCCTAGGTTCCCCTCGCGCTGCCCTTCAGTGATGGCTTTGACCTCGATAAGACCACCAAGATCCTCCGAAAGATGCTCCACTGCGCATCGCATCACGGCGAAGATAGCAAAGTCGAACCACGAAAATTGGCGGAAATACCGGGCGATGTTTGCACCAGCCAGGGTGTGGAGAATACCTGGCTTCTGCTGCAGCGCTGGTTGCAAACGGTTTCCTCTAAACCCATCTGCCAGATACTAGACCGTTCCAAAAGCAGACAACGTAGAGATCAGAAGAAGCACAAAAAAGCTGCTAAACTACAACTAGCACAACAGTGCAACCAGAGGAGGGTTTTTTAGCGAGCTGCAGGAATCAATCTCCGAGTGCAGCTCCCAGTTGGCCCAACGGTTCTTGACCCATAAGGCATTGAAGCAGTGGAACACCTCAATCCTGAGCATGTCAATGTAGGGGCCTTTATAAAAATTAGGATAGGGTTTTGGGAGCCATGATACTGTAAGTATGATACGAAACCCCCAACATGGTGTAGGTAATTATTAATTAAGGCCCCCTACATTAGGGGTCTTGGCTTCTGGTGGTTTCGTCCTATTATGTCGAGCAGATCAAAAGCTGAAAAGTGGAGAATGGATGCTGCCATCATACTCAAGTCCTGCTTGGAGGATCATGGGACTTAGTAAGTAAGGTTGTGAGTACCTGCCTTGGGGTTATAAGCAAATAAAACATCTACTTACTTGAGTTACAACCCTAGTTACTAAGTCCCACAACCCTTAAGTGGGGTTCAGGAGAAGCTTGAAGACGAAGAGTGGGACTTGCGACTGGATGGGGATCTGATCCTGTACCCAATGTTTCAGGGAATCCTGCGATATCCTGCATGGCCTTGTGACGCCGAAACGTAGAACATACTGACCGCGCCCAGGGTCCCAACAGCAGCAATGGCAACGGATCTCGAAAGGTCCGCTTCAGGAAGTGTCGCGTGGGAGCGGAAAGACGACGAAGAACGTGTGGAGGATGCCATGTGTTCCGCCAGGGAAACCCGAAGCTTCAGACTTAGAAGTGATGCTTCAGGGCCAACGAGTCTTGCTTAGCCTATATAGTTTCCGGGTCCATGCCATTCTGACTCTCAAGACTTGCAGGGTGCTGAGGTTTGAGGAGTCGTTTGTCACTTCAGGCTTCTAGATATTAGGTTGATGCCTTGCGTTGCCGTGTGCCAATTAGAACCAACCTCTTTGCCTGCTCTCTCTACTCGCTACTCGGAGGGTCGGGGGACTCACCAAGTGGCTATTTTAGAGACTTACAAGTATCATAACCCCAATTAATAATTAGGGTCCCTTTTGGGGTCCTTATAAGTCTACTTACTACCTACTTACTAAGTCCGCCGACCCTCCAAGAACTCTCGCAGGCGAAATCCGAAATCCCAGCAAAGCTTCTCTAGCCCCAACAACCCTTGTCCTTTTAGAAGTAATAGACAGAGCCCTATACCTATATCCCTTATTAGTAGTAATTATTTAAGAAGGTCTACTAGCCGGTCTGTTTATTCTTTTGGGGGAAAAATGAAAAGGTTAAAAAGGACAAGGCCGAGACAGCCCCAAAGCCTGATCTGGGATGGCTTTTGGACGCCTCTGGGCCCCGCTTTGAGCCAACAGAGCACTTACTTAAAGGATCATAGGACTAGTAACTACGGCTATAATTACGGTAAGGGTTACTTATAATCACATGTAACCCAAATTAAGGTACTTACAACTGTACCTACTAAGTCCCATGAACCTCCACGTAGGGGAACACTTCTTAGTGAGGCGTTAGCGGGTTCGCAGGGTTGAGCTCTCGACTCAGCATAACACAAGAACCCTGAAGCAGAATTCTCAACTGCCTGCGAAACTGAAGCACATTCAACAAGGATCCACTAACCGTGCACCTTAAACCCCTAAACCCTAAACCCAAACTACCTGAGCCCCACGGCCCACCACGTCCCTGAACGATCCCTTCGAGTGCCAGGAACGGGCTGGTAGGCGAGATCGCTGGCGCGCCACCGATGGGCTGCGGACAGGGGACAGATTCTTCTCAAGCCAGCGCTTTCCTTCCTTCCGGTGTTTCCATCTTCGTGGATCCCACTCTCTTCGTACCTACAATACCTACAAATCTATTGCAGGTTGCCACGCGTTCTAAATGTGACGTGGGTTGGGTGATTTCCAAGAGACAACAATCCTTTGGAGGTTGTCACTGATGCTCCGGTTGGCCTGAACCGAAAGGATCCATTACGTAACCCCTCCTCATCCCTGAAGCCCCAAGGACTAAATTAATTGAAAATCCACAAACCCAAAAAAAAACCAAAAGCCCCAAGCCCCAAGCCCCAAACTGTATCACTTCAATACTGCCCAGCACTCAACCCGAAGTGCGCAAGACTCTGATCTCAGTTCGGTGCGTTGCGTTTACGGCTTTCATATCGCTTTATTTCACGGAACCTGTTGCTAGAGCCTTTCTAAGATACAATATAGTACTATGATCGGAAGCTAGAAACATGCAGCGTTTAGTACGTTACGAGACGAGTTTAGGGAGTACAATACACAGTCATATTAGGACTATATGGATCAATTACAAAAGTTCGTCTCAGAGTCTGTGCGTGGTGCTGTTTCAGTGTGTTCTTATCAGGGCTTGAGGGCTCAGGGGTTTCGGGACTGAGTATTTTGGAGAAGGGCTTGAAGAGTAGAGTTTAGGCAGTTTCGGGGATTGGGGGAACAGGCATCGGGTGTAGGACTGAAGAGTACAGTAGAGGCTTGGAGTTTACTTTGAAACTCCTGCATGACGCGCCTGCGTGCAGAGCTCGTTGAACTCATCTGAGAAGTACTCGATCTGCGATCCGTCCACCAGACCTTTGATTTCGCAACCGATTGTCTTCCGCTGGACAGTAAACGCTAAACCCTGCACCCTGAACCTTACCTGCCCTGCACTCCGCCTGTTTGTGGCTAACCTCCCCTATGGCTGGGATCATCGAATAAGTACACCAGGGCAGTCAAAACGTGCAACTACGATCGGAAGGGTAGCTGCATCTGCAGCCCTAACCCCAACTTCCACGAGAAAGCGGCCGTGGCGTCTCGAAAACCTAGCACAACGAACCTCCGGCCTGCTCAAATTATATTTTTGGAACGAAAAAATGAAGGATTTTTTTCCATCTCGAGCTCTTGTCCCTTCTTCAGGTTTTTGGCAGGGTCTTTGCCATTGCCTTGTAAAGTCTGGATGGGGCTGTGCATGGCATTCCAAATTGGCAGCATCTTCCCTTGAGTTGCCGTCGCTATATTATAGTATACCATGGTTTTCGAAGCAGTCTATTGTAGTTTAGTATACTATAGTAGTACACTACAGTACGTTACGTTGCTGTAGTCACAGTGGGAAACGAACCTAACAAACGACACACGGCCTTTGGCACAAGCGTTGAATCAGCAGAGTCCCTGCAACTCCGGTCCAAGACACGGATGTGTGAGGCGTAACCCTGCGGGTCGCGGGTGAAGGCCTGCCAGGAGCAAACGCCACGAACCGAAGCGCTTGCCAAAATATTTCGAAGAGGGTGTTGCAGGCATGCCAAAGTCTAACAAAGGCTTGGTGCTACAAGTACAATCAGAAGGACACACCAAATTTCCAACGGAGCCCTCTGCCCACTCACCAACTGCTACTAAACCCTACCTCACAGGGACGGTTCTGATACTTGAAGCACCCATATCAACGAAAGCCCGGCACCGAAAGCCTAAACCGCAGGGGCCAAAAGCACCCTGATTCATCACATCATCGAGGGTTCTTGTTGTAGCAGTGTGGGGGACTGGGGGGGAATCGGCTTGGCTTGTGCTTCCTGGGGTTCTTCTACTTTGCCAACTCCCTGGGCCCTCTGAGTACATAGGGCTTGGTCGGGGAGAAGTTGTGCAGCTGTCGGACTGAATAGCTTGCCATGGGGTTTTGTGCTGGTGTGAAACCTTGGGCCTTTTTAAGGGTTCCTTATATGAACCCTAATGTTTTGGGTGTTATAGGGCCAGGGTTTCTTAATCAGGTTCTTACATGAGCAAAACTCAGTCTTTCCTTGCAATCGATTGAGGATAAGCGGCACACCGTAAGGCCGATACATACACCCCCTGACATCGACCTTCCCACAACCACTTCCAGGCTAAAGAGTCAACCGCAAACTTGTTATAAAAATTTCGACGGGCAAAACAAAAAACTCTAAAAAAAGAACACCCGAAGACCGACAATATGTCAAGGCCGAAGCACCGCCTGCTTTGAAAAAACCGATGAACGAAACAAGTAAGAAGCGCTACTAGCAAGTCATCATCTCAGCTGGGATACACTTCTGACCCCAGGCGCATCTATAACTGACTTAACGAGTTCCCAAATCCATCATATTTCCCTTAAGCCGTGCACAGCACCTATGAAGCCCTATAAAGAAAGTGCGTCGGGGGGTTATGGTTTATTCTACTACATGGATAAAAAGGAACTCGTTAGAATAGTATTGCTAACTACCTAAGACTTCGATCTAGGTATGAACCTATCTATGTATGTAAGTTATGTATGTAGGTATGTGTGAATGCATCTGTCTAGCTATCCATCTATCCATCAACCTATCTGCCTATCTAGCATGCCCATATACACACGTGTATATATATATATACACACACATACTTACGTACATGTATGTGTACGTGGCCTTGAAGTCGAGGTCCCCCTTCGCTGGCCGCAGCGCCGCAGCCAGCAGCAGAGAAAGCAGTGAGGCTCGAAGAGGGGGTCCTTGGAAGAATCAAACACAAAAGCTGTTCAGGGTCTAGCCGTTTCGGGAAATCTGTCAGGGGTTGTGAGGGTTCTTGTGGGTCTCGGGGTCCAGAGGTGCTGTGTAGCGCAACGGCTTTGGAAAAGGCTCTTGGGCTTGAGGGCATCTGTAGAGCCTTGGGATTTTGGGTTCGGCTTTTGGGTTTTACGGCTCAAAGGCGTAAGGTTAGGTTTACAGGGTGCAGGGCTTTGGAGCGTCAGGCTCTTCAATCTGAGGATTTTGAGTTGTGCGGCATAGGGCTAGGGTTTCAGGATCGCGGCTTTGGGAATCATGGCTTCAGGTTGTTAGGCTGCTTGTCACGATGACTTATATCTCTATGCATCTTGGCCTGTCCGACCTCCACATCAGAAGACATAGCAAATAGGTCAAAGGAACGGAACGGTATCCCTAAGCACAGTACTTATCACCCTCAGAATGAACAAGCACAAACGTCCCTCATTGTACTCATCTTACAATCAACCCATGTTAGACTTCTGCGGCCGGAAGGCCCCTGCCTCGTCTTCTCGGCAGGACCGGCCGTCTGTCCGCCACCTCGGAACAAACGTCCTTGGGTTTGGAGTTAGTTCTGACCTAAAACTCCACAACTTAACCTGCCTACTTAAACCCTGAAGCCTGAAACCCTGCAACCCTAAACCCTGTAACCCTCTAGCCCTCAACCCTAAGCCTGAAAACCGGTCAACCCGAAAGCCCTTTCAACCTTACACCGCAAGCACCAAAATCCGCAAAACCCAAAGCCCTAAGCCCTAAACCCTAACCCTAAACCCTCACTCCTTAAAACCTAAACCCTAAACCTTAAATCTCAAACCGTGAACATGAATCCCGAAACCCAAAACTCCCAGAGCCCTCAAGAAGCCTCCGGAGCCGTCGAGTCCACCCCGCTGGTCCGGGGCGAACTCCGATCACCTCTGGAGCTTCAGGATTTAGGACTTTGGCTTTAGATCTTTAATTTAGGGCTTTAGGGTTTGATTAGATCCTTAATTTAGGGCTTTAAGGCTTTATTTAGAGCTTGAATTTAGGGCTTTAGGGGTTAATGAGATCCTTAATTTCGGGCTTTGGGGGGTTAAGGTTTAGGGCTGCTGAAGTCTCGATAGGAAGGCTGAGGTCAGGTGCTGAGGAAGCCCAGTGGTGATTCTGCTGATGGACAAAATCCTGCATTACCCCTTATAAGGAAGATACCATAGTTCCCATAGCTTCGAGTCCTCAGGGTCATGCAGGATTTTGCCCATCAGCAGTTCTTCTGTAGAGTGAACGGATGCAAGTCTTCCCTAAACCCTAAACCCCTCAACTCTAAACCTCTGCACCCCTAAACCCTAAACCTCTAACACCTAAACCCCAAAACCTAAACACCTAAACCCTAAACCCCTGAGCCCCAAACCCTTAAACCCCATACCCTAAACTCTACTGTAAACCCCTAAGATAAAGACCCTGCGTCCGAAGGGGAAGCCCCATAGCTCAACTTAAGGGATCATGGGACTTAGTCACTAGGGTTATAGTTAAGGTAACTATACTTATAATTACTTATAACCCCATTTAAGGTACTTATAGCCCTAATTACTAAGTCCCATGATCCTCCAAGAAGGCCTGCGGACCAAGATCAGAACCCAACGCAGACCCAGAGGGCTTCGGGCTGAGGGTTCGATAAAGGGGTCCTTTAAGGGGATCTGTAAGGGATCGATAAGGGTACTATACTATAGGGGTACAGGGGCCTGGATTTGGGCAAAAGGGTCCCGGGGCTTTGATTTGGAGCCTGAGGCGAAGGTCCGTTGATGTGACGGGGTTTCGGCTGAGGGCGACGAGGTGCAGGGTTGCATAGACAAGCGTCTCATTTGTAGTTCCTAGTCTTGGCTTCCTTGGCTTCACCATAGGTCAAAACGGGCCACATAGGAACAGGGCGTGGGTAAGGGGTGTTTGGGGTTTGCTTCCAAGTTTGGCTCGGGTGCACAGCCCAAATCCGTCGGGCAGTCAAACCCCAGATCCTGACTGGTTTCAAGGCTCAGATCTTTGTGCTCTGAAATCAACGCCGAGTCCGCGTTCAAGCTTCCATTAGCAAACCCAAAATACCCCACCCATTGGAAAATGTAAGTTTCCCTAGGTGCAAAGCGCAGAAGCTGAAGTAGAGACAGCTGCAAGCAAAATCCGGGAGGCGCGTGTACACATGGAATCCCGGAAGCTACATCGCAACATACCACCACCCAGGGTTCAACTCCAAGCATTCAATGTGAAGGCTCATTGAGATGAATTTAGGGCCCCGCTTATGGTGGGAATGCTAGGCTAGACTTGCTTGGGCCCCTGCGCGTGAGGCGACAGTAAGAAGCCATGTCCGAACGAGCGCATTGCGCTCTCAGGCCCAGGTCCAGGGCGAGGAGTATGCTGTGTGGGCTGATTTGGGCTGAATTCGGCGTGACCTTAAGCATTCACAGGGTCATACCCGATCGGGGCTGAAAGCGCTGGCTTCCGCTTCCGCTGAGGATGAGCTATAGGCAGCCCGATCTTAGAAGTGGATATCTTGGGCTAAAGTGGGGGTTTTGGCTAGGGGGGGGCTGCGGGAGGGGTTTCGGGGCTTTGGGGGGGGCTCTGGGTCCAGATCCATGTGTCCAGAAGCTTTCGATGCGGAATGCACAGGAAAAGGCTCCAAGGTCCAAGAGCAAGACCGTACACCTAAGCCCCCAACCCTGGAGTATAGGGTTAAGGGCTGCTTTGCGAGGTTCTGTTGGGGCTTCGGCTTAGGGATAATGGTCATAGACTATTACAGAACGTCGCAGCCCTCACAGCACTCGAATTTTCTCCGTTAGAATCTCAATTAGAATAGAAGCCCTATAAGCCCTAAGCGATTTCTGAATCCCGTACACGTCCCTTTCTCGGCATGAAAGCTTTTTGATCAGCGTCATCTGATAGTGTGGCATTCCTGACTCAGAACCCTTCTGGTCTCGTATTTTCTTTTGAAACCCACTGTAAGAAAATCATCGCGCTTCGCAGGATCTACAGGCCCACACCGGTGCAGAGTGTGGGGTTATCCTACAGCCTAACACTGCAAGGTCTGGGGTCTGGAACTGAGGCTTTAAGACTTTCCTTTGGTTAGTAGGGAATGGAAGAATGGTAGTCATAGTAGTCATAACCGTATCCCATTCCTCCATTCCCTACTAACCAAAGGTAAAAAGAGGGCAGGTGCAAGACAAGAAACCTTACCCACCGAAACTCGGCAAGGCCAAGCTTCGCAAGTAAATAGACTGAGTAGCGCACTACAGTGGACATATTATATGTATTATGGCTTTTTTGCCTATAAGTACGATAGAAGACAAAAGGTTGTGGCTACAATATAGTGAAACAGGCTGTAACTTAGAAGCTGCCCCACCCTGTAATAGTGACTATAAGGATTATATTAGGGCCCTATTATATTCCTATTATACCACTATTACAGGGTGGGGGCCCTTTCTAAGCTATAACAGATCCGAAATATGCAGCCCCTTAGTCCGCCCTTGTCAGTAGTGACAGGTGCCCTCACCTCCTCACCTCAAATGCAGCCGATTGGAGAATGAGCGAAACAATATGTGTCATTTTTTGCGTATGTCATATGTACGTGTGTATATATCTATATATGATAATATAATATGTATATATATATATATATACACACACATACATCTGTAGACAGAGGGGGTTGATCCAGCCGATGTTACCCAAAACGCCGGAAACCCTAACATCCGAAACCTATGCCCCAAACTACCCAAACCCCAAAATGCGAAGCCCTGAACTGCCTCCTTCAATAGCCCCAAAGCCCAACCGCTCTAAACCCTATGAGCCCCAATTTTTTTCTTCCGCCATTCGACAGAACAGAACATAACAAAAACAGGGCCCGAACCACCGAAACAAAACCACACAAGAGCGGAAGAGCGGGAAGCACATTGCAAGGTCGCCCTTCGAAGGCAAAGCGCCGAAAGTGAGGTCGATGGCCCTTTTCGGGTTGAGGGTTTAGTGGCTTAGGAGCTGGGGATGTAGGGGTTTACGGCTTTAGGGGTTTAGGGTTCAGTTTAAAGTTTTGGGGTTGAGGGCTTAGGGGTTTAGTGAAGGGTTCTTTCTGGGTTCTAGAATTCCAGATTCTCTGATGCTTCAAAAAGGCTTTTCCGGATTGAGGGTGTTGATGCCCCTGACATACATGGCGCCAGAAATCAGTGGGGTTTGGGCATAGCGGATTCATTGTATAAATAGTTGCTATTTTTAAACTGATTAAACAGACATGAATAGAATCCTAAGGAACAGTCGTTGAGGGTTTCCACCAGTCGGCTCCACAAGAATCCTCTCCACAGTGTTCTGAAGAAACCACTGTTCCACCAAACCTGAAACCCTTCACGCGCACGAGGAAACCCTGAATGATCCCACATCATAACTGGACTCAATCCTATATTGCACCATCATATACCCTGAACCCCGAAGTCTAAACCCTAAACCGTACTATCTCCTTCACTACTGGACCACACGTTCCCTCGCGACGAGTGTTCCTCCGTGGCCGGCTGCTGAGGCTGACAAGTCTAATATAGAGGCCTTAATCATTAGAATAAGGCTTGGGGTATATCTTTGCTGTAGTTATATAACTAGGAACCCCCGAAATAGTATTGTTTACTTAGGCCCCTCTGTTGACCCAAAATGTCATGCCTGCCACTCTGCAGGAGATGGTTTGCCACCTCCTTGGAAATATCGTCAAGGGTGTAGGGTTTCGGCTTTAGGGCTCAGATTTTTTCGGCGCGAGTCTTGAAGCCAGGGTTCAGGGTTTAGGCCTTCGGCTGAAATATGAGTAGCTTCGGCTTCCTGTCTGTTCAGAGCTGTAGCTTTGTCGGAACACACTTGCTGGAATTGAGGCATCGGGGTGAACCCTAAACCCTAAACTCCAAAACCCCTGAACCCTAAACCCTAAACCCCTAAACTCTAAACCCTAAACCTAAACCCTAAACCCTAAACCCTAAACACTTAAACCCTTGAACCCTAAACCCTAAACCCTAAACGACACCCCACACCCAAACTCCCAAACCTTCAAGGCCAGGACTTCGCTCCGAAATAGCTGCATCTGCAAATCCCCCTAAGCCTACTTGGAGGGTCGGGGGACTTAGTAAGTAGGTTATAAGTAGACTTATAAGTGCCTTAAAAGGGACCCTGTTTGGGGTTGTGGTACTTATAGGTCTCTAAACTATCTACTTACTAAGTCCCCCGACACTTCAGGGCCATCGTAGAACCCTTATTACAAACACCCAAACAATAGACAGAAAGAAACACCAGCTTCCCAAGCCCCCGAAACCCCAAAAACCCTAGAAGCCCTGAAGCACTAATTTCTCCATGGCTCCCAAGCCCCAAACCCCTGTAAAGCCCAGAGGGCCCTGATACTTCCGGGACCCTCGCAACTAGAACCCTGGGGCCTCTAAGACCTCCAAAGAGCCCAAGTGCTCGGAATAGGAGATTCCGGACCCTCTCAACGGACATGCCAGGGTTTAGCGTTTAGGGTTTAGGGTTGTTTCAGGATTTAGGGTTTTTGGGTTTAGGGTTTAGAGTTTATATAGGGTTTAGGGTTTCGGGGTTTAGGGTTTTGCATGGTTTCGGGTTTCGAGGTGTCATGGTTTCGGGGTTTGGGGTTTCGTATTACTGAAACCTAGACCCCGAACCCTGACCGCGACATCTTCGGACCAGGCAATGGCGCTGCTGTCGACGGCGACTTTGGTACAAAGCCTGGGTGCAGTCTGGCTTTTAAGCGGTCATTGTTTTGTAGCATGGCTGACGGTTCCTCTAGGGCCATAACATAGGGCAGGGGCCTCTGCAGGCTGTGCATAAGCAGGTGTTGTGAGATTTCATACGGCGTTTATGAGCTTCTTTTCACAAAAGTTGGTTCACAGAGGCCGGCCACCAGCGACTAGGGTTGAGGGTGTACCTCCTGCTGCAAGAGCCTACCTTGCTGCAGTCTCCAAACTGCATTTGTACTAAGACCCCAGAAACACTAGATTATGCCTTCAAGGTGGTGTGTAGGGAATTATGAGCTTCACGAGGCTTCTAGAAATACAGGGATGCCGAACTGTTATGGATGCGGCTTCGCCAGCTTCTGTCCGCTGTGGCTCTATCCTGACTGAAATTTACACATCAAGGCCAGCCGATGCCGCATTCCCAGACGCTAAGCCCATGTAAACCCACATAACCCCTCTCAATCATCAAACCCTAAACTCTACAACCCAAACCCTGAACCCAAATCCCTAAACTCATTCTTCCCTAAACCCTGAAACCCTAAACTCTACACCCTAAACCATAAACCCTAAACCCTGAACTCTAAACCCTGAACCCTAAACCCTAAACTCTCCACCCTAAACCCTAATAGCGGACTCTACACAGCCGCAACCGGAAGTTCGCTCTCGCATAGCCGGGCTCCCAAGCTCCTTCATCACATCCTCTTTGTCTGCCAACTCCTAGGGTTTGGGGGTTTAGGGTTTGAAGTTTAGGGTTTCGGGCTTCGGGTTTGAAGATTAGGGTTTAGGGGGTTTGAAGTTTATGATTTAGGGTTGAGGGTTTGAAGTTTAGGGTTTAAGACGTTTCAGAAAGCCCTTGACTGTCTGGTTCTTAGTAGGGAATGGGGGAATGGACTACGAATACTATTATTGGGGATTATATAGGGACTAGTAGAGGGATCCATTCCCCCATTCCCTACTAAGCACCATGGAGTTGATCCGAAACCCCAAAAACGAGACTTTCAGACGTTTCCAAAGTTCGGTCCTGATGTCTTCGAAGTTCGAAACCCTTAGGGTAAAGGGTTAAGGGTCTAGGTTTAGGGTTTCGGGTCTAGGGAGTTCTGACACAAACTGCGTAAGGCAAATGGAGTGACACCGTCTGGCATGAACCCCTACCTTTGGTTAGTAGGGAATGGAAGAATGGTAGTAATGGTAGTTATAATTGTACCCCATACCTCCATTCCCTACTAACCAAAAATGAGCAAGGAGACACCGGCTTAGGAATCGGAACATGGATCCGTGTAAATTCTGGTTGACAGACCGATCGAGAGCACCGAGAGCGACCGGTACACCCTTATATGAGGTCCGTATAAATCATAGAACGCTTATAGAAACCTTATAGAACCCTAGTAGAACCTTTATAGAACCCTTATAGAACCCTTGTAGAACCCTTATAGAACCCTTATAGAACCCTTATAGACCCCTTTACTACAGGAACCCCTACAGTAAACCCCATGAAGTTAGAAACCGAATCAAGGCCAAATAGTGCTGGGATTAGCTATGCATTACTCTTCAAGATTGAGGCCATTAGATTTCCAACTTCTGGGCCCCTACTGTAAGCGAACCCTGTTTCAATTGCCAAGGCGCCTGCCTCGGATGTTCGTCGGCTGCTACAGAAGGATAGTTACCATCATGCGCGCTTCTACTAGAAACACAACGGTAGCCGTTCCATCAGTGACCAGCATCATGGGTTTAGGGTTTCGGGTATGGCCACGATACCGGAAATAGAGAAATGGCAGAAAATGAGCACCGTCATGTAACGAGGACACTCAACTCGGACCCCGGAATTGATATAGAGCCTTGCTATGTGTCTCTACCGCAATCAGGTAAAGAACGATGATGAATGGTGATGAATACGCATGACTGGTAAATTTCCCTATTTAAATAGAACTTGAGTTGGAATCCAAATATGAAGGCCCGGAAATCAAAACGTTATGAATCAGGGGTCGACATTCCCACCAAGGACATCGAAATCCAAGTAAACACTATGCAAGCCACTGCCCACATGCAGGGGCCTTCATACTGAGAAAAAAGTTTTGAAGTATGCCAAAGATTTGTTTACAACTAAGGGGATAGCATTCGTAAATATTCCGATAAATCCTGCATTACCCATAATAGGGAATATACTATTATTCCCCTAGTTTAGGGTCCTTAAGGTAATGCAGGACTTATATCGTCAGCCGTAGTATGTATCCGATGAAGGCCCTCTTGGCGTGCCTGGAGCTGCGAGACGATGGCCAAGTGGGAGATCCTTCGGATCCAGCGCACGGGACTCTCAGGTGAACCGTAGACCCGAAAACCGAAACCCTAAAGGGATTTTGTATACCTACTGCCGCATATACCGCTTAAACAAAAGACGCACTGGAAAGATTCATCACCTATTTATCACAGACAATAGGAAAGATAACAAACACTAACCGGAAAGATGAGATTGGCGAACGTACAGATAGTGCCTGGCAAGCTGGAGGATGCGGCCCTTCTTGTTTCTTGTCACGTTTGCTAAAAGCAGTCGCGAAGAACGAAGAGGGCAGCATTTGTAGGATGCAGCGAAAGGTATGGCTAGGTGACGGATCAGGTACCTTCGAACACAAGTGAAACAAAAGGTTGCGTGCCTCAGTTGGAGTTGCTGTAATTATTAGTCGAACAAACCTAGGGCTCGCTGAGTAGTTCGCGCTTCAAGCGGCCTCTAGTGACTCTCGTGGTTGTGGTTGAACCTGCTGGGAAACGTATTGCCTGAATTCCCCATCCCAACCGGCAACTCGCTCTAAATAGCATAGGTTTTCACAGTTTCATGGCTTAAAGTGCAAAAACACCTCGGCCTCCGCAATCCCGTCATTACCCTTAAAGTCTATAGCCTCTGAAACACTGATAGGAACCCTGATCGACCTGATCAAAGCATCACCGGACACTGCAAATGTCTGTTGGTGGATGCAGGGTTTGTTCAACCGGGGTACAGCTCTTTTGTTTTCTGTGGATAGGTCCTAGGTTGGAGGCAGCCCACAGACTCCACATCCCCAAACTCGACGGAACTCCCCCTAAACCCTAAACCAGACCTCCGGGAGGATACAAAAAAAGTTGACTCCCCCTTCATTTTTGACCCTGTACTACGAAAAGGTACTTCATAGGAACCCCCATTTAAGGGTTCTACTTTTTCGATCCTCCCAGGGGTCTCGGGACGCAAGCAGATCCAACTCTGGTCCAACCCTGTGCCCCCTTGGCGGTCGTGAGCTCTTGATCAAGGGCGTCCATCCACTTGTTCACCACTATCTCCTGGGCAAATAACAACCTACTAGTAGTTATACTAATAGTGATAAAAAGAGTAATACAACAAGAAAAAAGAATATAGTAATAATAATAATAATAATACTAATAATAATAATAATAATAATAGTTATATCTCCCGGGAGTTCCTGAAAACAGGGGACCCTAGTCTAGTACCTTTAAATAGTCGGATCCTTATTATAAGGACCCCCAAATAAGGTACCGCTAATTTTCGGAAACTATCTCCTGGGCAAGTAACAACTCGGTTCCTGAGTAGCCCCTTGAAGATTAACAGGGACCCCTTATTCCTACTCTGTGGTCTTAATAACGGGACCCCAAAAGAGAGAGGGCAAAAGGGCACTAGTCAGGAACCTAGCAAACACAGATAGCCTGAAGAAGAATAACCCCTACGCACGACCTTAATTTCTCAAACTCAAGCCCGAAAAACCAAATAAACCGCCGTGCCCCACTCAAAACGGTTTGGGGCTTAGGGGCTCAGCTTCAGGGATAAGGATTTAGGGTTGAGGTTTAAGCGTTGAGGGCCCAATGGGTTCGGGAAGACTTGAAGCAGGGCCCAATGCGGTGTTCCAATAAGGAATATGCACTGTACCAACAAGAGGTATTCCGAAAATCTACAAATGATAGAAAGAAGCGGAAGAATACAAGCCATGTACGTTGGATGTGTGTCTTTTGAATCAAGATAAGAAGCTTTAACGATGCCAGGAATAATGTCGACCTTAATTGATAAACCCCTCTCCCCTCATGAAGATTATACTATACTCTGGATCCGACTACTAGGGGCCCTAATCCCTAAATCCTCATATTTTACCATGGTTTTCTTACATTTCAACATGATTTGTCTTCATCTTCGGCGTTTCTGCTAGCCAGCCCCCCTCCTTTAAGGAAAGTGGGGTCTATCAATCAGAGGGGTCTACATTGTTCCTGACTTGGGGTGAACCGGACTCTCGGGACTCCTCCCCGCCCTGACTCTTGCGGCTTGGGGCTTTAGAGGTTAGGGTCTAGAGTTCAGGGTTTAGGCTTTGTAGGCTTCAGGATTTAGGTTTTAGGCTTTAGGGCTGTAGAGTGCAACGCTATAGTTTGTTCAGATCCTGTGGCATTTTGTTTAGGGGTTTCGCTCTTTGGGGTTTGGAGTTTGGAGCTAAGGGCCCGGGACCGGGATGCTCTTAATGCTTTCCCCTACCTATAGTCTCGATTGTAGTTCCTTTTTGGTTAAATTAGTTTTACACGTCGGATCCCATTATAAGGCAGTCCCAACAAAGAACTACAAGGGAGATTACTATAGGCTATAGGTAGACCTGAAACAACAAAGTCGCTTCCCAATCCTAAGAACCCTCAACCTGCAGCCGATGTAATACACACACACACACACCGTGCCTGCATGTAGTGGCAACCGAAGAGTGCAGCTCTCTTGCAGTTCAGCACCTGCACATGGGCTTAGGTTCAGAAGGAACGATCTTCTTGCACACTTTAGGCCTTGGGGCCTTGCAACATGGTCTTTAAACGGGTCCCCGCAGAAGGTCTACACAAGGTTTGGCTCAGGCGTAGATATCGGACCAAAGCTTAGACTATGCAAGGATGACCGATGGGTGGTTCAGTGAGCGGAGCTGTGACACGAGCTGACTTCAAGCCACATCATGCGACAAGCATTGCAAATTACAGGTGTCGTTTCAGCTCAAGAAGGAGAACGAACTCACCCAAGTCGTGAGCGGGAACTGAAAAACCCCCTTCCGGTCAGGCTTTGGAATCATCGGGCTTGAGCCAATCAAAATGAGCTTCCCGTGAGGCTGTGGGGTTTGCGTGAAGGCGAAACAAGCCTGAACCCAGGGTCACAAGCACGCAACAACGGGAACCCCTAACACACAAACCCTAACACGCACAGCCACTCATTTGTAGAGCCTAAACACCAAAAACGTGGCATTTTAGGGTCGTTTAGAGCTTTGAAACGCCTGAAACCAAAGAAGCTACTCTAAACCCTAAGGAACCCACCTGAACCCTAAACTCTCCACCCTAACCAGCAAACTCCGGAAAACCAAACCCTAAACCATCCTAAACCTTGCATGTCCTAAACGAGCGCCCTAAATCCTAATCCCTAAACCCTGGACCCTCAAATCCTCAAACCCTAAGCCCCTAAAACCCTAAACTCCCCAATCCTAAACCCTACAACCCCAACCCCTAAACCCCCAACACCTAAACCCTAAACCCCTAATCCCCTAAACCCCTTAAACCCCTCCCCAAACCCTAAACCCTAAAAGCACTAAAAAACCCTTAAACCCTCGCCTCTTGCTCATCTTTGCTGGCCAGCAGAAGTTTCAGGCCCGGTATGGCGTCGGTGGTCTGACAGCGAGGCAAAGAGTCCGGCTTAGGGTTTAGGGGCTTTAGGGCTTAGGGCTTAGAGTTTAGGGTTGGTGTCCCTTTGCGTTTGAAAAGTCCTCCTTACAGGGCTCCTTTCAGGATACCCTTTAGGGTTTAGGGCTTAGGTTTCGGGGAGAGTCTCGGTTCCTTAAAGGGTTGCTTTCAGGATACCATGAGGTTACTAGAATTTCGCTTCGGGAGGTTCAGGCTATCGGGTTTAGAATGTATGGAGCTGGGGCTGGCTCAAGTAAACTTCGTTGCAGGCTTCAGGAATTTGTGGCAAGAAGCGCCGGAACTGCAGCCAAGGCAACAGACACTCGGAATTGCTACGAACTCCTTCTCCTTCTCGCCCTGCTGTGTTCCTGGGATGACCTCATGCGTTCCTGACCGCACTGGCCCCGCTGCGAACGACCCATTGGCCCAAAAAGTCTGCACACAAGCCCTGTGGCTCAAGCCGAAATCCGTGATGCGCAGATATGGAGGTTCATCCAGGAGTAGAATTGAGAAGGAAAGGCTCATCCGCAGCTGCAGTCAGTTGTAAGGAAAAATGCGAGGAACTCGACCCTAAAAGCCAAATGATAGCTCTGGCTCTCCCTGTGCAGCAAAACTTGTTCCGTCTAGGCCACCGATGTCTGTGAACTCTTACTGGCCTCGAAGCGCGAGTGTAGGCTATTCCAATTTTCAGGACCCTGATGTTCGGCTGCGGCATACTCAAACCCAGAGACTCCAAGATCCCTTAATTCAGGATTATACCTTAAATCATATTCGGGATTCTACCACAATTCAAGGTACATTCCTTAGTTAAGGGATATTGGAGGCTCTGGGAAGCTCTGAATCAAACCCAACATAATCGCTGCATCAAAACGGAACATGGCCTAGTCCGGAAATCAGCTAAGTCAAACTCAGAGATCCCAATATCCCTTAACTACGGAATATACCTGAATATATAGGGGCCTTCATATTATGCTGTAAGGTATATTCCTTTAAGGGATATTGGCATCTCTGGGAAGCGTTGGTGCTGGGGTTTGAGGGGTCGGATTAGCGCTGAATAAGCTGGCATATACTGTCGAGCTGCTGGCCCCGTCACTTGAGTCCATAACTATGCTTGCGACAAATGTAGTTTCAAGATCGCATGCCTGCTCGTCGTGCGGGGATTGTACGGACGCAGCCATAGATTACTCGTCCCACCAACAGTGCTTTGACAATTGAAGTAATCCGCATAGCAGAAGAAACCCGAAAGCACTAGATATCTGTGAAGCGAAACCTACCACAAGCGCCTCCCAGAGATATAATGTACCAGGTCCATATGCGAGTATTGACTGAGCGTGTCTTGTACCTTACCTCTGACCACTGCAACATAGCATTGCGGCTGTTGCAGCCATAACACTAAACATTGACATAATCACGTTGTTATAAGTCACGAGCTTGCAGATGGCTGTGGTGAGCACGAACATACAGAATTTTTTCGTTTCCAAGTGGATACTGGTGCCAATCAAACAGCGGGTGATACATGTCAATGTTGGTTTCGGTGTTTCCTACTGTTGGCCTCAATCGGACTCGTCTGGATCTGAACATGGGTTGACGGCCGGCCTGCAAGAAATCTGCTGCGGAGATGGTCTTGCTGGCCTCCTTGCTTTAGGCACTTCGGGAAACATATCAACAGTGAGAAGGCTCGAGTCACGTGTCCAGTTGCAACCTCTGTCCGGCATGGTGTAATAAAGCTAACCGTATAATCATCGTATCATGCCACAAAGACATAAGACAGACAGGTATGTTCGCGTCACACATGCACAAGATAGCGACTCGAAGAGACATCAAGGAAACGGGTTTGGGGCTTATGGACCCTAACGGTGCGAATGAAAGTCCCAGCATACGGTACGGGGTGGGCGAACACTCAAACCATCGGATGAAACCAACCATCCTTGATGCAAGTGACTTTCACCCGAAACTCCCCCACCCCAAAGAACGAATGCCAGCATCTTGACAATATCGCCACCAGTGTTTAGCTACGTAGCCTTGTCACTTCAAGGGAATAAGGATAATCGCGTGCGAGTGTTGACTGCGCATGATGCTGTTCAGTCGAGGTTCTCGGAATTCCTTTTCGGGTCCTTGTAAAGACTTATTCTGCTACTCAGCGTGTTTGTGAGCCCCTATATTTCTCAGACTCCCATCGTGCCAACCCGTCGCACTTCCGTCCCCCATCAGCCAGATGCAGCCAGAACGGCAGTACGACGGAAGCAAATCGCAATTCAAAGCAGCCGCGTTGAAAGAACTGCAGCCGGACTGCAATGCCCTAGAATCCCTAGAAGCCCACTCCGAAAGGGATTACGACATTACAGTTCTAAGGCATAGAGGTATATGTGCTGAGTGGGCTTCTCGGCGTACCGTAGCGCGCCACACCTTGAACCCCTCAAGCCCCAACCCGTCAACACCTACACCGGAACCCCAACAAATATACTACTCAACCCCCAACCCATAAGCCCCTAAACCCCTGAACCCGAAAACCCTAAACCCCTAAACCCCGAAACCCTAAACCCCGGAACCCTAAACCCTAGGCCCTAAACCCCAAACCCTAAAACCCGAAACCCTAGCGTGATAGCATGGCACCTCCTGGATGGGTCCAAAGTGGATCTCCGAAGGGAGAGCGACGACAAGCTGCCAGGGCAGGGGGGGGCTTGCTTTTAAGGCTTGGGTCTTATTGTTTCGGGCTTTAGGGCTTTGGGGTTTAGGGGTTTAGAATTTAGAGTTTAGGGTTTTAGGGTTTTAGGGTATAGGGTTGAGGGTTTCAAGGTTTGGGGTTTCAGGGTTTAGGTTTAGGGTTAGGGGTTACCTATAGTCTCCATTGTAGTTCCTTTTATCATGTATAGGATCCCATAAGGTAACCCAAACAAGGAACTACAATGGAGACCCAGAGGGAGTGTGTCTTAGGGTTGGGAGATACAGCTTTAAAATGTTGGGCTCAGGTGCTAGAATTTAGGGTGTAGCCTACTTGCCCAGGTGCCTGGGCGAGGGAAAGGAAATCTGGCTATCTTACAAGTCTGATACTTAAAGGTTCATGGGACTTAGTAACTAGGGTTATAATCAAGGTAACTATACTCATAATTACTTATAGCCCCAATTAAGGTAATTATAACCCTACTTACTAAGTCCCATGATCCTCAAGTCGGTATACTGCGGTAGGACGACAGTTTGACCTATTCGTTGTTCGTGGCACACAGGCCCCCACTGCCCCGTAGAGTCTTAACAAACAGGACCCACAGGGCACTCCTCCGGAACAAAAGTATCATATAGCGGCCTTCATAACTAGAATAGGGTTTCGGGGCCAATTATACTATAATTTTAATAAACAGCCCCCAAAGTAGTATAGGGAATTAGTAAGGCCCCTACATTAATTTTAGCCAGGGGCAAGTAATACTTCACTGGCCAGGCCACGTAATGCACACTTGTCGGGACTCCGCTACTCCGCAAGATCTTGAGACAAGAGAAAAATCATGAAAACTCAACGTAGGTCGAAACTCTTGTCCTCCCGCCATATTTGCCTACATATAGGTAACTAGGATCAAAATAGCCGAAAAGCCTCATATAAGTATGGTTTTTGGGCCGCAAAGCCTTAATTTCTCAGGCCGTAGAGCCCTGGGAATATACTGATATACCCCAGAACTGAAAGGTTAAAGGCTACCTACTCAGCTACGACGGCAGAATGACGCACAAGCCTCAGGCCTCCAAACTTCAACTTAAGCTCAGACAGTTAGTCACCTTTACCTTAACCTACCAAGGCCTACTTTTCGTAGGGTCCCTGTTATAAGTTCCATGTAAGGGTTTATCATAAGAACCTACAGTAAAGTAGGGTTTGCTAAACCCTAAACCTACGCCACAGCCGAAAACCGGGGTTTAGGGCTTAAGGTTCGATAATCGAAAATCAGCACCTTATCCATTTGCAAAGCCCTGAACCTTAAACCCTGAACCCTATGTCCTACACCCTAGACCCTGGGCCTCAGCCCCAAGCGCCACACCCTTAACCCTGAACCCCTAAACCCTGAACCCTTAAACCCCTAAACCCTAAACCCTTAAACCCCAAACCCTAACCCCCTAAACCCTAAACTTCCTAAACCCTTAAACCCCTAAACCCCTAAACCCTTAAACCCCAAACACTAAACCCTTGAACCCCTAAACCCTAACTAAACCCCTAAACTAAACCCTTAAACCCCTAAACCCTTGGACCCCCAAACCCTTAAACCCTAAATCCCTAAACCATTCATGAACCGGCGCCTTGAAAACTCAAAGCCCAGATTTGGGACGGGAGTCCACTCATCACATTCTTGGGGCCAGGCGGGAGGCTAGCTGTGCATGGGGCTTAAGCTTAGGGGTTTAAAGTTCAAGGCTTGAAGTCTCAGGCTTAAAGTTCAATAGTCTCCGTATCGAACAGGGTTTTGCAGCGTATCAGTGCGACAGAACATTGGCCCATCGAAACGCAAAAGCTGAAGCACACAAACTCCTCAACGCTTGAACCTTATTCCTATCTTCCAGGCCGTAAAGATTGAAAAACGGCGAAAGCCACACCCGGGACCCCTAAATGCAAACCCACTAAATCCAATCGCCAAAGCCCTGAATCCTGCCCCCAAATTTACTAAACCTTTAAGCCCTACGTCAAAACCATCGAAAGCCTTACTATAGGGTCCCAAAATAGTATTGGTATCTATTTAGGCCCCCATAGCAGCTGGCCTTCTCACCCTGGGTGGGCACTGCCCTAAGGACATCGAGAAGCTTCTGCCGGTCATCCTGCTCACTCGGATCCACTCTACCTAGATTTTTAAATGTAGTGCCTTCTTATTGGATGACTTACTTTATGGTTAGGCTCCGACAGCAAGAAACTAAAGTAATAAAAAAAACGTACTACGTTTAAGGGTCTAGGTAAGTTCAGGGCTTAGTTGGTGAGGGTTGAGAGATACCGGTTTAGGGTTTCGGGCTTTGGGTAAAGGCTTGCGGGTTCACACTTCTGGGTTTTTGGTTTTGAGGGTTTCGGATAATTACGGGGTTTATGGGGTGAGGGTTTGGGGGTTAAACTGCGCGTGTGTGCGACTTTGGAGATTTCTGCACTGCCGCATCACAGCTAGCTGAACGAAATATACGTTTATCAGACTCGCCGTACGAAGAACTAAGTTCCACAGTAGACCGATAATCATAAAGAGAATCAACCCCACACCATAAACTCTTCTGCCTTATGTTATCTCTACACTCGGCAGTGGATCATTCGATCTGCTCAGCTCAAAGGCTACAGAAAGCTGGTCCCTTTTGCAGCACAGACCACCCAGTGACCATGATGAAGTTTTCCAGCTTCAGCAAGGTCTGGAGTTTGGACTCCTCCTTCCTCTTAAGCGGGTTCTCTGCAGCGGCCGCTGCCACAGTAGTGGCCATCACTTTGCTTCCAACAACTGCAAGCATTTTCGCTGACAGCGTGTTCTCGAAGCTCAGATCCTGGATCGTCTGCTTCAGGGCCATCGCCTGTGGCAAGATGATGCTCGGTGTGCCCTCCAGCCGGGTGCACCAGCTGTTCATCGAAGCATCGACCGAAGCCTGACTCCCTGTCTTCGCCCACGCTGCGTTTCTTTTGGAAGCCCGGTATGCTTCAAGAACCCCTGAATGCAAAAAGAAACAGTAACCGAAGCGCGAAGATTGCTTATGCCCTCTGATGTCGATGGACTTGCTGATGCTGCAAAAGTTTAGGGCGGATCAAGAACTGCCATGGCAGCCGTCTGCAAAAGAACAGGTGCCAGTGTTTGACAGCTGCCCAAGCTAAACCCTCGACCCCTTTACACCCTTCCTTATCCTCAAACTCCTCCAACTGTAATCAAGTACAGTTTTTGCTAAGCTTTACTAATTCCTGAGTTCCCTGGCCCTCCTACACCCTAAACCCTGAAGGCTAAAACCTTAAAACCATTATACTGCACTTATAATAAGGAACCCCAAAGATGCTCTTAGAAATTACTTAGGCCCCTTTAGTAACACAGCAGTCCTGCGTGAAGGCCTTTTCACAAGGCACCCGATTGAGCGACAACTGGCAGACAGAGGGCAGCATTCACTTGCAGGGCCTCGTTTAACAAAGTAGTATAGGGGCCTGAATAATTAGAATAGGGTTTTGGGGCCCATTCTACTATAATTAGAATAAGGAACCCCCAAAAATAGTATTGGTCCTATAGAAGGGCGCTGCACTTGCACGGCTCCACACCTCAGGCTCCTGCGGTACAAGGTTAAGGGCTGGAGGCTCAACTAAGCCATGTTGTTTGGTTTTGCTGCCGGAAGACTTAGATTAGAGAAAGGTATTGGGGTGTGGCATGCGATGCTACATTCAGGAAATATGAGCAACCCTAAGGACTTGTATTGCTAAGCTGCTACTATCTATTTAGGCTTCTACGTTGTGGTGTCGACTGTTCGATCCTTTCTGTCTTCTGTTTCGTTGGTCTCATTCTGCTGAGCGCTCTCTCAACGCAGCTGTGGATCCAGAGGGATTGGATTCAATGGATATCAGGGGAGCAAGCGAGGTAGCTGGAACGGGAACTGCCCACGTCAGAAGCTGTTGCTTGACGATGTGCAGCTCGCGTGCGCAACCCTAAACCAGCAGAAAGTGTGGCTTCCGCCGACGTCCGTCGCCAAAAATTGTGATATTTGGGAGTTTGGCGTTCCTTGGCCCTTGGTTGACTGTGGATTGCGATCTCGGATAAGGTGGGTCCATGCTCGAGCAAGCAAGTTGTCACAACTGGTCTGCGTTTGGCTCTGCCGGCTGCGATGCGGCGATGTGTTTGTGAAAGGTGATGAGAGCTATGGGCTTGGTGTGCCTTCTTTGGCGTTTTGACACAACCTGTCCCGCACGACCACACACTCGCAGTCATGATGCTCGTGATGCCTGGAAGAAGATAACCAGCCTAAACCCTAAACCCAAAACCGGGTGGTGAGACAAGAAAACCGAAATCCCGAATCCTAATACCCTAAAGCCTAACCCCTAATTGGGGCTTACGAATCCCCAAGCCCGAAAGCCGCCTAACCCCCAAACCCCAAACCAAAAGCGATAAACCCAGCCTGGCCCAGCCTCCTAGCGATGATTGAGCTTCACCCTGTACCCTTATGGTGCCCCTTTAGACCCCTTCAACAGAACCCTGACCCTTTTAAAGGAAGTAGTTCCCCTTTAGAGGAACCCCTTTCAGTTCCCCTTTAAAGGAGCCCTTACCCTTACAGTAACCCTTGAAGGGACAGCCTTCTGAAGATGGTTGAGCTTCTTGCTGGTGCTTATGGCAGTGACCTTCCCCGACCTGCTTGCTGCGGGGCCACTTCTCTCGCGATGTTTGGGGTTAGGACTTAGGGTTTTGAGGCCAGGGTTTAGGTTTCAGGGATTGTGGCGTATGTTCAGCCTTAGGACTTGAGGTTTGGGGTCTGTAGGGGCTGGGGCTTAGGTTTAGGACCTCGGCGTACGGGTCTAGGACTCTAGGACTTTCAGAGCGCAGAGACTCCAAAACCCCTCAACTAAGGATACATACTCAACCTCCCCTTTTCGGGTTCCTAAACTCTAAACCCTAAACCCTTACGGTCTTATCTCACATTTAGGATCCCTCTGCAGTTTAAGCTGAAAGTACTGCTGTAATGGAGGAGCTTCGGAGCATCTGGGAAGTTGTATAGACTTGAACCTTGAGGTTTTTCTGTTCATGCACCCATTTTCCGTGGAACTTTGAGGGTTTAGGGTTTAGGGTCCTTAGGGTGGGCTGAAGGGTCTTGCTGCTTCAAGGCTTCGGCATTGAGAGTAGGCCCGGCCAGCTGTACACTTTTGGGCGCAACGCCCGCGATTATCAAATCTGCTACTTGGAGGGTCATGGGACTTAGTAAGTATGGTTATAAGTATCGTAATTGGGGTTACAAGTAATTATAAGTATAGCTACCTTACTTACTAATTATACCCCCTAGTTACTAAGTTTACTAAGTAGCAGAATCGTCACTACCATCATCATTATCACTATCAGATTATCAGATCTATCGGAGACATGCTAACCATCATCGTCAACAGCACTAATGACGCAAGACACCAACTGGTCGTGATAGTTGCAGCAACACTGCAGAACCCAGTAATCGCGAGCACACACTATTCAGGAGGATAGGGACATAGGATATTGAAAGCACAAGCCAATCTCAAAGACTGGAAATCATCCCTGGTGCTGTTAATTTCCGAGGTAAGCGAAGCAAACAAGCCACTATGCGTGTAGTTGTTATGTTTCGAAAAGCGGCCCCCGCCGGCATTACACACAGTATCGATGATCAAAACGTAGGACGGCCAGTCAGCGCTTCAAAAACTGCCTCGTATAGCAGCCTCAGTAAAAACAGTAGTAGTAGTAGTAGTAGTAGTAGTAGTAGTAGTAGTAGTAGTAGTAGTAGTAGTAGTAGTAGTAGTAGTAGTAGTAGCAGTAGCAGTAGTAGCAGTAGTAGTAGTAGTAGCAGTAGTAGTAGTAGTAGTTGTTGTTGTTGTTCTTGTTGTAGTTGTTGTTGTACTTGCTGTTGTAGCTGTAGCAGAGTAATGGTAGTGATAGTAAGGTTTGAAGCTACATGATCATCAGGAACCCTACGGAGAAGCATTCGGGCTCCTATACTTGCTCCACGTCCCCTGATGCTGTGGATCAACCGCACGCCTCTCAACGAGAAGGACCAAGTCCTGAGCAGGCTGCTTCGGTTTAAGGGTTTAGGGCGTAAGGCCTAAAGCTTAGGGTTTAGGTTTAGCAGCTCGTACAATGCTTACGAGAGGGTGGAGGGTTTAGGGTTTAGGGTTTTGTAGGGTTGCGCGGCTCAGAGTCTAGAGTGCAAGAGAGCCGTGTTTCCTGGCTTTCATGCCAGGTGTCGGGGCTTTCTGGTTTTAAATGGTCCCGGCTTTAGGGTTTTAGGGTTTATGAGGTCTACGCCCCAGCCACAAACCCAATTCCGCATTTTGGCAAGCCAGTTGCATTGCACGGATCGTTTAATAAGGACAGACCGTAGCAAGTAAAACAGACCTAAAAGCTCGAACCCACCCTGCACACAAACCACTACCCGAAACCCTCAATGAGAGTTTCAGAAGTTAGGGGACCCTTATACTTTATACTTGTACAGAAACTTCTACAAAACCTGAATTACTTGAATCCTCAATTTCAGAGCCCGGAATGAGATACCCGCATTTCCTGAAAACCCCCCACATCTTTCGAAGGTTGGCGGTCCACGGTTTAGGGTTTAGGGTTTAGGTTTTAGGGTTTAGGGTTTAGGGTTTTAGGGTTTAGGGTTTAGGGTTGAGGAAGGGCGTATTCTACGGGCCTGAATAGTTAGAATAGGGTTTTGGGGCCCCTTATACTATGATCCAAATAAGGAACCCCTACAATAGTATAGGTAATTATTTAGACCCCTATATTGGAGCAGGCTCTGAAATTCTGGCACGAAAGGTCTGGGGAGTTTCTTCAGATTTTATGGCTGTGCACCTTCTGGATGCTATCATGAGTACCCTGGCTACAAACACCATACCATAGCGATAAACCTCAAGAAACCTGCTGCCAGGTATACCGGTAGAATGAGAAAACCCTGGAGCCAAAACGACCCGAACCCCTGAGGAGCAAAAAACACCCAGAACAGTACATGCGGCGCCAAGCCTCAAATCCGAAAGCACCAACCCCAAATCCCAAGCCCTAAAGCCCACTCCAATCCTAACCCCCCCAACTCGTACTGGTCACAGTAGGTCCCAGTTTCAGTGATTAAAGATAATGCGATGGCCGACGCAGCCCGAATCTCTGGACCAACATACTGTAATATACTTAAGGTTTAGCGTTTAGGGTGTAGGGTTTGGGGTTCCTTCCATGCCTAACTCTCTCCAAGGCGCTGAGAACAAGATGCTGAAGAACCAGTCGTGCATCATGTTCGCTACCTCTCGATCGGTTTATGGGTGTATGCCTCCAGGGTGTTGTCAGCGTCCTATGTCTGGGACCTAACTGCGGCTTAGGATCTTGATGTAGCGGCCGATACACTTGGGATTTACACTACAAGTATCTTCGGGAACTCTCGGGATGAATATTGCGAATTATTCAGACCCCCATGTTCCAGAACCACGGAGGTCTAGTCGTGGCAAGTTGAAGTCATCATACTTGTAATCACGCTTGAAACCGTTTTACAAAATCTCCCGCTCTCTAAACCCTAAACGCAAAGTAGAGCTTGCGACAGAACAAGGCGAAACTCGAGACTAAGATTGTTTTGGAGCAATGATGCGACTCCGCTCGCGATCCAGTTCCTCGTCTCGCAAACCAAACAAATAGGGGTAGCTCTCCAAATTGGATCCCCATCGGAGACTGTCACTGGCATACTCCGACTCCAAAAGCAGCCTTATGCGAGGGCCTTCTTCCTCCAACTCCCACCCAACCACCGAACAACGATTGGGCGCCAAAAGGTTTACAGGTGAGAGCATTCCTTATGCAATGACTCTTGCCCGGAGATGGTCTTATGTCATAACACCCTTGGCCATGTGCCGAAACCCAAAACGAGGTGCGCCGTTAACCCCAAACACTGAACTGAAAGCACAAAATCGCGAAACTCTGCAGCCAAAAGCCTGGAAAGCAGAAGCCTTACAAGTGCTCGAAGAGGCCTCCTCAAGCGTAGAGACTGCTGGGGCTTAGGGCCCCAAACTTGCCAAAGTCCTTTGAACTCAACTCTAGAAGCTTGAGTCCAAAGCCAACATTCGAGGACCGCAGAAGACAGAAGACCCTGTAGAATGGCAGATGCTCCTGCCCGAAGCTGTACAAAGCAGAAGCTTGTGGGCCCTAACCCTTAGAATCCCTGCGATTCCTTCACTTGGTCATCCGAGTCGGTCTTCGATGAGGACGACAAGATAAGCCTCATGTAGGGCTTACCTATAGTCTCCATTGTAGTTCCTATTTGGGGTTACCTTTTAGGATCCTTCATATAGAATTGGTTAAACCAAAAAAGGGAACTACAATGTAGACTACAGGTAGTCTTCGGCTTTAAGCGAATTAGGGTTTAGAAAGTAGAGTTAAAGGCTATAAACCCTGAGACTTAAACCCTTAACTTTAAATCAACGAACGCCTAAAGTTACCTTGTCCCTAAATCCGAAACCCCTAAACCCCTAAACCCTAAAACCTAAACCCCTAAACCCCTAAACCCTAAACCCCTAAACCCCCAAACCCTAAATCAACCCCTAAACCCTCAACCCCTAAACCCTAAACCGGCCTAGGGCGAAGGTCGTGCAGCCAAGGCGGTCCGAGGCTTCGGCTTGGCTCAAAAAACGCTCAGGGCCGCCACAACGGCTCAGTTCTAAAGCCCAGTGCTTCGAGGGTTTAGAGTTTAGGGTTTAGGGGTTTTAGGGGTTTTTGCGGCTTAGGGCTTTAGGGTTTAGGGGTTTTAGTGGTTTAGGGGTTTAAGGTTTAGGGGGTTTAATGGCTTAGGGGTTTAGGGTTGAGTGGTTTAGGGGTAGGGGTTTAGTGATTTAGGGCGACTGTCAAGCAGTATTGAAAAAAGATCAGGTTGTGGCATTGCTTGCGACAGGCCTGAATATCGAAAACAAGGGGGCGCTGCGAAAAAAAACACCCTAAACCTTAAACCCTAAACCCTAAACCTTAAACCCTAAACCCTGCAAGCGGGACGCTTGCTAGTAGCACAGGACGGTAGCCCTCGGATCACAAGCTTTGGTATCAAGATACAGAATCCGGTTCAGCTTCGCAATGGCACGGTGATACACAGTGCTTCCCCTGAAGCTGTTCTAGCGGAATCCTTTTCTCGAGTCACGTAGCTGCAGGCAGCGACTGTGTCGAGGAATGCAGCTCAAGAACACAGACTGTTTGCTGTTTCTTGCATGCCCCCAAACTCCTAAAGATCTTCAGAGTTCTGATATTCCCTTTTGATGGGATTCCTTAGTCTCTGCTTCCAGCGGCTGTAAGCCTGCTTGCTTCCGACGTCGCGCTGACATCATTGATGGATCCTCGACAATTCTCCATCGGCCCTGCATCTGATAGAACAGTTCAAACTCTCGTGAGGGTCCAGACTTTGTTAGTCCGTTCGCCAATTGCGCTTCTGAATGTACCCACCTCACGTGGATTCCAGTACTCATTTGCGCTTCTTTTACACTCAAGAGTTCGATATTCGACTTCTTCTCGGCGCCCTTAATCACCAGAACTTCTGTGGTGAGCTTGTCGTACACATTCCTCGAATCCGTGATCAGGTAGCCGGGCACCCGAGAGACCGCATCGTTGGGCTGTCGCACATCTACTTCGCCATGTAGCATTTCAGACCACTGATACCGTGCAAAGTACAAGGAGTCTTCTCCATTGACGGCCGCCTGCACTTCTGCAGAGCCGGGAGACCTACAGGTTCGATCCAAATGGCTGGAGTGCCAGCTGACGGGCGAAATTTCTGTCACTTCTCCGGCAGCAAGCGCTAATGGAGCAAAACCTATAAAGATTCCTTGTGTGCTTCCTCCTTTCACTCGGTTCTGGTTGGCCGCATCCACCCATGCATAAATGCCCAGGGGGGTGTCGGGTGTGAAGCCATGAATGAGCATCTTGTGATCCTGCCTCAGGTGTGCCTGTCGCAACAAACTATTGGCTTTCTTCACAGTTTGAACAGTTCCCTCAGTGGTTTCTGAGAGCAGCAATGACACTTCGGCAGAGAAATGTGGAGCAACCTGTTGCGCATGCCAACTTAGTGAGACTTAGTGCACCTAACAAACTTCTCAGCTGCGTTCTCTCTCGCTCATTGATAGGACTATCATCCTCCTTCCGTCGGCTCGCATTGAGCGGGATCTCTTTGATGTCACGCGTGTAGTCCGGTTGGGAAAGCTCGAAACCTTGTTTGGTCTGAGTAACCTTCACCCCACACTGAACGAAACTTCCCGACTCCCAATCGCCCCAACGGAACTTTTCTTGGATTTTCCTCAGAATTTCCTGCCATTCCTTATCATTGTCATCCCCCATGAACAGAAAATCGTCAACATGACCGGAAATAGCCCCTCTCAAAGTCCCTTGAACCCTCCAGAGCCAAGCGCAGGGGTCTGACCACGATCTCACGAAGCCTAACTCCTTGAGGAAGCTATCTACAGACCGATACCACTCAAGAGGCGCGTCCACCAATCCGTAACAGGCTCGCTTGAGCTGAGTCACTGAACCCGGTGGCAATCCCATTTCAGCCAAAATCTCTGGACACGGAATGCAATGAAGAAGATCCGGATATTCCCGTCCTTGTAGGAACGCTCCTGAAACGTCCCCCTTCTTCATGGTCCACTTCTTCCAGGCCGCATATTGGAGAAACATCTGACGCGTCTGACGCGTCATTACAGGAGAGGTTGTTGAGCGGTGCTCGTATGAAGGGTCTTGGTATCCTAACAACACCGCCCTCGCCTTGGCTTTTCTGCTGCCATCTTCTTTGTTTTTCCACGTAAGAATCCATCTCATTCCTACCGCCTGGCTTGCCGATGGTTGCAAATGGCTAGGGAGTGCTTGGAAAGCTTTCGCGGCGATAAAATTCTTCACTTCAGTAGTCTTGGCCTCTTGGAACTTAGCGCGATCCTCAGGACTAAGTTTCCGTTCACACACCTCTACGGCCTTCCGCTTCAAAGCCCCCACAAAGAACCCTTCAAAGTTTTGACACATCTGCTTCAATCCCCGATTGGACTGTGGCACTTCAACCTCAACCTCAACAGCCGTATCCGAATGCATCCAGAACTCCACCGGCTCCTGATTCCATGATTCGTGTGGAACTTGATTCCACCACCCATGGTCTGCGAAACTGGCCTGTTGTTGGTTCTCCTGTAGACGTGGTCGCGCGGCACTTGCAGCCTCTCCCATAGCATCATCATCACCGGGCTGAGCTTGGGGAGGAGGTCGCTTATGGGTAATCCGGTGTCTGGTAGGAGGAGCTTCCTGGGTCGGGTCTTGGGCGCGGTTCCATTCAATATCGTCGGGAGCTTCTCGGGATATATCCTCATACTGGTTACCTCCGATTTCTTCCGCAACTTTGGTGAAGGTCCATGGGGCCCGTTTGTCCTGAGACAGTTCTTCCACTAACTCTTCTCTCTCAGAGGCTCTCCGTAACTGTTCAGGACAGCACTTAATCAGTTGTCGGCCTCGAACACACCAAACTGCACTGCCAGGTCTGAGGTTTCCAACTTCGTCACGACGGGTTTCGGTAGCAAGCACTCTAGCAGGTCCTAAGAACCTACCGTGTTTTCCCCCTGGGCTTCTCCTACTCTTGTTACTTTCTTGACATCTCCAGAAGAAGACTAATTCCCCTGGTTCGTAGTTGAAAGCCCGACGAGGTCGGGAGTGCTGGGCCCTTAGGAGCCTTTGGTTCGCGTGCCAGCTCGCATGTGCCCGCTCGGCAATTGCTCTTCGCTGAACGTCCCTTTCAAACTCCCCTGAAGCATTCTCCACCAGAAGATCGGGTGGAAGTCCATTGGCCGTAGGCACAAAACGATCCGACTCATCCCCGTTTCTACCTAAAGCCAATTGACCCGGAGAAAACCCTCGAATCTGTTCCCTATGGTTAAAAGTCCTCACAGCTGTGGCGAGTGCTTCTTCCGATGAAATCTCGGAGTCCTCCTCATGAAGCTTGTCCATCAACTGTTTCAGCCCTTGAACGGCCTGTTCCACTGTTCCTACTTGCCAGTGCGCTTCAGCCGGCACTAAGTCAAGGTAGATACTGTGCTTATCGCAATAGGTTTCGATGGTCTGGCTCCTGAAAGCCCCCGCGGGGTCTAACCTCAGAGTCCTAGGTAACCCAAAATACTGAACCCATCCCTCTTGAAAGTACTGAAGACACGCTGACGCGGAAGGCTGCTGTTTGGATCCTCGGGTCAAGATTCTCGCCGTACGGAAACGAGTGCACTCATCTATGACCACCAGAAATTGCACATGTTCACCTGTAGTTGGGTTGTGCCAATTACCAACGTCCGCTGAAACAGTATGCCACTTGGGTGGAAGGGGTTCCAATGACGCAAGATTCCTAGGCTGCACTCTACGTTTTTCTTCACAAACACTGCACCTAAATTGCTTGGCCACTTCTAACACCTTGTCCGAAGCCCCTCGACGCTTCAATGACTCAACAAGATGACGGATACTCCCATGTCCTGTCGCGGCATGTAACAAGTAGAGTTGTTTCTGAATGCGCTTGGTTTCCTGGTCCTGGCTCGTTCGGGTCGGTTCCTGAACATAGGCTTCTTCGGTTTCGTGGGTTTCATACACCCCGTGCTCCGGGACACGCGTTCCGGATGGCTTCAGGGGAAGGGGGAAACCTAGTTGGGTAAGGCTCTTACGCACCGTCTGATCAAGATCATCGCAACTCCGAGTCGTGTATGCTGTCAGAATCACTCTTTTTCCCTCCCATTCACATGTTCCATGCCATGTATCGGGACTGAACTCGATTATGCGGTGACGTGTGTTCTCCTTGTACCCGGTTTTTCCTTCCTCATGGTCCTGTCCTGCCAACCACAGCTCTCCGCCCGTGTAGTCTCCGAACCCGCAGGTGTAATTGCGGCTACCTTTCTTGTTGTGGATGTCCCGGTGGAGGGGTAAACGATTGTCGATGCTGATAACAAATGATGACCAAGTAGCTTCATTCCCGAGATGATGTTTCAAGAAGGCGTTAATGTAGTGACAAAGCTTTGGGTGCTCCTGGGTCCTATGACTCTTTCCTGAGAACTTGCCGTAGCTGTATGCCCCAAATTGGAAGTAAGCGGGCCTCGTGTTCGTGCCTCCCAGCATCCCTCTACCTTTTCGGGGAAGGTTCAGGTCTAAGGTGCTCAGGAATTGGTCCATATGTTTGAAAGACAACTCTCCCCGACTGACATGTTCTCGTGCCTGTCTCTCACTCTCGTCCTCTTCTTTCTGCTCAGACACGAAACTCTCATGCAGCACTGGCACATGTTCCCTACCAAGAACACAACAACTGCAAGTCTGAACATGTCCGGACTGACAGGTGGCATCACACACGCAAGTCTCACCGCCACCGAACAGGTCAGGCGTCTGGGAGATACCTTGCCCCTCCTGTTGGACCCCGTAGAAACTCAACTCTTGTTGCAATCCGCTCACCACCAGTTTCGTGAACTCCGGCGTGTAACAAGCTGATTTCCCCGCCATGGCCCCTTCGCACAGCCCATGTTCGTACTTCCCGTGGCACCTACAAGGTTTGTTCATCAATTCAGCCATGCGCGCTTGTGTCGTCATGATCTTCCAACCCTTTTGGAGAAGTCGGTTCTTGTTGTCCCTAAGGTTAACCCGGCATCCCTTCAACACCGCGGTGTACAGTTGATACCGTCGCAGAATGTTTTGAATCAACGGCAACCTCCAGGCATCACAACGCTCGGACAATTCCCATGTGACATGTATGCCTTTCTGGATGCAATGGTGCAAGATGACACTGCAACCCACATACACTCTCAGAGCTTCTCTCCGCTTCTTCTCAAGTTCCTGTTTCTGTTGTTCACTGCGCTGGTTGGTTCTTTGCATGGGGGAGTACGGACCGCAAGGGGGAGAGAGCCACACATGACACGGGTTTTCCACTTCGATCTGTTCAAGAACAATCCTGATCCCTTCTGTCGTTCCTAACTCGCAACTGTCAAACAAGGAACTTCGACTGGCGGCTTGCATGTCATGTTTGGCTTCTTGCACTGCTTTTGTCAACACGCTTTCTCTCTCACATGCTACCTCCAAGAGTAGCGGTCTTTGATGGCTTGCTAGCCCTTGGAAGATCTTTGGAACGACACTCCACGATTCAGATTCCAGATGCCGTGCGGCGCCGGCCGTCAGAGGCCGTGTACCTACAACATCCTCCGATTTCTGGAGGTTCTCCTGCCCTTCGCTATCTACCAGAACTAGCCTTTCCTGACTACCATCTAGGGGTCCATCACCATCTGGAAACTCTGGTCGGTCTCCGTCGCCTCGGTGTCTGCACCCTTGCTGCCCTCGGCCTCGTTGTTCTTCTTCCGTGGCAAATCGCTGGGAGACATGATGCCCCGAAGGCTGTTGAGCTCTGCCTTCAGAGCCGCCACCGTCTCCTTCATCACTTTGAGGTCTTCCTTGTCGCTGCTGGCACTGGCACTCGAAGCCGCACCATTGTCGGCGGCCTTGCGATAGCCGGCATCCTTGTGTGCAAGGAAGGGTTTCCCACGGCCCTTGCCATTGTCCTTCTTGAGGAACACATCCGTCTCCCAGGCATTCTTGTCGGTCACCTTGGGCGTAATCGTGTCGGTGATCTTGTGCGGCGTCTCCTCCTCGGCCTCCGAGATGCGGTCGGTCTGTTCGATCAACCACGTGGCCAGCCGCTGTAGGCGAATCTCGCAGGACTGGCCTCCCTCGAGATAGGTCTCCTGCACCCATTGGCTGTACTTGGTCTCCTCGTGGAGAATCTGGCCGTAGGTCTTGGAAGCGAACTTGCCGAACCCCACCGTGTCGAGGGCGCTGGGAATGGAGACGCTGTAGATCACCTTCATGGCCTTCTGTTGCAAGACCGGGATGGTCTCGTGACCCGTCAAGGCAATCTTCAGGCGGTCGGAACAGAAGGTGATCAGCTCCTGCTTCTTTCGGCTTGCGCGATTCAACTGGGACACCCACTCTCGAAGATTGGTCTTCGTAGTCGTGGACTCCCCGGCCTCGTTCATCAACTCGGTCAGGCGGTCCCGCAATTCGATCTTGCCCCAGTTCTGGGGCGGACTTTCGCCCCGCTCCTGAATGGCCTGGCGCAACTGGGACATCGACATCTTCATCATGGCTGTGAGCTGCACAAGGTTCCCGGAAGGGCTGGAGCTTAGATCCTTCTGAGCTGTCACACTGGCTACCACATTGGGAGAGCTGCTTCCCGTTCTCACCGCAAGCAGAGACTAAGAAATCTTCAGAAACACTCCTCGCATGATTCCTACCACTACCAACTTCCACTCTAGAACTCTGAACATCTGTGTTCCCTGAACTGTACAATTCGTCCTTCCTTTTGTCGTCAGGGTCGGCATCAGGAAGGAGCTGTCCCTAAATGAACTCTTTTAGAGAAGGCACCGCTTTGTTGGTGCTCAGGGCTTTCGAAAACAAATCCTCCGAGAGGTCGAGGAGCTGGTGGCCGGTTTGCGACCTGCATAGCGGCACGACCTTGTACTTGTCAAGATTCCTGAACGTAACCAGGTCCTCTTCAAAATCTATGATCGCACCCAACTTCCGCAGTGCCTCCACGGATAGCTAGATAGGCCCCTGTCCCGCTTCTAGCGCGTGGATTGTGATCTGTCCCGGCTGACCGTTGGCCTGGATGCCCAACTTGATGGTTGACACACACTGGTCTTCTGAACTGTTCCCAAAACCAAACACTGGCTTGTCCTTCGTGTTGATCTCCTGCAATCGCGTCTTGCCGTGCTTGGCCAGGTTCCGGGCGAACAGGTCCTCCAAGGCCTTCACGGAACCAAGAGTCTTAGTCGCCCCACCATCTACCACGCAGTAGCCTTCCGTGATGGCTGCCTGGGTTGTAGGTCCACTGGAGGCCGAGAGCGCCTCATTCTCCGGTGGCTCTTGTCCCGCGAAACACACGAAGGGGGCGGACTCGCTTTGCTTGCCCTGGTTGTTCTTGGGAGCCTCGGGATTGGGACAATTCCTTGCCCGATGGCCGACCTTTCCACATTTCAAACATGTCATAGTGCTATCGTCGGGAGGGCGTGCTGAGGTGCTCTTCCCAGGCCCCCGGAAGAATTTCCGAGACATCTTCACCTGGTGTTGTCGTTCGCGAGCTGCTCGAAGGGTGCGTCGGGCGTCCTGCATGATGGCATGTGCACTCTCAATCTCCTGTTGGCTCTTTTGGAGCTCATTCTGTTCCTCCTCGGTGAAGTCCTCGCCGACGGCGAAGAGCTCCTCGATGGTGTCGTCCTCGTTCTCGTCCTGATCGTAGTCCTCGTTCATGTTGCCGAGGTAGAAGGAGTTCCAGGTTGGTACTGTCGGACCCTGAGTGCACCTGACTTGGTCGGTTCGACCAGTAGTCGCTCCAATCGCTCTGGTAGCCGTAGTTCCACGAGTTCCATGACCACCAGCTGTTGTATGAACTCCACGTTGGCGCGGTAGTGGTAGTTCCTGATCCTCGGTCTCCGGCGCTGCGATCTTCATCTTCATCGCCATCGTGTTCATCACCATCATCGTCCTCATAATTGGAGGTCCAGCTGGCGCGGCGACTTCCCCATGGTGAGGGTCCGGTTGCACTTGTACCTCCGGTCCATGATCCTGGAGTTCCCGCTGGCTTCCCTTTTGGCATGACTCGTTGGAGAGCCTGACAGGCTCGCCAACACGTTTCCATCTTCCTGGTAATGTAGTCATTCATGCTCTCGCCATACTTCCGGCGCCCATTCCGGAAGTACTTATTGAGGAAGTCGGTCGCCTCGGGGAGTCTGGGTCGACCCAAACTCTGTCGCAGATGCTGGAGGAACACCTGCACTCCACCATTGAAGGAAACCCAGTCGCGGGCCGCATAGGTACCTCTTGTGGTAAGGCACCCCTTGCTCCCATGTCATCACCTCCTCCTCGTAGGCGGTGAAAGTGGCTGCGTTCCCGTCCCAAATGGGGACGCCATCTTTTGACCGTCCTGGACTCGTCGTCGTCCCACTTGTCATCTGGTCAGGCCGTGCGTGACCAGCTCAAAGTCTTCTTAGGTCCCTGGATACTGCTTCTGGAGCCTTTCGGCTCCGCTACCATGCAAGCGGGACGCTTGCTAGTAGCACAGGACGGTAGCCCTCGGATCACAAGCTTTGGTATCAAGATACAGAATCCGGTTCAGCTTCGCAATGGCACGGTGATACACAGTGCTTCCCCTAAGCTGTTCTAGCGGAATCCTTTTCTCGAGTCACGTAGCTGCAGGCAGCGACTGTGTCGAGGAATGCAGCTCAAGAACACAGACTGTTTGCTGTTTCTTGCAAACCCTGAACCCTAAACCCTAAACCGTAAACCCTAAACCCTAAATCCCTACTCTTGGATCAAGCAGCAAGGCATCTGCCGAGGGCCACGGCCATCGCTGCACCAGTCTCTGCACCTGAGGCGCATACGGGAGTTTTCGAAAATAGGGGACCAGTGGTACAAAGGGGGTTTCTGGTTTGAGGGTTTTAGGGCTGAGGGTTTGGGGTTTGGGTTTAGGGTTTAGGGTGGTTTGGGATTTTCCGAAAATAGGGGACCCTAATATAGTACCCTGTTTAGTAGGATCCTTAGTGTAAGGCCCCAAAATGAGGTACGCCCGATTTTCGGAAACTCCCATACCGTCAATAGCCAACATCCTGCATTCCCCCACTTGGAGGATCATGGGACTTAGGAACTTAAAGGGTTCCAAAATGGGGTTCCTTTCAGGGTTCTATAAGGGATCTATAAGGGCTTAGGGTTTAGGGTTTACTTGGAGGGTCATGGGACTTAGCAAGTAAGGCGTTAAGTACCTTGACTGGGGTTATAAGTAGGTAAAGGTATAGTTTCCTTGCTTATAACCCTAGTTAAGTCCCATGACCCTTTGAACTAAGCCTCAAACCCTAAACCTGATTCTGAACTCTTGGCTGACTTCTGAACCCCTCCTAAAAATTAAACGTTTCGCCTCCTTCTTATAGTCCATATAGAAACCGAAAAAGTTAAAGTCCCAAGAGCCAACCAGAAGAATGCCAAGTACTGAGGGTAACGAAGGATATTGCCCACCAACAGTAACAGCCAGAGCTCAAGTCTAGGCCTACCCTCAAACCCTAAAAGCCCTAAACCCAAAACCCATAAAATCCCTAAACCCCAAACCCTTAAACATAAAACCCCAAAAGCCCTAAACCCTAAACCCTCAAACCCCACTTGATGAAAAGGACAGTCGTCTGTAATCGACCCCATTTCAACTTCCCTGCCAGTCTCAAAGATTGCAATGTTCGGAGGCCTGAATAATAATGTTAATAATAGTAAGACTAGTAAGTAGTAATCAAAATAATGGTAGTAATGATAGGAAGAATAGGGGCTGGAGGGGTAAAGCATGGCAAGACTATGTCATGGAACCCTAAGGAACAGGACTACTTAAAGGGCCACGGGACTTAGTAACTAGGGTTTAGGTAGGGTAACTAATTATACTTATAATTACTTATAACCCCAGTTAGGGTACTTGTAGCCCTACTTACTAAGTCCCATGATCCCCTAAGTACTAATAGTTTAAACCTAACAAATTGAATCCTAATACAGGGCTCAAGACAAGGGTTGATTGAGTGAAGCTTGAAAGTGCGGGTCGGTTTAGGGTTTAGGGTCTTCATGCCTTCTAAGTGGTTTCGAACCATGGTATTCTATGTACGGGGGCCAATTACAACCCTAAACCTGCAAGAGGGACAATGCCGTCGCTGAATACCGAGGACAGGCCCAAAAACGTCTGTGAACCCCCGTAAACCCTGAAGCTGAAACGGAGTCGGGAAACCCTAACCCCCCGACCCCCGCCGTACGCTTTATGAGTCCAGAAGGAAACCCGGTAGAAAGCCTCACAGGATCACACATTGCGCACCAACGTGAATCTCAGGCCATCATGTGGGGGTTGCTCTGTGGGGAAGACCTGGCTGCCCTTTTCGATACTACCTACGGCGATCCCGAGATCAGTCTGTAGTAGAGTGTCCTGAAAAGTGGCAGCGGGATGATTAAGGATCCAGTAGATGTGCCTGATAGAGCCCGAAACTCCAGTCTATCAACTCCTGCTATACCTCTGTCACGATTTCGCCACAGCCCCGGGTCAACTTCTGCCCAGTTGCACGCGACTCGAACAGCTCCTTCGAAATCTCTGTGGCCATTGCGCAAAAAACACAGCTGCACAAGCTGCTCACGGCAAAAAACAGGCCTGGGGCTCGAGTCGTTCTTCTGGGTTTTTTTCCTTAAAGCTTGTCAGGCTCAGGAGGTAGGCTGTGGCACCCTAAGTGGAGTAGTCCTACTTGCAACTGGGTTCTAGGGTTCATGTAAGGGGTAGGGAATCTGAATGCTTAACCCTTATCGTAACAACCACGACACCAGCTTCGTCAGTGAGTCTTGAGAGTTAGGGCTGGGGGTTTAGAGTGGGAGGCGCCGGTCGGAAAGTCTTTGCAGCGTCTATCCTAACCTACAGTCCTACAACTCTTTCGGGCCAAAAGACCGGCGGGCCATTTCACCGGTCGAGCCCCGAGCGCCCAAAACTCAAGGTACCCTACCTTCCAGAAACCTCACAAGACGCCAAGCTGAAAGGTGGACCCTGCCTACACCCTCGGTGGTCAGGAACTTAGGATCCTTCAAAAGCCAGGAAAGGCTTGAACAAAAAGCTTGTGTGTAAGGAGATGGAATAAGTAGTGATATCCCCTGATAGTCCCAGTTATACACAGGAACCCTCTTCCAAGAATTTCTGCAGGGCCTCTAAGTTAGAGCCTGAACCCAACCTAGGAGAAATCGCAGATATCATCTGAGCTTTCTGGGCTCAGCAAGCTTAGCTGGCTTAGCTTTTAGGGTTAAGGATGCCGAGTTCAGGTATCTCGGTGCATAGGCTTGAAGTTTAGAGTTGTGGAGCTGGATCTAGGTGGGGCTTTTAAAGCCTTTGAAAAATATTAGTAAACAAGATACTCTTAAGCCCAATAAGGGAAAATATAAAATGTCCCAAAGCCCTACCTAGGGATGGATGAAAACAGATACTTCGTGGCTACAGGAGGAGGGCGCAGTCTCGTCTACGGGTCGGTTTAGGGTTTAGGGGTTTAGGGTTTAGGGGTTTAGGGGTTTAGGGTTTAGGGGAAGTAGGATTGTGATATGTAGGGTCAGAAGTACGGTATTCTGGACTAAAGTGCCTTTACATTATCCTACTGTAACCCGCAAGGACCTTTCAAACAAACACTGACAGCAACTGAGATCCTGTAACCATCCTGTAACCCTATGAGAATACGCTGTGAACCCTAAACCCTAAACCTTTAAACCCAGTATCGAAGGTCGGCTTTGACATCTGTGTTGTTGGATCGTTTGGGCTTTGAGACTTTCGGTCGCAAGGCTTCAGGCATAGCGGCATGAGGGTTTCTGTTGGGCTTAGGGCTTCGGGTTTTCGGGTCTCGCGCGCTCAGGGCAATGGTTACAGCGATTTTCGAGCACTTGCAAGCCATCCCTCGTCTTAGTTTCTCGCCGTTGCACCTAGCTTTCGTGCGTGTGGAAACCAGCTCATGAACGACTCGAACGCGTTCCCGTAGGGTTCCGACTCAAACAAATCCAATCATGCCTGTGAAAACGCTACACAACCGTCCCAAGAGCCCCAGTTAAGCGCCTCAAACAGCTACTTACGGCCAGCCTCCATGCGCCTCAAGTTGGGCAGATCGGCCTTGAATTGTGCATCTTTGCCCCGAGATGTCGTGAAAAACGCAACAGCGACGTGCACTGCGCAGTGGCGACTGCAAAGCGTAAGCCTAGACCCTGACTCCTCGAAGCCGGGTCCAGGGTTCAGGTTTTCGGTTTAGGGTTTAGGGCTCAGGTTTTAGGTTTCGCCGGGTTCAGGGTTTAGGGGTTTAGGGACCCGAAACCCTAAAGCCGAAAAGCCGTAATTGGAAGTGCCTCTAAGGCTCTCATTCAACACAAGACCCGAGCGGCAAAGCCATCACAAGAAAACTCCAAGTTTTGGAATAGGGTTGAGGGTTAAGGGTTTACGCAACCATCGACCCCAGAAACAACAAATTGCCATAAATGCCCAAAAAATCTACATGCCACGCCCACCCTCAAATCCGGAAAGTCTGCCTAGCACTAAACCCCAAAGGCCCTGTGAAACCGTACTGTGTCTTGAGAAAAGAAGGCCGATCTAAAGAAATCTTGAACACTCTTCAAAAAACCCAACCCCTAAACCCTAAACCCTAAACCCCTAAAACCCTAAACCCTACACCCGGACACCCCTAAACCCTAAACCCAAACCCCTAAACCCTAAACCCCTAAACCGACCCCCTTTAGACATCCATCGTTCTCGGACCAGAGACGCAAGGCATGGGCAGAGGATCCTTGAAACTTGCGGGCACCCTTCTCAGGCAAGGGTTTCTCAAGTCGTACGGTTGATGATATAAATCCTGCATTACCGTAAGGACCCTAAACTATGGGAATTATGGTACTCGTATATTCCTTAGTATGGGTAATGCAGGATTTATATCATCAACCGTAGTAGGTAAGCTCAGGTAAGACTGGGATCCTCAACCGATGGATTCGAGGGTAAAGGGTTTCAGCTGGGGTCTTCCATTGGCTTTTCTGCAGGGTTTGATGGAGGGAACTTGGAAAGTAGGCATAAGCTGTATTTATGGTTTCAGAACACCTGATCCTCTAGGCACAGTTTGAAGGTTTGGGGTTTAGGTTCACAGCCTCATGCCTGGAGGGTCGGGGGACTGAGTAAGTAGGTGGTAAGTAGACATATAAGTTCCCTAAAAGGGATCCTACTTGGGGTTATGATACTTACAAATCTACAAAATAACTACTTCCTAGGTCCCCCGACCTTCCAAGTGAGGGTTTGAGCTTGAAGGGCTTGGACGGCCCCGAGCTCCCTACACCCTAAAACCCTAAACCCTAAACCCTGAACCCTGAACCCTAAACCCCGAACCCTAAACCCTAAACCCTAAACCCTAAACCCCGAACCCTAAACCCTACACCCCAAAACCCTAAACCCTGAACCCTGGAGGCTTTTAGGGTTCAGGCTTTGGGTCCCGAGACTTGCAGCCTTCGCGATGAAAGTTCAGCGATTGGGAGATAGCGCAAGGAGTATACCTTCAATTATATTCGGAGCCTTCGTAAGGTTGAAGGTATATCCCCTTATGGGTCCGAAAAAATCGGGTTTCTCGATTCCGAGTATGGGTTTGGGGACCTAAAACCTACTATTTGGATACTCAGGGAGTTGCTATAGGGGTTATCAGATGCTGGAAATCGTTTGTTGTGGCTCCTGGGAGTAGGGTTGAGAACAGTAGCCATGCGTAGAGCTCGGCTTTGAGAAACTTCTGGGATCATCCGGCCCGTCGTCCCCAAGAGCTGTACAAACGGAACGGTTGATGATATAAATCCTGCATTACCTTTATGACCCTAAACTATGGGAATTATGGTATCTTCCTTATTATGGGTAATGCAGGATTTTTCACCATCAACCGAAGGACATGCACGAATTGGGGCACCGGGTATCAGGGTCGGGGCTTCGAACTTTGGGGCTTCTCTAGGATTTAGGGTTCAGGGTTTAGGGAATACCTGGACCGTGTGGGTTTAGCGGGTGTAGAATGAATAATGATTGACATCTGGGATTGAAAACTTAGTTCTTTGGGTTTAGGGTTCGGGTTGCAGGCTTCGGCATTGCAGTGTAGAGCTTTAGCTGGACATCTAACTAGGACATGTGCGAAGACTCTGCCAAACTCCCACACCGTCTTTCAAAAAACAGCAAAGTCCCAGAATCTTGCAGCTGGGACGGGCTCAAACTCAACGACTGTCAGAGCCGTTCCCAATGGCAACGCTATGTGCGAAAGCTACGCAGCTACGACACGGGTGGTTGTCAAAATTATGGTCCCTTTTTGGGTAGCCTAAATAGTACGTGCCGTATTATATCAGGGACCCAAAAAGGGATCATAATTTTGACAACCACTCACATAAGTTGAGGGCTTAGGATGAAAATCTCGGGGTCTAAGGGTCTACAATTTCGCGGCTCAAGGCTCTGTGGTCATCCGGCCGCATGGGGGGAAAAGCTAATATCATGAAGATCCGAGCGCTCACTATCAGCAGCGCAGATGCCATCCTTGCGTCTGGACATAGACTCCGTTTAATTTAAGGCACCCTCCAGCGTACTAGAGGGAACTTAACAATTAGAATGAATATGGTTTTGGGGAAGATTGCACTATAAGCAGAATGAGGAACCACTCAAATGCAAAGGTAACTCTCAGGCCCTGATATTGACTCCACGCTCGGGCCCCAAAGCCGCACAATTCCCCCCAGTCCCCTAATTGGGCTGGCGGGACCTTGGATCCTAAGCCCTACATTCGCCGTGAGTACTGGCCCAAAAACCCTAGGTTCCAGTCATTGAGCTATCCGTACATGCTCAACCCTAGAGCCCTCATCCTAAAACCTGAAACCCAAACCCAACCCTTGACCTAAAACCTACGCCTCAAACCCCAAAACCCCCAAAGCCTGACCCCGAAAAAACAAAACCCTAAAGCCCTGTAGCCTGTTCCCACCTGCCTTAACGTTGGGCGTCTGCGGGGGCGAGGCCCCTCCAAGCGCGCATCGGGTTCTAGGGTTTGGGGTGCTTTGACAATGGTTTCAAAGGCATCCAGATGTTACCGTATTTGGGAGGGTTATAGGAGTTTAGAATCTAAACCCTAAACCCTAAACCGAGTTTAGAAGACTTTGCAAGCAAAATAGGGCCAATTCAGGGCTCCTGTAAGTTTTCTTCGCGAGCTTGGGCATGGTGGCCTGAAGGACCACAAAACGGCACTTGGAGGATCATGGGGCTTAGTAAGTAAGGTTATAACGGTTGATGATATAAATCCTGCATTACTTTAAGGACCCTAAACTATGCGAATTCTGGCATATTCCTTATAATGGGTAACGCAGGATTTATATCATCAACCGAAGTACCCTAGTTGGGGATATAAGTATCTATAGGTATAGTTACGTTAAGTATAACCCTAGTTACCAAGTCCCATGACCCTTTAAGCATTGGTGGTATATTATCGTAAACGGAACAGACAAACTGTTCCGGCTTCGGGTGTCGAGGGTTCATGGGGCCCTGTTTGGAAGCAAAGATTTGTGCGGGCTCCTTCTTTTCATTACCAATGTTAGAAGGCCCGAATCACCAAAAAAAACAAGGCCAATCCCGAACATTAACCAACTTTGGACCAGCACAGCCCACGCCCCCTGTAGATAAAGACGGGTCAGGGTTTGGAAGAGTTTTACGGTTATGACGGTTTCGGATTGCAGGGTCTAGAGCTTTGGGTCTTTAGGGTTGTGTATGGAGAATCTTGCATAGACAAGATAGGACCAAGAGGAACAGTATTGCCACTGCTTTCATGCTGAAGCCCTGTAATGTGACCTTCCCTGGATCCCCTTCTGAAAGGGGCCTCGCTGGTGCAGTGGCCGTGGTGACGCCTGAACTGAGGGTCAAGCAAAACTACCCTTGTAGTAGGATAGAAACCCTGAAACCGTCAACATGAAAGAGTCAGGGTAAAAGGTAACGAGAATCGTGGAATAGGGATGAAGCAACAGAGTCCACACAGTTACAGAAAGCGTTCTGTACAGACATGAAGCTGCGATTCATGGTGCTCAGATAGAGCGGCCCGACATCGAGTTTACATAGGGCTCGGCCCAATTGACAAAAACACCATATAGTTCCCAAGCGAATGATGGGAAAAGCCTGTTCTAACTATTGAGGCCCCTTTGAAGCCTCAAGGGCGCTTTGGCTCTCTAAGTGCCCCCGGCCAGGCGGACATGCAGCAGCTTCCACATGTTTCACGAGACACCAGAGTGCAGCGGAAGCACAGCTTCAGGGTTTTGGGTCAGGGTCTTCAGTTTGATTCCACTCTGCAGAAACATCGGCGTGCGTGCTGCTATTTTTGAAAATACAGGCCAGCATTCTGTCGTGGGTTTGCTTTGGCGTTTGGAAACCCCATCCTTCCACCGAACCTTTAAGCCCCAATACTGAAACCTCAAACTAAGCCGCATGACCCTTGCATAAATCCAAAATACAAGGGGCCTGCAGGAATTAGTCATGAACCACAATGTCTTTTTGGGGTTTCCCTACATCGTTCTAGTCTCAAAAACTGCAGAGACGGTCATACCCGAAGCCCGAACGGAATCCCGAACACAAAACCCTCACCCCCGAAACTGCAACCCCTCTAAACCCCTCAAAGTCAAAGCCCTAAACCGACACCCTGTGCCCCCCAAAAGCCCTGAACTCTATACTCTCCGTCATTTCAGACCAGTCCTTCTCCAATCCACCTCCAGACGGCGAAGGCTGTGTGACCTGAAAGCAACTTGAAGCCCCTCGAAGCCCGAGAGGCATTGAAAGATTTGCCCGACTCATTGTATAACGTGTGCCACACTTGGGTGGTTGTCAACATCAGGGTCCCTTTTTGGGTCCTTATTATAATACGGCACCTATTATTTAGGGTACCCAAAAAAGACCATAATTTTGACAACCACCACTTTTGTTTGGCCCATGCTGAACAGAAACCAGCACCCAAACAAAGGAGAATGCGAAGAGAGTACTCAAGAATCAAACGCTGGCCATATCTTCGCGAACATACCGATCAGCCGCTAATCTGGCGGGATGATGCAGCTCGGCATGTACTGGGCACATACCGGAATATTATCATTTCGATTGACGCAGAGCCCTTCTGGAAATAGGATATTATCATCTGTCACTTGTAAGGAAAAGCGTTTAAAGGTTTAGAGTTGAAACGTCAACTAACAACCCGACACCCCTGAACGACAAGCCATACAATTTTAGCCTTCAGCCAAGCTTTGAAATCCGGCAAATCAGCCTAGAACCCCGAAATCCGAAGCAACAGTGGGTCGATTAACCCCAAGCCAATCGACCCTAAAACCGAGCCTGTGCAGTGGCGCTGGGCGTCACTGGCTCTGTCGCCACCTGCGGCCTGCAGACAACAGGAGTTTATTGAAAGATCATGGGAAGGGTCTGAGTCGAGAATCTGGAAGCTTCCTAACGATTGTTACCACGTTGCAGGGAATGGCGTTCAGAAGCCGACATAGTCTGAATCTGGTACTGAACAGCCCTTGCTGTTCTTGAAAATTGTAAAATTGTGCATGGCATGTTGCACAGGATCGTACTGCAAGTATCACTCGACCCATGTTGGCACGTCACCGATGGCATAGACGCTCCTTCGCACGTTGCAAGCCCAGTGTGATTGAAGCGAGGAGTCCCTGTCAATCTCCATCAAGCCTACCCATAGGCCCGTAGTAGTTCGTTATTGGGATTACCTTATAGAAGTCTAAGTACGAACCCCAAAAAGGAACTACCATGGGGCCTGTGGGTAACAGGTAGCTCCGCCGCAACACGGCCCTGCGCTTTGATGAGTTGGATCCCTTTTGTTTGGCCCAGCCGAATCCTAAACTCTAAACCCCAAACCCTAAATCCTATACCCGAAACCCGCCCTGCGTTGATGACATTGCATCGGTCCCTGGCACGGGTAAGCAAGGCAAGCCGACACCAGGCATCTGAGCAACCCCTAAGCCTCCATGTACTCACATAGTACAATATACATAGGCCTTAAAGTAGGGTCGGGGGACTTAGTAAGTAGACTTATAGGTACCCCAAGAGGGATCCTATTTGTACAAAATACCTCCAATCAGTCCCTGTATGGGTACCTTTCATGTACCCAAAGACTATACTATCTAGGTACAGTATACTTTTGGGAACACCATGTCCTGGCGCTTTACAGCTCTGCACCGATTTGTCAGAAATCATCTGCAGCATACTCGATGCGCCCTTCCCAGAGACTCCAATATCCCTTAACTGAGGAATCTACCTTGAAATATAGTAGGATCACTAATATGATTTAAGGAATATTCCATATAATTAAGGGATATTGGAGTCTCTGGGTTCTTCAGCCTCATTACGTACCGCTACTTCCCATGCTCCTCCTTGGCGCTGCCAATCGCTACGACGCAGCTACGATTGCACAAGCAACGACGGAGCTCTTTGGGAAAACTGTGCTTTGAAAAAGCCCTGCTACTTCTGTCGTGCTTAAATCCTCCGCGGGTCGTATGATTCCACACACTCGTAGCCGCAGCGCAGTTACAAAACACTGAAGGGCTGAAAACCCCTGGCAAGCTTGAAAAGCCTGCAACACCCTATTATAGTACCCTAAATAGTAGGATCCTTATTCTAAGGCCCCAGAATAAGGTACCCCTAATTTTCGAAACTCCCATAGAGCCCGAGTTAACACTCTGACAAAGCACCCTTGACAAGGACTTGAAGCCGCCCGCGCCAAGAACTGCGAAAGCCTAAATCCTTAAACCCTGAACCCTGAACCCCTTATGCCCTGAACCCCTAAGGCCCGCAAACCCTACTAACCCCCTCAACCCCTAAACGCCTTCACGAAACCCTACATATTTCTTAAACTCTGACCTAAACAAAACTCATGCGAGCTTCCGAAAATTAGGGGTACCGTACCTCGGGGTTCTTATAATAAGGATCCTACTGTTTAGGGTTCTTTCTTACGGTCCCCTGTTTTCGGAAAATCCCAAACCACCCTAAACCCTAAACCCCTAAACCCGAAGCCCTAAGCCAGAAACCCCCTTTGGACCCCTAGTCTCCTATTTTCGGAAAATCTCAGTTATAACTAAGGTATCTAAACTTATCATTACTTATAACCCCAACTAAGGTTATAATACTTAACCCCACATACTAAGTCCCATGATCCCATATCTCTCATATAGTACCCTTATAGATCCCTTAAAAGGAGCCCTTAAAGGGTCCCGTATTTTCGGAAAATCCCCAACCACACTAAACCCAACTAAACCCCGAAACGAACCCTACACCCTAAACTCTGACCTAAACAAGGAATATAGCTTAAGTCATAATATTAAGCCCCATAGAAGTTAAGCCATGTTCCTTAATCAAGGCGTAGTGGGCTCTCTGGGAACCAAGTAAGTAGACCCTAAACCCTTTAAAGAACCCCTTAGTGAACCCTTTAAGTAGAACTTTTTCGGAAAGTCCCATATAATACTAACTATGACTACAACAAGGAACCCCTAAACCCCTATAAAGGAGCCCTTAAAGAGCCCCCAATTTGCGGGAAATCCCATGTCCACCTCGGGGCATCGTCTGCCGCAGGCGCCTGGAGCAGGAGGGGCTCCCCGAGCTCCTCGGCAAGCGCTTTTTTTCAAGGTTTAGGGCGTAGGGGTACCTTCGAAGGATCCATAAGGGTTCCTTAAAGGGATCTATAAGGGTTCTATAAAGGATTTAGGGTGTAGGGTGTAGGGTTTAGGAATTTGGGCTTTAGTTTGAGGATTTAAGGCCGAGGTTTTAGGAATTGGGGCTTAAGTTTGACAGTATAATGCATCGGGTTTGGGATTTAGGTCTTTGAGTTAGGGCTTAGAGGTATTCTTGAGTTTAATACTTGGTTTAACCGGTGCCTCCTAGGGTTCTATATGGTGTTAGATGGAGATCTTCAAGTTTGGGGCTGCCTTATGCAAGGATTCATATGGGTAGTTATCAAAAATATGGTCCCTTTTTGGGTCCGAGGAATGATACGGCACCTACAATTTAGGGTACCCAAAAAGGGACCTTATGGTCCTTTTTGGGTCCTTATTGTAGTGCGGCACCTATATAATATTTAGGGTTCCCAAAAAGGGACCCCATTTTTGGCAACCACCCACAGCAGATTCACGCTGTTGTGTGTCCTGCAGACGGGGATCTGGGGATTTGGGCCTCGGGAAGGGCCTTGGAAAGCGATGCTTCTCTTATGGATCTTCATGATGAGTAGTATTATGTTTATAGTATCTTTTCTTATGATTGCTGGTACTGATATTACTATCATGATTGCTAAAATGAACAGTAAGATCATGACTGTTAGCACTGATATGAATATAATGATCAAGAATACGAGCCTTGATTCATGTGATTATCATGATTATGAGTTTTAACATTGTATTCTCAGTAAATTCAAATTCCGAAAGCCGGTGCAAGATCCACTGCAAATCGCAAGTGTAGTATTTCTCCAAAGGACCTGCAACCGTCAAACGTTTAAAAAAGCTGCAACCTATAGAACTCTGGCTTAGCATTGGCGATTTAAAGGTAAATTGTCGACTAAACCCTCTGAACTCCAATTCCACAAACCCTAGACCTAAACCCCAAACCCTAGACCCGTAACATGCACCCTGTACCTCAAACCAAGAAATTGCCGCCAAGGCCTTTCTAGGATGCCATGACCCAGGGCACAGAAATCCGTAAATCTTGTCATGGTTTGGGCGGTGGAATGCAAAGACTGACGGCACGTCCACGTGGAAATTCTTGGGGCTGTGCTGCGAGATGCCTGAACTGCCTAAGCTCGCCGTAAACTTTACGTCACTCATCGCGCTCAGCACCCGGCAAAAGGGCGTGGCTGAGACGTCTCGAGGCCTCCATCGTGGTGTATTGAGGCTTGAGGGTTTAGGGTTCAGCTTCGGGCTGACTGGGCTTGGGGATGAGGGTTTGGGTTGCAGGTTTGGGGCTTGGGGCCCAAGGTGTAGCTCCCTAAACCCTAAGCCCCCTTGGGCGCTTCAACTGCTTGTGTGTACCCAGCTTAAAGAGCTGGGGATGGAATTTGAAGGCAGGGAAGGATCGTAACAATCGTCGTAGGCACATCAAATAAGAGTCAGAATAACAAGACTAGCAGCCGTTTAAAGCCAAAACGAAGAAGAGCTTTATAAACGTACTATTATGTTCTATTTACAGTAACATTTACAACAACAAGAATAACAACAATGGCTGATCGGCTTGGCCTAGTTAGGTTTTGGAGCTTTGGTAACCAAACTACTTGCGGGCTGCTGTTGCTTACGACACCTGTAAGAGCCACTTGGTAGTATCACGTCCAAGCGAAAGCGATATATGGGTCTCTCCAATTTTAGGGCTTTAGCGTGTGTGGCTTGGGTATCTGGTATTCCAGACCCATAGATCGGCACCCTCAAAATCTTGGAGACCCTGGGCTCGTCCGCACTCCCCGATGCCAGTTCCACCCTGACCATTCGGCATTTGCGGGTCGTTCTGGCCGGGTTCATGGAGTCCCACATAGCCCAGTCATCCCAGTCCCTTGCACGGTGTGCCTCCCACTCCATCTCCTCCTTCTTCATCTCCCGAGCCAGCTCATTTTGGTACCAATCCTCCTCTTGTTCCCTGCGTTCACGGTCCTCACGAGCCTCCCTTTCATCCTCGAGCAACTTATCAATGTCGTCCTCCTTCCCAACCATGCCTTCATTTCTCCCAAAGTTTGTCGCCTTGTGGCACCGGGCCAGGAAACATTCACCCCGCATCCTTACCAGCTTGCAGCAGCCTCGATCTTGTTTGACGCCGTCTTACACACACACTACCGGGTTTTTCAACCAACGGAGCAAGTTCCGGAACCTTCACAGCGAAATCCGGCTGGGATTGGAGCACCTGCAAGTCAGCAAGGCTGCAACACTCGCTCAAGTCATGCATGCACCTCTGGCGTTGTGTTTTGAGACCGTACTGTTGAGCTTGCAAGAGGCGGATGCCAGTTGGCGGAAGACGAAGCAAGAGCTGTTCGCAAGCTTCCTTGATGCTTCCCACTTGGTAGTAATCACTCGTTGAAAGGAGCGAATCAACATTTGCCTCGGTTACTCTATCGTCGTGGAATGCCATCGGCTTGAGCAAGTCGTAAAACATCGCGAACTCCTCCTTGCTGGCCACCTCCACCTTGATGACGCGTTGCTGCGCTTCCTGCATTCCGCTCTCGAGCATGCGGGTGAAAACAGGAGAAGCCAAGCAAAGCAAATGAGAGCTTGCCGGCATGGATTCCTGTCCGAAATCCAACAGCAAATCGGTAACCCTTTCCACAGCTGCTTCGGGTACCTCTGTGTTGGCATGCACAAGGTTGGCTTCCGACATGGAGGAAGCCAAGTGGAGCCGCTGGCAGACACAGGCTACATCTTGCTTGTCTGGGCCGAGTCATCAAGGGCAAGCAGCAAGCATACTTGGAGGATCATGGGACTTAGTAAGTAAGGTTATAAGTACCCTAATTGGGGTTATAAGTATAGTTACCTTAATTATAAACCTAGGTACTAAGTCCCATGACCCTTTAAGTACCTCCCGACAAGCTTTCGTAACTTCGCGCGCCCACAACAAGCCCGAAGCGCAATCAGCCTCGGACCAGCTTACCCGAAGCTCAATGCCCTGCATCATGTCTTGACCCTTGAGGGGCAGCCAAGATGAAGTGGGGCAGCGTGGTGATGGCTGAGGGTTTTTTAAGGTTTCTGGATCGGTCGGAATGTACACTGAGGTTTACGGCTTGAGGATTCGGGTTTCGGGGTGCAACCTGGCCTTTAGAGCGTGGGGTTTAGGGGTCTGTAAGTCCGCAGTTTACCTTCGAGCTGTGGGTCTTGAGCCTACACTTTAGGGTGTGATGTGGTCTGCACGTGGGGGCATGAAAGTCGCGCAGTAGTGTAGAAGAAGAATGGTCCAAGACTACAATGACGGGCACATGTAAAGTAGACTTTTTGATTATTGAAGTCGCTTCCGGGAAAAAGACACCCCAGCATGTACACACGCACAACGTCCCTAAGAAGCCCTATAAAGCCCGTCGAAACCCCAATATTGACACACACCACCTCATACCAACACTGTAAATCAATTTTGCCCCGAACCCTAAACCCATTCACGTAAGCCCAAACCCTCAAGAAAGCACGCATCGACACCAAACCCAACAGCCTGCTAGCTTCGACGGTCTGCGGCCCTGCAAGCTCAAGTGATCAAACACATGCAATTTAGGGGCCTGAATCATCAGAACAGGCTTCATCGTTTTCCTTGGGATAACAGTATTGAAGAACTGAAAAACCCTGAGGAATAGCAGTACCATTTTTTACTGCTTATTCCGGCTGCTATAGTTACTATAGTATGCTTAATCTGGTTATCATTGGTGTCTTTTTCTTGGCACTACGCTTATGAGCATCATCAGCAGCATCATCATCATCATCGTCGTTGTCATCATCAACAACAACGGCAGCATCATCATCAACAACATCGTCATCACCATGGACATCCTCACCATCATCGTCATCAGCATGAACTCTCTTTTCGTACTGATCTGACTGCCAAGATGACTCTCATCACCGCAACGAATTTTTCTAAGCCTTAACTGACTTAGTACATAGCATCATTCGGGTGGTTTCAAAGCCCCCATGTGATTGGTTAACATGCTTGTTTCTGGTACTACTTACCCTGTCACCGACCTCGCGACTATCCCTGTGAGGTATAAGTTAAGACAGATCGGGCTCAGTAGGGCTGATGAATTCGGCTCATGGCTGTTTTGGCTCGGTGTAGACTATAATGGCATCAGAATCATCGGTTGATGCATCAAGCTGAGCTTGTATGCAGCACTCAGGTTAAAGGCATTTGGGAAACTCGGTTCACGCAGGGGCTTTCATGCTTACTGCAGGGTTTTGGGAGCGGTGCATGATAACATGTGTTTCTTACAGAAATTCAGACGCTACTACTAGTTCTTCGGGGCCTAAACCCTAAACCCTAAACCCTAACCCCTAAACCCTAACCGTATGGTTGGGTTCAAGGATGGTCTTCCCGAAGCCTCCAAATACGCACTCCCACAAGGTTTAGTCGTGGGCTTAAGTTGGGGGGCGGCTTATACAGAGCTTCGGTCGGGTTTAGGGTTTCGGAGGGTCAGAGTTTAGAGCTTTTGAGGCTTTTCACTTCAGGATGCGAGCCTCCTAATGTAGGGGCCCAAATAATTAGAATGGGGCTTTGGGGGCTCCTGATTGTAAGTATAGTATAATATACCCCAAAACCCTGTTCGACTTATTAAGACCCCTATACCATATGCAGGTTCATAGACAAGGCAGGTGTCGCAAATGGAGGGCTGCTCGATAGTAGATTCGTTCTACGGCATGTGAAACATGTGACATAGCAACTCTGAAACTCCACCGGAAGCAGGCACAAGAAAGAGAACACAAGAGAACCGCAGCACGGGACACACTTCGTTGAAGACGTGGGCAAGTTTCAGTTCGAGGCTCTGGGAAGCCTTCGTCAAAACCTTAGATATCTGTCGAGATTCTCGTCCAGATTCAGGTGAACATCTCATTGGACTTGATTCTAACTCAGTCTTTTCAAGACTGCGACCTTCAGTGTAGCCCTGCTTTGCGTGCTAGAGCTTTGATCCTGAGGTTTCCGACCCTTCAAGAATGTCTGTAATATAGGGACCTCAATAATTAGAATAGGGTTTTGGGCCCCTGTTATACTCTAGTAATACCAAGAATAGTCATATTAATAATACTAATAATAGAAATACATATTATTATAGTAAGGACCCCTTAAAATAGTATAGGTAAATATTTAGCCCCTTGGATTATGCAATCCCTACAAGTCCCCCCCAGGCCTTTGAAGGAACCTTCGGCCGTTCCCTGGCCAGCTCCTCGGCGAGGAGCCTGCGACGGCTGCAGAAGTGGATTGGTGGCTGTGGATTTCAGGCCAAAGTCAAGATCTACAGTATCTACAATGGTTACTACTACTGTAGGGGTTTGCTACGATTGCTGCAGGTTTCGGGCTAGTTGAGGATTCAAGCTTAAAGTGCAGGCCAAAATCCGTTCGTAGGTGATAAGTGATTTTTCCATTCATCTGTTTCTACTGAAGGGTTTGGTGTTCTAAGGCCCCAAACCTGAACCCCTACACTCTAAAGCCTAAACCCTAAAGCGTAAGCCCTAAACCCTAAGCCCTAAACCCGAAACCCTAAGCCCTAACCCTAATGGCCAAGGGCGAAGCATTGAAGGATGTCGGGCTCAAGCCCACTGAGGCTTTGATATAGGGGCCTGAATAATTAGAATAGGGTTGTGGGGCCCGTTGTACTATAATAACATCAAGGAACCCCAAAATAGGATGGGTAATTGATATTAGGGCCCCTGTATTATGTTCAAGATTTTGTGGTTTCGGATTCGCCCACCGCAAACATGCTGAAGCACACTTTATCAGAGTCTGCACTTCCTCTACTCATCTTCAGTTTGCTTCAAACGGAGATTTGGACGACATCGAGTAAGCATGAATGTATCTGATACTGACACTAAGCAGCAAGCGGACTCATGAGCGTACCTTGTGCCGCAACCACTAAGTAGTAGTGGTGGTGGTAGTAGTAGTAGTAGTAGCAGTAGTAGCAGTAGCAGCAGCAGTAGCAGTAGCAGTAGCGGTAGCAGTAGCAGCAGGCATCGAAATGAAGATGAAAATCACGGCCCCGAATCCTTAAACCACGCCGTGGTGGTACTTGACGGCTCGCCGCCTCCGCACCGTAAAGGGCAACTCCTCGGCGAAGGCACCCAACTGCTCTCTAGTCCTGGAGGCAAAGACAGGTCTTGAGTCGGGTATTGGGGATCAGGTTATCGGGTATACTGTCTTTGGGTTTGGGACTTCGGGTTGAGGGGTTCAAAGTCCAGTGGTCTAGAACCCCGAACACATTCCCGCAAGGTCAAGGCCATGAGGTTGCACAGACACCTGTCTTCCATGAGTGCGGATTCCTTGTTACTTGAAGCTGTTCCTCAGCTACGGGGTGTCCCCCATATTCTAGGCTATGATAGGGCTTGCGAGTTTCGAGTCTTTGCAGGGCGTCGCTCTAGAGTCTCTCTAGGATATGTAGAGTGCAGTGAGCACGCACCCTCACGTCACGAGAAGCAAACCTGACTCTATCTTCGTGGCATTACGGAGGAAGCAAAAGGAAGTCACCAAAGGGCTCCGGTCTTGCATTCAAAGGTCTTGCAACTCACTTCTAGGCAATTTGCTGCTTCTTGGTCTTGCTTTTGAGGCCTCCTTCATCAGGAAAGTAGCGATGCGATGGTACTGCATACCCTGAGATAAAATGGCTTCACTACAAGAGGCTTTGATGACGGTCACCCCAACCCTCGAAACAAAATCAGGCTCAAGGGAACAAACTACCTAACTCTGAACGACCTAACCCTAAACCCTAAACCCTAAACCTTAACCGACAAGTCGCCAGAACAAAGGAGGCTCGGGTCTCTTTGGACCTCACAAACCTTAGACCAGGCCCTAGACCCTGAATCCAAAATCTGCGAGATTCGGGTTCCTTCTTATGATTTCGTTTAATTATATAAGATAAGTCCTTGGGCATTTGGGGTTCCTTATTATGATTTCCTTGTATACGCCCGTGAAAAAGGTAGCCTGTTCGGGGTTAAGGTACACCCTGAATTCTTCTACTTGAGAGCAGGGCCACGGAAGCTAGAAGCAGCACCGCGCACGCTCTTGCATCTTCACACGGAAGCTCTACATGCTTCCCCAAGCAACAACAACATTAAAATCTACAGACAACTATACTTACGAGCATGGCCTTCAAGGGGGGGGGGAGGGGGAACCTTCAAGGGGGGACCCCCCCCGCACCTCCTTAAATCAAGCCTCAAACCCTTCATTCTTGAATCGAGCAAACAGGGGGGGCGTGGACCCCCCACCCCCCTTCCCAACACCGAAATTCACTGAAAAAAGCCCTTTAAGGGGGTGGACCCTGTATGTCACCCATGGAACTGCCTAGGAAGTAATTTGTAAACGACAACTCCCGCAAGCTCCAAAGAGCTAGCTTGCGTGACAATAGAAGTCCTCAGACATTTAGAGTTCCGTATTATGATGTCCTTATAAAGTAAAAGTCCCCTGAATCCTGAACCCGGCCTGACGGCCAGCGTCTCCAAGCGGGCCAGGGCCGTGTCCACCCAATCGCGGCCTTTCTCTCACATGACTCCAAGGCCTTTGGGACAAATCTTTATCTCTATACCCTAAACCTTAAACCCTGACAAGCTTTGTTCTTATCTGGAACATGAAGCCGGCTGAACCTGGATGCTTTGGGGCCTCTTTGTCTGGGGAATTCTCGAAATCAGGGTCCTTTTTGATCCCCAAACCCAGGTGCCAGTCTTCCAAATAGACAGCCCAGATAGGACTCCAGCTTAGAGAACCACCGCACGTGTGCTCTTGAGATCATGTCGGATCGCCTAGAAGGCCTTCAGCGGGAGCATGGCTACAATTGTCATTCTGACAGGAAGATCATGGAACGGTTGATGATAAAAATCCTGCAGACCCTAAACTATGGGAATTCTGGTATATTCCTTATTCTGGGTAATGTAGGATTCGTATCATCAACCGAATGTCCCGAATGAAGGCGCCGCGATACGTCCAAAAGCAACCTGCTACCTGTACCGTCTCTCTCTCCTTCTCTCTCTCTCTCTCTCTCTCTCTCTCTCTCTCTGTCTCTGTCTCTGTCTCTGTCTCTGTCTCTCTCTCTCTCTCTCTCTCTCTCCCTCTCTCTCTCACTCTCTGTGGAATCAACAACACTAACTGACATGTGTCGTCAGGCTCCTCTTGAGCTTCTTATCTGTCAGAATCATTGCTGCAGATGCGAGCATCAACACTTGAAACTCAAATAAACTGTTCTAGTCTAACTGTTGCGCCAAACGGGCCTCGCAATCCTTGTTCTAAGTGTTGCTAGCAGCCTGCACTTGCATCCACTGCGAGTTCACTACTGTACCACATCTTGTCATCACCTTAACCCACACCCAGGACCAAGCCCCCTAGGCACTGGAAGTTTCCTGGATCCCGAACATTGTGCTTGCGTCTGCACGGTGGCGGTCTCGCAATACTTCGACACCTGCTGTCGGGATCCCGGATCAAGCTGAGCGTTCGGAAGAATCATGGTGACCGCTTAGGGTTCTGTAATTGCCTACAGATTAAAGAGGGCTTGTAGCCAAAAGCTCCTGTAAAGGACTTTCAGGTTCGATTTCGGGCCGTGTACGATTTTAAAGAACTTTACAAAAGAGAGGGTTCCATCAAACAGGAGCTTTTATCGTTAGAATAGGGTTTTCGGCATACTCTAGTTATAGTAAGGAGCGCTATGCAACGGTAGTGGGAACTATTCAGGCCTCTGCAATATCGGGTCGAACACCTGTGGTTCAGGGGTTAGGGTTTCGGATATGTGCTTCAGGGTTTCACGCGAACGGGCTTTCATTTTTCCTGCATCGCATAGCAGCCCCGTGACACCGGTGGGAACCTGTGCAAGGGGTCCTGTCCTGTCTGGATCAGATACCCCATATAACGGACCCATCTGCGTACCAAGTCTGGAGATCCTGTAGAACAGAAACCCTTCGAAACCCTTATAAGGCTCTTTCAAGCCCTAAATCCCTAAACCCTAAGTTCACAACCCTTCCCCGTGAAAGTTCTTATTGCAACACTCAACACAGAGGATGTTGGCGAGACTGCGGGGATCGGCCGCGAAATCCTAACTTACTTTCCCGAGCCCTTGCTACAGAATTCCAGTTTTCTAGGGTTTCTTTGAAGGGTTCCTGTAAGTGTTACTATAGGATTTAGAACTTAGGGTTAAGGACCTTAAGTTCAGGTAGCAAAACAGTAGGGGTCTATAGTCGATAACGTGGTTTCCTTAGCATGGTTACTTGACTTCCTTATCAAGAACCCAGTTCCGGGGGGGCCTTCTATCCCCGATCTTATTGGGGGCCGTCTATGCAGGTCTTGCAGATAGGGCTTCTTGCAGCCGAGAGCCCCGAAGACCCCAAAGTGGTAAACTCCATAAACCCTAGTCCCGAAGCGCTCTTAGTTCCCCTTATAGAAACCCAAAAAACTTCAAGCAACTCTTGCCGATTCAAGTACAGCGCCTTGGCTACTCAAAACGAAACCCTTCTAGCCACTCTCATGCCGACTTGTGCCTAAAGTACAGCGCCATGGGCTATTCTTGACCCAGCACTGAGCTACGAAGCAGGCAAGCTTGTCTTGAACAAGCGCTGCAGGAGTTGGAACCTGGCGCCCTGCCAAGGTGGACACGGAAACCTTCTGGCTAATACTTTAGGACCTAAGGGTTTAGGGTTTTTTTGGATTTCAGGATTAAGGATTTAAGGTTTAGGGGTTGAGTCATTTAGGGGTTAATGGGTTTCGGGTTTAGGATGTCTAGTAGTTTGTCTCCAGACTTGGTGATGCTAGGGCTGTCTTATCTGCATCTATTACAACCCACCCGTTTGTTGCGGAGTCGCTGGTGTCAATCCCGATGCAAAGTTATCAGCCGCGTACACCGTAAACCCGAATTTGGACTGATCCCGAACAGCCATTTCATACAGAAGTCAAGTTTAGGTGTTGGTGGCCAGGCTGGGTTCTTCTCGGAGTCTGAGACTTTGATCATGGTAGCCTTGACGTCCTCAGCGGAACAAAACCCAAACATAAGCTCTCGTAAAGCCCGTGTGGCGGAACGTCCATGTACAGCCCCATAAGCCCCTCTAAAACCATATACCGCCATACAAGGCCCTCTGAAGCAACATAATGCCCTGTAAGAAACCCTAACAACAGACCCCAACCTAAGTTGCTGAGTTCATAAGCCCAAGAACATGTACACTTCCAGAGAAACAATGGGTGATATTATCCCTACAAGTGTAAAGTGCACCCACTCAGCTACTAAGTAACGGAATGCGCTGAGCCGGCCCCACGCAACCTGGTCAGGGCGCGCCTACGGTTAACGAACTACGGCGCCTTGTCCGGTGATCCTTTTCAGGAACATGGCGAGAGAGCCCTAAAACCCTTTATGAAGGAAAAGTAGGATTTTGTTTAGGTTCGCAGTAGTCGCTGCAGAAGTAGTGTTTGGAGGAATAACAGGAGAAGCACTGGAAGCACTCCTTCCCGCGATGTAGAGGCTAGCTTTCGGCACGAATAGTGGCCAGCTTACGTCGCTACCGACACACAGCTGTGCGGTTACCCGCAGAGTTGAGCTGTTACCGGTCATGTTGGCCAGTGACGTAAGGAGACTTGAAAGATCGCTTAGTTGATAGATGTAAGGCTGAATAAGGGGGCAAAGTCTAGTCTTGTGATATGACTTTCGTATGCTGCAAAACCTGCCAGTGCTATGGCTACTCTGCCATACGTGCACGAAGGTTTAGAGACGGGGTTTCCGAGACCCTAGGTCCCGGGCTCTGTTTAGCTGTTTTGCGGCCGAAGCTCCTCTGGAGCCCCTACCCCAAATAAGGGTTCCTTAAAGAGATCTATAAGGGCTCCTTAAAGGGCTTAGGGTTTCGGGTTTAGGGGATACAGTAGAAGCCCAAAAGTTGAAAGCCTTATAGCCTCAGTTCTTAAGAGTAGTGTATAGGGAATCCCAACACTATTTGGCCTGAATCCGGCTTCCAACTTGATGGGGGGGTACTGTAATCCTAAAATACAAATACCCCGAGCCCTAAACTCCGAAAAAAAGGATCACCGGCATCTCGTGCTGCGGCGAGTTGTCATGGAACGGCACTCAGCAGGTCGGTTCAAAGTGTGGTTGTAAGTCGGGTAGCTCTATGTAAAGTACTTGTAACTCCTACCTACCAGTAGGGCTCCATACCCCTCAGTTAGAGACAATATCCTGCAATCAGAATATTCTGCCCCTTATAACTTTCGCCAACTTCCCCAATTCATGTGCCTCGGGCTCATTAGGTAAACCCTCCTTGACCCTAAACAACCTACCCAAGATGCTTCAAGTGGAGCCCAAAGGAAACGAAACAACAACCTGAACCCATAACACTAAGCCCTAAACCAAAAAAACTCAAACTTCAACTCTAAACCCTAGAACCATGTATCAACACTAGAGGCTGTGGCTTTCAAAGTGTAGGATTCAGGGCCAATTTAGGGTTTAGGGTTTGGGTTTCAGGGTTTAGGGCTCCGAGGTCCCTCAACAGTAAATCCTAAACCCGGCTTCCTTGTTTGTTTCTTGGGAAGGGGCAATACAGAAAGCCTTAAACTCATGTGCTTTAGCTCTCAAACCTTAAAATTTCTGGGTTGGGGCCAGTCAGAAAGCCTTAAACCCATGTCCTTAAGCCCTCAAACCCTAAAGCCTCAACCTGCACTGCATCCTTGCTCTCTCAAGCCCTACTGAAACCTGACTATGCCCTCTTCAGCCCCATGCGAGCTATTGATTGTGGTGTACTTGGCCAAAGCCTAAACCCTACTTGGAGGATCATGGGACTTAGTAAGTAAGGTTATAAGTACCCTAATTGGGGATATAAGTAACTATAAGTATAGTTATCTTAAATATAACCCTAGTTACTGAGTCCCATGGCCCTTTAAGTAAACCCCTTCATAAGTCCTAAGTCCTCAACCGCAAGCCCTAAACCCTAAGCCTTTGGTGCTTTGTGCCTGGCACTCACTTGGCGTCTAATGGGAGGATGCTCAGATCACACTCCTGCACGGGGCTACTTAAGGGTTCATCGGGCTTAGCAACGAGGGTGGGTATTTTAGGGTCCTAAACCGTAAAGCACTCTAATATAGGGGCATTAATAATTGGAATAGGGTTTTGGGGCCCATTATACTACGGTTGATGTAGAACTCCTTTGGTGGCCAGACATACACTCGGACATTGCCGTGTGCAAGAAGGCAGTGCTCACATCTCCCAGGGTTACTCCCCAGTTTCGAGCCAGTGCCACGCACAACAGCAGTCTGTGTTGACGCAAACAGGTTGTCCTCTTCATTCTTTTCAACTTTTTGAAAACAACCTCTCACGACAACCCTGCATCTCAGGTCAGTTTCATTCTTCCATACCTTGACAATTTCACCCCTTTTTCTGCCCCCAAATCCCACTTTCTAAAGCCGTGCGCACATCGCTATGACCTCGCTTGTCTTTTGCATAGCTCTGTGCAGCCCAGCTCAGCCCTTCTTTGTGCAATCATTCCGACTTGCCTTGACATTCATGTGCACAGCCAAGCAGCTCACAGCCGCTCCGCGGCTGATTGCTCGTATTCTCGTGGTGAGCTATGCTTGCATATAGTTAACACTCTTCAGGGGATTGGAAACCCAAACCTTACCCTGACGATTCGTCTGGGTTCCCTTTGTTCTCGCGCCGACAGACAGCCGTCTCTTTCAGTACCTTTTCACATGGCAGATGGTCCCACCGGAAGACCATGCATCGCCGCCGACTTGAAATCATCAGGTTCCTCGGGCATCGCTCTAGAAGCACCCATCGCTGCCTAAGTTCGCAGCATCCGGTTCCTCGCACATCCGAAACTTAGAGCGTCCATCGTTGCCGAATCATCGGGTTTCTCGAGCTTTAGACTGAGCCTACGCTTGCCGACGTAGCTGTGCAGCTACGCATAGCACGCGCGACACCTAACAGGTCTTGCAACATTGGTCCAGACAGCTTGCAGGAATTTGGTGGCAGGCGCAGTACTTCATGCACATTCCACTTCTTGAGACCCTTACAAAGGTTGTAGGGATACTGTCGGGAGGGGCACTGCAGGCATACTGTGCGGTTGGGCGATGCAGGGATACTCTGCGGCGAAGCACTGTACAGTGGGCAAGGACTCCGTAGGATCAAACAACCCCACTTTGAGGGTGGGGAGTGACCGATATGGTGATGCAGTAATGAAGGACCAGAATCACATAGCAATATATAACATTGAACGAACATTTGAATACAATACCATAGTACAACAATGTGGCAGTGATTTAATACTGCGATATGGCACTAACAAGGATGTGATCAACCTGAGGCATGTGCAGCTTTTCTGACCGAGGGCTTGGTCAGATAAAGGGTGTAGCCAGTCTGATCGTCGCACCTGGGCTACACAATGCGAGACCATAGGGACACGAAAGAGCAGCCCAAGAGAACTCCAAGCGGTCCAGACAACACTCCATGGCACCCGAAGATCACCCCTCAAGAGAACTCCAAGAGCGCATCAGATAGAGCGTTCCAAGAGCTCTCCAAAAATTGCAGTACTCCACGACTCGTAGCAACAGCAACTGTAGGATTGATACCTGCCAACCATGAAAAAAGCTTGCGTAATACAAGTAATGTCACACCGAACACACGCATGCATGAACGTCCTTCAGCCTGCACCTGATTCTGGCCGTACTACACCCGGTGCTGGCGGGCGACTGGGCCAGCAAGGACACCTGCTTAGGATCATTGGGGTCGAAAATGGTGTGCGCCAAGTGAGCATCACCAAACTCGGCGCCGACTGGATATGGTTCGGCTGAAAGATCTACTCAAAATCTAACGATGGTCTATTCTAGTTGCTGGCAAGCACGGGGCAGGTGCAGCATGCCTACACCATCCTACACCAGCGCCGCAGAGTCTCCAATGCCTGGCACGACCCAGTAGTTCGGCTGCCTTGGTTTCTACCGCATCGGTAGTTGCTCAGATGCAGGCGATGCCCTCATGCACAAACAGGATCTACCGAGGAACCCGTTGTCGTCAAGGAAGACGGACGCCGCCACCAGCGCTGACTTCTTTTGGCTTGGCTGGTGTATTCGATTGCAGCATGTCTGCGAAATACTTTCTTTCAGTTCAAATGTTTCTAAGCAGCGCTTCGAACACGCGGCTTGAAGGCAGATTGTTACAAAACGCAATCAGACCTTGTGTGCTGGTACGACAAAGGCATCAGGCACCACAGCAAAGAGAAAGGATAGAAGGTTGATAAGGCGGCGACGCGCATCCTCCATGACCTTATGGGGACAGTCACTGTGCCAAAGGCGCCCCACATTGCTTCAACACGCTCCTAGACAAGTAAATGTTTACTCCAACGTTGCCACCCCACATGTTTGGTTACATGGTAATGGAGGTTTATTAAAGTCAAGTGCTGCACCAACCTGCAGACGCAAAACTGTAGATGCCAAGGAATTGCTACAGTTGGGGTCGGCGCTTGCAGGACAAGTTGGGTGGCGTGTGTGGGGTTCATCTCCCCCACCTCCTCGTCTCCCGAAGTGGGAAGTGGGAGGCGGGAGAGACAAACAAAAAAGCTGGGCGATGCCGTAGATGACACTGTTTGGAGAGAAACAGACATGTAGGAGACAAGTTGAAGATTTTGGTTCGGGAAAAGCTGGATGAGGTGGGAATCGAGAACGTAGCGTGAGTATAATTTAGGTGACAAGGGCTAGAAGGCAAGGGTTGCTTGAAGTTTTCCCTCCCACTTGGCAAGGACGAAGCCCGCATTGCAGGCTATCTCCGAGAAAACAGACTACAGCCTCAAGCATGGATGCCAACGGAGACACCAGGTTCAGTCGCTTGCTTGACAGTAACGTCCACAATCTCAACACGTCTTGAAAGCGTTGAGTGTGGGTATTGCACGCATCATGCGAAAAGAGCACCCAAGTTAGGCGCCATACATGTGGCCATTCAGGTACACTCGCCTCACTCACTCCTTATCTGCTCAACTCACTCCTCACTTCCCATCTGCAGATGCACCAGCCAGCAAAGAAGCAAAGAAGCCCCCAAGAAAGAAGATGCCAGCTTTTGGGCAATGATATAAATCCTGCATTACCTCAGGGACCCTAAACTATGGGAATTGTGGCATATTCCTTATTATGGGCAATGCAGGATTTATATCATCAACCGTATAATTACAGTAAGGGGCGGGTCGAAGGTTTAGAGTAAACCCCATAAAGTTGGACACCGGATTAAGGCCAAATAGTGTCGGGATTCCCTTTACATTACTCCTGGGGATTGAGGCCATTGGGTTTCCAACTGTTGGGCTTCTACTGTAGAGTTCCAGGCTTCGGGATGGTCCGGCTCCAAGGATGTTCCCGTTGAAGATGGAGGTTGCTTCTGTTCGGGTTTAGGGGGTAAGGGTTTAGGGTTTAGGGTTTAGGGTTTAGTGCTCAGGTTTTGGGATTTAGGATTTGGGGTACCGGCGGATGTCGTTGGCTGTGTCATTGGCACGACATACGCCTGTATTCCATATATCCCACCAACTATTGATTGGTCCAAAAGGATCGAGATGTAGAGTTTCATCGAAGACACTACACGCTGAAAATGGGCACCGTGACCGGACAGCCTCCTAAATGGAAATGGTTCAAGGCTTGTTCGGCTTATATACCTTTGCTCCTCACATTCCCGAACCCATTGCGAGGATGTGTTTGGGCTGCTCTACGGACCTTAGTACATGCTTGGCGTGCCTGCATCCTAAACCCTAAGAATAATTGGCTGTACTGCTGCACGTGTGACGGAACCTATCCTCCCAGAGACTCCAAAACAGTTTTGAATAGGCCGTGCAGTATACCTTAGAGGATATTCGGGATGTCCCAGAAATCCTAAGCCCTTCAACTTCACCTCCTATGCTCCTTTAAGTAAAACACTGACTAACCCAAAGATTTGCTGGAGCCATCTGACTCACCACTCGCCACTGTAGCTCCAATCAACTTCAATTCTTGAGCTTTTCGTTTGTACCATAGGGGCCTTAATAATTAAAATAAGGTTTTGGGGCCCATCATATTATAATTACAATAAGGAACCCCCAAACTAATGTAAATAATGAGTAATTATTTGGGCCCCCATAGTAGGTTCAGTTTTCGCGGTCAAGGCTCTTGGGTCTAGGGCTTATCGGGTCTAGGGCTTAACGCCTGAACCTGTATATACGGGCCATAATAAGTAGAATAGGGTTTTGGGGCCCAGTATACTATAATCATAAGAAGGAACCCCCACCAGAATAGTATTGGTAATTATTCAGGCCCCTATATTAAACTCTGAAAGCCATCGCAACCTAACTCGCGCATCCTCCGTGGCATTTCTTGTACTTCTTGCCGCTCCCACAGGGGCAGGGGTCGTTCTGTCCGACCTCGTCAGCCGGAATGTGGTGTTTAGGATTGAGGGTTTGGGTATTTTTTTTGAACTCCTTCTTCCCAGAAGCTGCTAGCTGCGACTTCCATAAAGGCCTGAAGACCAGGAGTAGGGTTTGGGGTTTAGGGTTCAGGCACTTCGCTTTGGTTCAGGGCACATTATTGAAAGACCAGGGGACTTCGCCTTCGCTAGTACTTCAAGTGCGTTATCCTACTCTCTAACCCTCTCCCAAAGTCCACTGATCTTTCAAGTAGGGTTTTGGCTGCTAGAGCTTGAATTTCAGGATTTTGGGCTCTAGGCTGCAAGCCTTGCGGGCTTTGGAGATATACCTTCTCCATGCACAATCCAATGAGCAATATAATCATGCTGCACTACACTAGAAGATCCTACTGTTGATGATATAAATCCTGCATTACCTTAAAGACCCAAAACTGTGGGAATGATGGTATATTCCGTATTATGGGAAATGCACGCTTTATATCATCAACCGTATTCTAACTGCAAAGTTAGTAAAGGCCCCCACAGCATCTTATTTAACTCCTCAAACAGGGTGGGTTATTCAGGGTCCAGGTAATATAGAGCCCTTCATGATTTGAATAGGGTTTTGGGCCCAGTATACTCTACTTATAATAAGGAACCCCCAAAATAGTACAGGTATTTATTCAGGCTCCTATCTTATCCACTTTAGAAAGCCTTGTAGACCCCTTTAAGAAACAGAAAGGGGCGCTGTGGGGCCCCTGTTTTTCCACATACAAGGGTTTGCGATGTTTTGTGCATTGTCGCTTAAAGGTTCGTCTTGGAATGTTTTAAGACCCTCTTAAGAAACCCTCAAAGGAACCTGGTAGGATTTCGAACATCAACCCTCTGTATCGTAACAAAGCCCCATGCCCTGAACTCTCGATTTAGACTTAGACGCCCTCAACCCTAAACCTTACACCCCAAACCCTAAACCCAATGCGCGACCCTGGCCTTCTTCTTCTCCTTCACGGGAGCAGCTGGCTTACTTGCAGCTTTGGCTCCTTCGAAGCAGAAACTCCAGGGCCTTTACGTAAAGGGTCATAGGACTTAGTATCTCGGGTTATAACTCAGGTAACTGTACTTATAATCAGCTATAAGATGAATTATTGTACTTATAACCTTACCTCTTCAAGTCCCGTGATCCTCCAAGTAGGGTTCCGGGCCAGGGTGCAGGGTCGCTTATTGGGTTTAGGGTGTGTTTTAAAGAAATTGAGAGTTCAGGGGTTCAGGTACCCAGACTTCGGATCCCTCTTCTGAGCAAGAACCAGTGCCTGAAGCGCGACATCCTGTGCCCACAGATCCACAAAGCCCTGAACCCCAAACCCCATAAAAACCGCAAGCCCCAAATCGAGGATCTAAAAGCAGAAAAACCACAGCCCTAAACCCTCACCCCCACCAGCGCAAGCACAGACCAAAAGGCCCTAAGCCCCGGAGCCCCAAGGCCACGACGCCACAATGTAGCGGCGCACTTAAAGGGTCATGGGACTTTGTAACTAAGGTTATAACTCAGGCAACTATACTTATAACCACTTATAACCCCAATTAGGGTACATATAACCTTACTAGCCCCATGACCCTCCAAGTGGAGTTCAGAATAAGGCTTAAATGAATAACAAGGCTTAAGTATGGCTTCGGGGTATATTATCCGATAATGACAAGGGCCCTGAAGAATCGTATTATTGCTTCTTCCGACCACTAAATTAAACCCAGTCATACAAGAGTCCTGAGCTCGGTTTGGCGGGATAGCCGTTGCTGTTGCTCGCAGCACTTGATCCTCCTGGCAGAAAAACTGGTGATTAGGGTTGAAGTTGGGGGTTTCGGGTTTACATTACCCCAAACCCGAAACCCCTACACCCTAAACCTCTAAACCCTAAACCCGCGGACCCGGCCCTCCGGGCACGTATCGGACTTCTCCTCGACACAGAGCTTCGCTTCGAAGTTGCTGGTGATGATCGGCCGCCCTGTCGGAGTGAAATCAGGCGCGCCATCGTACAAGGTACGAGGGCGACCTTGGCGCGCCGTTGCTTGCACAGCGGCTTCAGCAGCGTCATGCTCAGAGGCTTGTTCGGCACCTCGGAGAAGATCAGGAAGCGAGCCGCCGCCGCTGCCCGCAGGAAAGGAGAGCAGCCTCCGTCGGTGACCCCGACTTTGGACAACCAGGTAGCCCCACTTCATCCTGGCTCCAACCCCTAAACCCCTAAACCCCCAAGCACTAAACCTGGGGGTTCCTGTTAGGGCCTCAGGGCTCAGGCTCAGGGCTTCAAGAGCTTGGACAAAACTCTATCGACTCAAAATCCCTGTTTTTTGGGTGCAGAGGTCATCCGAGGTGCTAGTGATGCTAGTGTCTTAGTTATCGTACTTCTGGTCCCTATAGAAGAAACCTGCTCTTTAGGTTTCGTGTTTTGGTAGGGTTTAGGGTTTAGACTTTTGTTGGTAGAGTTTAGGGTTTAGGGCCTTTTTGGTAATGTTTAGGGTTTAGGGTTGGGAATTTTTGGTTTAGGGTTTAGGGCCTTTTTTGGTAATGTTTAGGGTTTAGGGTTTAGGGTTTAGGGCCTTTTTGGTAATGTTTAGGGTTTAGGGTTGGGAATTTTTGGTTCAGGGTTTAGGGCCTTTTTTGGTAATGTTTAGGGTTTAGGGTTTAGGGTTTAGGGTTTAGGGCCTTTTTTGGTAATGTTTAGGGTTTAGGGTTGGGAATTTTTGGTTCAGGGTTTAGGGCCTTTTTTGGTAATGTTTAGGGTTTAGGGTTTAGGGTTTAGGGCCTTTTTTGGTAATGTTTAGGGTTTAGGGTTGGGAATTTTTGGTTCAGGGTTTAGGGCCTTTTTTGGTAATGTTTAGGGTTTAGGGTTTAGGGTTTAGGGCCTTTTTTGGTAATGTTTAGGGTTTAGGGTTGGGAATTTTTGGTTCAGGGTTTAGGGCCTTTTTTGGTAATGTTTAGGGTTTAGGGTTGGGAATTTTTGTTTTAGGGTTTAGGGTTCGTGTTTTGGGCCCCTCATCCTTCGAAACTCCCATTTTGGCGCCGGGGTTTGGCAGCTTCAGGCTGGGCTGCACCCGCAAACCCTCGAGCTTCAGTATATAATATACTTATACATACATACATACATACATACATACATATATATATATATATGTATATATATATATATATAGAAAAAATCTATATACTTATACATATATATATATATATCAATCTTCAGGAACTAGCACGGAACCCTGAGAGAGGAATCAACTCTACTCCAGGACTCTCGGGGCCTAAATGATTCGAAATCTGCTTTGGTAGATGCTGTAGATGTATAATGAATAACCCTCAGGCACAGCAAACCTCAAGTTCGGGTTTCAGCTTGGGGTGGTGGACTCTGAGCTCCGCGGTGCAGGGCGAAGGCTTTCGAGGCTAGGGTTAGGATGTCGCGCTTCAGTACTTGGAGGGCCGGGGGACTTAGTAAGCAGGTTATAGGTAGACTTATAAGTGCGTTAAATGGGACCCTAATTGGGTTGATGGTACTTGTAAGTCTCCAGTATAACTACTTACTAGGTCCCTCGACCTCCAAGTATTGATTTCAAGGTACTTAGGAAAAGGCGACTCCAAGAAATATCCAAGCTTGCAGGTGGAGTCGGGGTTTGGGGGCTCTGGGAATTGAGTTTAGGGGTCGGCCCAGTCAGGTGATCCTTTGAACGAAGTATATACGTCTAGTTGAGGGGTCGGCCCAGTCAGGCGATCCTGCAAACGAAGTATATACGTCTAGTCTTGGGTTTGGGGTTTCGGGTAGTTTCGGGTTCAGTTGTTTCGGCGCCTCCCGCAGATGCGGCTGGGCTCTTCGTGGATGCCTTCTCCGGCGAGGGCGGCGACCTCCACTGCAACTCTGAGCTGTGGCTGAGGGCTTAGAGGCTGAGGCGTGTCGAGCTTGGTTGATGCAGGATCGGGGGGCCGGTGGCTTAGGGTCTACTGTAAGGGCTGAGGCAGTCTAGGGCCTCTTGCTTGGGAGCACCGGTCTTCGCAACAACAAAAAGAGTATGCAGATAAAGGCCTTTATGTCAAGAAGGCACTTTTGTATTCAGATGCATTGGAAGGAACCCCAACACAACTATGAACTTTAACTTCACACCTCGAACATCCCACAACTCTCTTGTCTTCCGATCAAAAAGAAGCCACGACTGCCGGCTCTCCGGATCCTATCCTACTGCCCAGAGCACTCGGAGGATCTCAATGTTCCGTTAAGGGTTCCGACAAAGGGATCTATAGTGTTCCTTTAACGCTTCCTGTAAGGGTCTCTTTAACGATGCTCCTTGGGTGGCATCTTACAAAGTTACCAGGGTAAGGTAACCAAATTGAGGTTGCCACTTTCTCTATCCTTCGGGGGGTCTGACTCGCTGGGGCTGCCGACATCGTCAAGAAGCCGGGGAGTCGAGCTCCTCCTTGCAACGCCTCTTCACCAAAAAGAATAAACGCCAAACTCTAAGACCCAAACACTAAAACCCATAAACCCTAAACCCTATAGACCTTAAACCCTAAACCGTAAAACGCAAACCCCCGAAGCCAAAAACCCATCCTGTCTCTTCCGTTGTTGATGTTCTCGTGGTGTGAGGATGTGACGCTTGCGTGGTCGTCCTTTGGCTTTGGGTGCCTTTGGCGCCATATGCAGCACCCGGCCAGGATAAAGGCGTTGCACTTGAGGGCCGCGCCGATGGCAAGAATGCTAGGTCTACTTTTTGACGAGCGACACAGAAGACTGCCCCCGATGCCCGAGCCTATGCTGCGTCATTATGTGATGCTGCCACTACACGGCGGCAAAGTTTGTGAGGAGGCCTTCGGCCATTGATCAAGAGTAGGCTCAGTCCCAAGCTTTGAGATCACACCGGCCCAGCAGCTCTTTACGTGCCATCAGAAGCTTGAAGAGTTGGTTCCCAGAGAGCCCAATACCCCTTAATGAAGGAATATAGCTTAAATCATAATATGAACCCCATATAAGTTAGGCCATATTCCTTAAATTAAGGGGAATCGGGCTCTCTGGGTGGTTGTCTTTCTCCCGATGGTTTGGATGCTGTGCGGATCCCATCAATCCGGCTGGAGTCAGTCGGACAGCGCCTGACGCTCCAATACGGTTATGATGTACATGCTGCATTACCTTCATGACCCCTTAATGACCCCTAGACTATTGGGAATTATGGCAAAATTCTTCTTAGGGCTAGTGCAGCATTTATATCATCAACCGTAGTACTTTAGGCCCCTGAGCTCTCCCGTAATATGTAGGGCTTAGGGTTTAGAGCTTAGGGTGCAGGGTTTCGGGCTGTAGTATAATAGTCCGGAGCCGAAGCCTGAGGCCTTTCAAGAAAACGTGTTTAGGGTTTAGGGTTTAGGGGTTTCGGGTTTAGGGTTCAGGTCTCCATGACTAAGAAGACCCAACGACAGAAGTATGGCCAAAATCGTCCCTATGCCCGAAACCCGGAAGCCTAATATAACTCCCCATGCCTCTCGTACCTAAGGCTGCATCTTAGATGTCAGGCTCAACTAGTACCTGAACCCGTGCTGCAAGGTTGCGTCCGATGTCTTCATATATGTCATATGGAAGGGTAAGATCTTTGGGGTTCTGGCATGGACCCTAGACCCTAGACCCCAAACCCTAAGGTACGGGAAGGTCAGGCGAGAGGCGCCACAGGTTATCGTTTAAAAGGCTGGTGCAGGGCTTCACCCAAGTTGCGCAGCCCTGCTAGAAGTTACTAGAAGGCCCATGGGTAGGTAGAACTAGAGCTTCATGCAAGCAACTGACCATAAACCGTGAATCCACAACACAAAAGAACGGGAGCTTCTTCCAACTGCGAAGGGTGTGTCGCAAGCTCGGAGTGTGTCAGAGTGTACTCCTTCCGCAGTACCGTCCATGGCTTTACGGTTTTGCCCCTATGAACTTGGTTCGAATGTAGGGCCTAGTTACATCATGGATTGAGAACCTCCAGAATGTTCTAGCCTTGGATAGTCCCCAAGCCTATTCTGGCCATGCCGACCCCCTATGGCAAGATCTGCTCCGGCCTGCCATACTCCTCTTGGTAGCACCTTGTGCCTGGATGCGTTTTTATCGGCGTTGTATAAGCTTTGCATTGCTTCTGTTTTGGGCGTATAATCACTTGGTGTCTTAGTCAGTTCCTGCTTTCAGGAAGGTCCCCAAATCAAGGATCCTCGTGTTTTTGGTCTGCACTAGAGGGTCCCCCATGTTCTGAGACTCTTATTTCCAGGTTCCGCGACAGTTTTCTAGCATCTTCTGGTGGATGTCTTTACAATTCGACCAGGGTTTCAGCAGCATCCTGCCCGAACCAAGAAACCAACACGGATTCGCGCACTTTCCGTGCCCTGCAAGACTGTAAACGTTCCTATCTGATGGGCTTACATAAACTTAGCCCACATGCTTAGGGTTCGTTCAAAAGATTTCTCTACAAATGTTGCGTCCTTTGAGAGAACTTTCAGCGTGAGTCACATTGCCACGCCGTGCAGACTATTGGGTTTGTGCAAACGGAATTTGAGCAACCAGGAATCAGGGCTGAAGCACTTCGAATGACAACTCCGGGAAGAAGCAGGGCAACCAGTCTTGAACAACACCGAGAAATTAACACATGTTTGGACTCTCACCGAATGCCTGTGAGCCCGAAACCCCAAAAAGCCTTCACAACAAGCCATCAACCTCGGAAAGAGTCAGCAACAATGACGACCACTGCCAACCCTAAGTCCTGAACCTCAAACCTCGGAAAAAAACACCTAAACCTGAAAACATGTTGAAGCCCAGTTGCAGAGACCCTCTGCAGACGCGAAGAAGCTGCAAACTGCTCCGTTTCGCCCACGGCATTTACCTGCCAAAACCCCCTTTCAAGGGTTTCTTGCTCCACACCTAGACCCTCCATCTACCCTCTATTAGACCCTAAATGCCCATTATTTGGGGCCATATACCCCTATTTGAGGGTAGATTTTAGGAACAGTCCTGAATCAAAACGTATGGGGACAAAGCCGCGAGCTGTACCCAGAGAGCCCAAGAAGCTGCAACCATCAATACTAAACCCTAGGCCCTAAACCCTACCTAAACCCTAAAGAACTGTCGAACTTCCAACAACATTCTTCATAAACGGGAACTCGGCTCACTGGGTCTCGCGTTCCCATCGGGAAACCCTAACCCATGTAGTTTAAACTCCTAAAGCAAAGCTTGTACAACTCTTGACTTCAATCCGGTGCGGGCGTGAACATTGGGGCCAACCGTTCACGGAAGATCCTAAATTTCAGGGCTTGTGGATTTGGGGTGTGGCTGTGGAGTTTATGAACTTGGAACTGAACACACAACACTGCCAGCCTCGTCCCGGAAAGTTTGGAACCAAAACGTTTAAACTAAACCTGCTCGTCTTACAAGCTCCGAACTCTGTGTTCGGTTCTGCGCTATCCCCCGGCTTAACTCGACTTGGTGGCAGAAACAACCACACTTAACATCCAAACATGCCAGAAGATTGGCCCCCGATCACACAAGAAAACGTGCAGATATCAAGGAACACTACTCTTTTACACCCGGGGCCTTACAAACTCGACCCTTTTCTCCGGAACATTATCCAAGAGCCCACACCCCGGGTTTATCAAACCCTTGAAAACGGCTGCCGATACTGCATGGACCTTTGAATACAGATCTTGTTCAGTCACCCCAAGGTTGCTGTGCATAAAGGGCAATCACTCTCCGATTCACACCGTTGAGCTCGTACCCTTTCCGATTGAGGCCAAGAACGGACCGAAAGATCGAAACCCACTGAAAACTGCTGCTCGTGATCCTATGGCAACAGCAACAAGAGAAAACGCGCAGCGCCCCACTGGGAAGCACTTCGCCACCCTCTGCGGCACCAGGGCTGCGCTTGGTGGCCTGCAATGTGTCTTCCGAAGTGGATTTGGTGATGGCATATTTCGTGGATCGGCCGTTGGCTGATGGACGGAACTAGGATTCATTTAAAGTCTCGCAAGCTACATTCGTCAACTTCCGGGCAAATATTCCACTGATTGCAATTGCCGCCTCAGAACCTCAACATCGAGAACAAGCGCTCATGGCTACAATGAAGCGAGATGTTGCAATGTCAAAGATGTGCCTGCACAACAACATTCAATGTGTTCGACCACCTGCCGAAACACGGTCAGTCGTGTCTTTGATCGATAACAACTATGCCTATGCCATATTATTGCACAACTGCGAGGACCACTTCAAGTGGCAATATGGCGCAGCCCACATCATGCATAATCCATGCGAAATAACCGACCTGCAGCCCACATATTCTGAACCTATTTACACGTGTACACCTCGAACTCATCTTGCTCAACCGAAGCTCAAGCAAAACTGCATTTTGGTGCAGGAACAACAGCTCTCGTTAATCAAGCTGAACGAACCATGACTTGCACGAAACGTCCACAAGACCCGACCGCTCCGAATCTGTAAATGGAGGCGAGAGCCCAGGCATTCCTGGCAAGACAGACAGTGCAACCACAGGAAGTGTAGAAGATGTACAATCAGCTTAAAGCGAAGCCAAGGTCGAGTGGGGGCTTGCGCTGCTGTCATCGCATGGATACGAAGACGCACGACCCTGCCGTCCGTCACGAAGCGAGAAGCCAACCTTCAAGCATTAGCCAAAATCCCGAAAAGAGGTTCAGGGCCTTCCTCGATGCATGAATATATGCTACTTGCTAGGGTTCATGGGCAGAAACAAGAAGGAGGTGCTGCAGGTGCTTTGAAATTCCTTGAGGTGTTACCGTGATTTGGGTTCCCTATAGTTACAGATACCTTGTTGGCAGGCTTCCAACTACCTGTGAACTCCTAACACCTGCTATGTCCTTTGCCCCATAAGAGACTTTGAAAACACGGCAGCCTTCATTATCGTGCACGCCGAACTCTAAATTAGCAGAGCAGTAAACCCGGAAACAGACTCAGCACCGTCAATAGGCACATGGGTCTTAGCTTTGTGATCACTCTCGCAATAGCATGTGTGGGCGTCACCTCGCACGATGCTTCCGTGAAACTCGTCGGCCCCGCCTGCCCTACCCTGAGCCCTAAACTGCAAACTCAAGGCTGATAGCCAGACTCCTTAAACCCGAAGCCAGGCAACCTGAACTGAAGGCTTCACCAACCCCGGGATCCTTCGGTTATCTGGGTTCTTCTTAAGGAACTGAAGTTAAGCTACCATAATAGGGATCTAGGGGTTCCTTTAGTTGGCAGGATTAGTACTAGTAAGTGTACATACTACATCCGAAAAGAAAAAATCTAATTATGAAGGCGCCTGTAACCAGAAGCTGCTGTTGTGCAGTATGCAGGCCTGAGAACTAAGTCATAACAAGCCAGTATAAGCTCAGAGAGCCCAATACCCCTTAATTAAAAAATATGGCTTAAACTATATAGGGCTTCATATTATGATTTAAGCTGTATTCCCTAATTAAGGGGTATTGGGCTCTCTGGGAGTATCATATCTCGGCCCTGACATTTCCCGCTTCCTCTGTTTCTGGTCTCTTGTTCTGTGCATACAGCTTCAAGTTCCTAGTGCTCGTTCACCCAGAGCCCTGGAGGGTCCAAAAAGTAGATCCTTTAATGGGGGTTCCTATAAAGCACCCTTAGTAGTATACGGCCCCAAATCAGGGGATCTACTTTCTAGATCCTCCCGAAATTCTGGGCAGGGATACATCTAAGGGTATGGGCCTTAATAGTTAGAATAGGGCTTTGGGTTACATCATGGCGCAAGTAGGACAAAAAGCCCTCAGGAACACTGTCAGTCTTCCTCCAGGCCCCTTTATCCCTCTATGAAGTTCTTAAGATTGGCCTTCTAAGTCCATATATGAGACCTAACCAAAAGACTAAGTTGATGCTAGGGGGTGTGCTGCTCAGAGTTGAGGTCTCTGACCATCGCGACTTCGGGGTATGAACTTGAGCACGAAGCGAAGATTAAGGTTTGGGCCTAAGGTGCAGGTTTAAGGTTGGGTTTAAAGTTTGAGAATAGGGTTTAAGGGTTCTAACTGGAAAGTTTTTGGATCGGGTTCGTGGCTTAGGGTTGCAGGCTCGTTTCTAGACCCTGCAAAATCGTTCGCGAGATCAAAACAATGAATAGTCACTCCAGCAACGGTAGACCCTCAGTCACTGCGCATTGCTCTGGCCAGCATCAATGAAAATATAGGGCTAGGTTTAGGGCTAGGGTTCAGGGTTCAGGGTTTAGGGTTTCAGGTTTCGGGCTTGGGATTTACGGTTTTGCCCACATCACTCGAAAAGTGCGTCGGTTGCTGATTTGACATCACCATGAGTGATGATGCAGCTTCCTCAAACCCTACGCTTTAGAACGACAAGGGCTGTGATTAGTGATTGGAAGCTCCAGGTTTCACTGATGCACCATCAAGACTACATGACTCAAACGAGAAAAGGAGGGACCCTTAATGGGGACCCCTACCCTATAATGGGTATATAATAGCTATATTAAGGGTCTATACCTAGGGGTCCTTATTAAGGGTCCCTCCTTTTACCCTTGGAATGACTAGACGGCGGGAAGTGTTGTACTATTAAATCATGCCCTCGGGGAACCGTATGGAGGAACATTCGTCGTCATTCAGGGCCATGTGAAAACCATCATCCCGATGCAGGTGGAAACCAGACACCCATGTCTGCCTGCTTCACGAGCAGTACTGTAGAAACAACAAGATAATGTTCACAATCACTAAAAACAAAATGCAAATGACCAAGAACACGATACGAAGAAGAAGAAGGGTATTGACACAACGATGATAACAGCAGCAACAACAACAACAACAACAACACCAACAGGAATACCCGTAGTCATACTGGAGCAGTCATCCTCACAACTCCCAACACCCTCAAGAGCTGCTTTACTCTTCTCTTGGATGCAGTTGCATTGCAAGCTGGAACCTGGCTTTAAACTTTAGGCCTTCAGGGCTTGGGGATCTTAGGGCTTTAGGGTTGGAGAGTCTGTGGATCTTTAGGGTTGCAGGGTCGGTGTCGAGGTGTACACTGCAACGCCGTCGTGCCTCCACACCGGCACTGCCGAGCCGGGTGTAGAAGAGCAGGTAGGCTTGCTGCTGGAGCACCTCCGAGCCGAAAGCGAGGCAAAAACTCGAGGCCTGTTCATCAGGCCCCCGACAAATCAGGTAAAACTTCCTACGACAGCAATGCTTCAATGCACTTGTGCACTACATGGGCTGCTCCTGTTGTTATGTACGATTCTAATAAGTATGCTATGATCCGAACTCCGGTTGCTGATCCCCCTCGTGTGTATGACTGTTACAGTCACCTGTAGCAACATGGCACCTGCATTGTCATCTAGACACGGTGTTGCCAGTACCATGACGGATTGTGGTTGCTAGTGCTGCCACTATCGCCAACGCCCCCACCCTGTAATAGTGACTACAAGGGTTATATAGGATTATATTAGGGCCCTATTATATTCCTATTATACCACTATTACAGGGTGGGGGCAGCTTCCAAGCCAACAGTCTCAATCTCAGTGGCCCAACCCCCTAAAGCTCTCAAAACAGCTCCGAGACCCAGAACCTGCAGCCTTACACCAATAACCTAACCCCGAAACCCTTAAACCACAACCCCGAAACCCTTAACCCCTAAACCCTAAACCCCAAAACCCTAAACTCTACACCCTAATCCCAAGCCCCTAAACCCTAAACTCTACACCCTAAACCCCTAAACCTTTTAAGGAACCCTAAACCATCCTTGAGATAGAGAAAGCCGCCTCTGCTTCCTCCACTTCCCGGACATTGCTGTCGTCCACCACAAACCATCGGAAGGTTCCTTTGCCTGAGGTTTAAAAGGTATAGGGTTTAGGGTTCAGGGTCTAGGGTCCAGGGTTTGGGTTTGGGTTACGGAAAGTGAAGTTGAGGGGTCTTGGTTTCCGTGGTCATTGAGGTGGCCTGTATTGACTATGTATTGAAAACACTACCCTAAACCTTAAACCCTTAACCCTGAAGCCCTAAACCCTCAACGGCCGATGCAGGCCTCTAAACCGAAACAACCCCAAAACGAGGGATAGGTTCCTTTGCTTCGCCTGAGGCTTTGATTTTTCGGTGTGAGTTTGGGGATGCAGGTTTAGGCTTTAGGGTTTAGGGCTTAGGCCTTTAGGGTTTTAGGGTCTTAGAGTTTTAGGGTTTTAGGGGTTTAGAATCTAGGGTGGGTTTAGAGTTTAGGGTGTAGTGGTTATATGGTAATACAAGGATCACACTGCCCCAAATGTTAGAAGTTCCCCTGTCGAGGATTGGAACTCGCGTAGCGCTTCAGGGTTAAATTGTGCAGAACTTACGCGATAAGGGTGTGGGGTTTGGGGTTCAGTGTGTCTCACTTAAGACTGCAGGGTCGGACTTCTGCTTACGACTTAACGCCCCAGACCCCTTGCAGGATCTAGCAAAAGCAGAAGAAACTCCCCCCCCAAAAAAAATGAAAGATGCAAAGTGTCCTAGCATCATATGGATCAGGGTACGTCCGCATGGGTTGAGCTGTCTTTATCCTTTTAAGGCGTCTGGGAATTGTACGTCTGCGGTCTTTCCCATCCCCCCCTTCCCCGCAACCATTTCATCCCACTGGGACTCAGGTGGCTGAAAGGAATGACAGGCTGGCTATGTGCTTTGGGCTGTATGCTTCAGAAGTCGGAGAGGCCGATTTGAGAGAGAGCATAGCTTCAAAATCAGGTCTACATTACACAGGTTAAGATTTAAGGGTTTGGGGCTTTGTAGGTGTAGGGTTGAGGGTTTAGGGTTTGGTGCAACACCCTGCTGACACAGCCCAAAGACGTCCCCCACCACAAGTTCTCATCATTCATCACCTGAACCCGACACCCTGAATTCAAGAAGCTCAGCGCCCCTAGACTCCCCGCCACGTTCCTCAATAGCTTGTCCTTTTATACTATATGTTCTGAAAACACCCCCTTCCTTGGACACTAGACCCAAGAGTAGCCTAGGAATAAAAAGGGTGCCCTTTTTGGGTTAAAGGGTGTCATAATGAAAAAGGAAATAAAGGCCTACTCTGGGTCCTACGGCAGATGACATAAATCCTGCATTACCCATAATAAGAAATATCCCATAATTCCCATAGTTTTGGGTTCTTAAGGTAATGCAGGATTTATATCATCAACCGTAGGACAACACGGAGAGCCCAGCTGCGATCACCGCCACACCGCACGAAAGCGATGTAGTGGCCGAAGTGCGAATAACCAGCCTCCGGGCAGCGAGGGCTTCGAGAGACGTAAGAATTACCTTAACCCCAAATAACCTACCTTTTCAGGGACTTATATAAAGAAACCATGTTAGGGGGCCCTAAAAAAGGTAGGTTCTTTAGGTTCCAGGGAGACTTTAGGGCGACGTGATATAGTACAATTATGGTAAGGAGCCCTAAGAAGCAGTATTGGCAATTCTTCGGCCTCCTCATTACGAACTCTTCCATCAGGGCTCTCCCTACTGTAAGCCACCCACTCTAGACCTAGAGGAGGCCATCGTTTATCGGCAGCAAGCACACAGGATCTTCGGATATGTGCTCCCGCATTCGTGGCCCATGAAATCTTGCAAGTGGATGTGAAAAGTCGGAGCTCAGAGTAGAGGCTGTGGAATCTTCGTTGCCGTCGCTTTGGGTGTCTGGTTGGCTTGCTCGGGCTGCAGGGGGATGATACTTACCAATCACACGGCATAAGGAATAGCAACATCGCAAACCCGACCCAGAAGCTGCGGATCGGTTTAAAGTGACGGAGGAGGTTCCACCTCGGTGCTGCACTTCTAGTTCATTGTTAGGATAGGAATAAAATGTACATTTTTATTCCTTATTGGGTTTCAGTCCCCATAAAAATGGAAAATGTGACCCAACTCTGACAAAGACTTGAAGCGTTGCAGCAACTACGAGGCAACCCAAAGCTTGCGGGCTTCGCGTTGGGGGTTTCGTGTCTAGGGTTAGGGTCGGGGTCTAGGGCTTAGGCCTAAGGTTTAAGGTTTAGGACTTAATAGGCTTAAGGTTTAAGGTTTAGGACTTAACAGGGTTTAGGGTTTGGGGCTTCGAGTGGTTTGGCGTTTTCGAAGCCTGAGGATGCTTGATGCATAACCGTGGACCACCGTGAACCTTCAACCCTACAATCCCACCCACCACCATGGTTTACATAAAACACCGGACAAACCATAAAACCCCTCCAATGCTCTAACAGGCTGAATTGCAAACCTTCCTTTGCATCACAGTCGAAAGCTTCTCGCTTGAAATGAAACCCTCAGGCCCAAATTTCTCAAGATGAAAAAATCATATCAATAGGCATCCTCGCTAACAGAGAAAGCACTGCTGTTGGCGGAGGGAGCCCTGAACCCGAAACGCCAAATCCGAAAGCCTCGAAACTTGAATCCTAAACTCGGATTCACATCCCAGATCCACACCCTGAAGCCTTAAACCCCAGACCCTAAGGGATTCAGAACCCAGATCCACACCCTAAAGCCTTAAACCCTAGACCCTAAGGGATTCAGAACCCAAAGCCACACCCTGAAGCCTTAAACCCTAGACCCTAAGCCCTAAGCTAGCCTTGTCCAAGTGGACGATGACGGCTCGAAGCCTCGCAGATGCGCAGGCGCTCAAAGGCTTTAGGATGCTTTCGGGCTTTAGTGGCTTTCGGGGTTTACGGTTTAGGGTTTAGGGTTTAGGGTTTAGGGTTTTTTTGGGGGGTTTAGGATTCAGGGTTTAGGCTTCAGAGGCTGATATGGACTGTACCGGGTTTTGAGCGGGCTCAGGGTTGGGCTTGAGTGTTGGGACTCTGGGTGTGGTGGGTTGGGTTTCTTGCGGGTTTGGGCTTGAAGTTGTTTTGGGTTTTTTGTGGCTGTTCTGCAGGGAGAAGGGCAAGTGGGCTCTCTGCCTGGGCATGCAGCTCTTCAACCCTGCTTCCAGTGCCGCGCAACGTATGGCAGACACTGTAGAGGGGCAGCGGTGCACAGCAGGCGATGGAGTCCTTCCGTCGCCCAGCCTGTGAAACTGCAACTCTGCTGCTATGCCAAGCCTTTGCACGACAGTCGCAGGCGGGTCCCTCTTTCAGCTTGCTGCTGTGCAGCGGCTTTGACAGGCCGCACTGGCAGCAGAAAGCGCCGAGCATGAGTAGCGTGCTCCCACAGTGCCAGCAAGGTCGCTCCGATTTGCACGAAGGCAGCGGTGCCGCGATGCGACTCGCCGTTCGCGTTTTGTGTTTGCTGTGGCGACGGTTTGGGGAGCTCTGGCGGGTGTGGGGTTTTTACAGGCTTGCCTCATGTGGAAGAGTAGAATTAGGTCATTAGGTAACCTTTATAGCAAAAGCTTCCGAAAACTGTGCCTCAAAAGCAAACCCAGACAAGCAAGACTGAGCAGACAGCACAAGGAACACGAAATCAGAAGTCAGGACAACAAAAGAAGCGATTGGAAAGGCGATGAGCACAAGGCAGAAGCAAAACAAACGCGAGTAAAATCCCAAGAGACCAAGGGACCAGAGGGAGGGAGGGGGCCACACCTTGGAGGCCTCAAAAGGTGGGATGAAGGTAGGTAGGATGAAGGATCCCATACACCCGTACTCTTATTTGGAATATACCCCACCTAACTTCATCCTACCTTTTGAGGCCCCTGAACACCTGCACCACACCTCTCAAGAAACTTCAGGGCCACGGTCGGGACTTAGGGCTTAAGTTTAAGGGTTTGGGGTCAAGGCCTGCGGAGTTGGGGTTTAGGGTTCTGGGTTTAGGTTTTTAGGGTGCCTAGAGCTGTCAGAAGGACCAAAGACTCCAAAACCCCTGAATCAAGGAATATGCTTTAAAGAATCATCAGAACCCGAATGATTTAAGGAATATTCCTTGATTGAGCGGTGTTGGAGTCTCCGGGGATCCTTATCCTTGCTTAGGCTTCTGGAGTTCCCCAGAGATCCCACTATCCCTCAACTAGGGAGTATACCTTAAGCCACAATATGAAGGCGGCTATATTGCAAGGTCTATTCCTTAATTAAGGAGTATACCTTAAACCATAATTTAAGGTATACCTTAACCCCAAATAGCCTACCTTTTTAGGGACTTATATAGAGAAATCTTGGTGGGTTCCTTAGGGCCCAGGTATTCCTTAATTAAGGGATATTCCCAGAGAGCCCAATACCCCTTAATTGAGGAATATGGCTTAAATTATACAGGGCTTCATATTATGATTTAAGCTATATTCCGTAATTAAGGGGTATTGGGCTCTCTGGGTTGGGATCTCTGAAGTCAGGATCTGGGATGTACGTGGGCTTTTCTCGAAGCTTCGACTACATGGGCTTGGGAGCCCCGGTTTAGGCCCTAAGTTAAGATTCGGAGTTCAGAACTGAGGGTCTGGGGTTTAGGGTGCAGAAGTCAAGATTCGGAGTTCAGAACTGGGTTTAAGGTTTAGGCCCTAAGTTAAGATTCGGAATTCAGAACTGAGGGTTCAGGGTTTAGGGTCCAGAAGTTAAGATTCGGAGTTCAGAACTGAGGGTTTAGGGTTCAGAATTTAGGCGCCACAAAATGACGTAAACCACAGCAGTAAATCTCCAAACTCCTCTGACCCTGAGCCTGAGCATGCCCAGCTATGTACCCTACACCTTCTTCCTGGGTTTCGCAGCCGCAGCCTCTCCCGAGTAGAGCTTCGTGTTAATCAAAGGGAAAAAGGAGGGACCGTTAATGAGGACCCCTACCCTATAATGGGCTATATAATGGGTATATAATAGCTATAAGAAGAGTATATACCTAGGGGTCCTTATATAGGGTAGCTCCTTTTACCCTTGGAGTTAAGATTCAAGTATGGCACAGCTACCGGGTTTTAACTCCCCCAAAGCAACCTGAAACCCTAAACCCTCAAATCCTATCAACCCAATAAACCCTGCCTTAGCCCTGAAGCCCAAGCCCTGTACCTTGAGGGTCTCGGGTGTAAGCTGAAGACCCTGAACCCCAAAAGCCCTGTAGAACCTTTGTTTGGCGCTTACACTTTCAAAAGCAGCCGCAGGGCTCGTAAAGCAGTGGCCGCTCGGCGCCAGGTGCTCCTGGCGTACATGAAAGGATCGAAAAATCGATGTCAGGGAATTATGGGTTTAGGATGGAAATGGAGGTGTGGGCCGGGCCGTAGGGGTTCCCGGCGGTTCCGCGAAGTTCGAAAGAAGTCGCGTTCTTCTACGGTCCTCGTAGGAACACCGAATGCATGGAAAATCCTACCGCGGTCTCACAGTAGCACCTTGCGTATTTTTGGTGTGCTTGCGGGTGGAAATCGCGCTCTGCTGTAGTCCCACATACGCATTGACCTTCGAAGGTTCGAAGTTGATGTTGAAGTCCTAGCAGTGCCATGGTTACTATAGAGGCCTGAATCATTACCTATACTATTTTGGAGGGTCCTTATTGTAGTTATAGTGTAACATACTCCAAAACTCTATTCTAATAATTAATGCCCCTATATTAGGGTTTCGTAACACCGTCGTGCATATTGTGGCATGCTCATGGTCTTCCCCGCTCTTGTGCAATGCTGGTCTACTTGGAGGGTCAGGGGACTTAGTAAGTAGTTAGTTTCAAGACTTATAAGTATCATAAGCCCAGCTAGGATCCCTTCTAGGGTACATATAAGTCTACTTAGTAGCAACTTAGTCCCCCGACCCTCCAAGTAATCCTTAAGGCTCCCTACGTCTTAGCCCGGACGTGGCCTGGCTCCCTAAACCTCCGTAAACCCTAATCCCTGAATCCCAAACCCTGAACCCTCAACCCGAAACCCTGAACCCTCAACTTCAATCCCTAGACCCTGAACCCTAAGCTCCGAACCCTCAGCCCTGAACCCTATAAACCCCAAAGTGGCCTGCGCAAAGGTAAGGCCGCAAGTTCAGCTCGGAGGGGAAGGTCACGGGCTTCGTAACCTTAGAGGAAGCCCCTGACTCCCTTTTGGGGGTTCCTTTAAAGGGGCTCCTTTTACGAGCTCCGTGTTAATGGCTCCCTTCAAGGGCCTTAGGGGCCGAGGATTTATAGGGTTAAGTTAGCAGGTTTAGGGTTTGGGGTCTGGGGTTTAGGCTGCAGGGGCAAAGGGATTAGGGTTACTTAAAGGGTCATGGGACTTAGTAACTAGGGTTCTAACTAGGGTAACTATACTTATAATTGCTTATAATTACTTATAACCCCAATTAGGGTACTTATAACCCTACTTACTAAGTCCCATGATCCTCCAAGTAAGAGGCCTGGGGCGTTTCGGATTTCCTTGGGCTTTGAGCCGAGGGGCTTCGGGTTTGGAATAAAGTTGGGTAGTTGTCCAAATAACGGTCCTTTTTTGGGCCGTATTATGATAAGGACCCCAAAAAACCCTAATATTGACAACCACCCAGTTGTTGACGACACAATTTGCAGGTTTTAAGGCTTCCTTTAGCTGATCCATAGGGCTCTATTTGGGTTCTTTAGTATAGGAGTTCTGTGGAGCTTAGGCTTTAGAGTTTGGGCGCTTCTTGCTGCTTTGGCTGTAGGGTTTGGGGAAGAACCCCAGCTCCGAAGCCTTCGCAGTGGAAGAGCTTGGAGCCTCGAGTTCTGGGTTTGGGGGCTTACAGTAAACCTTGGGTACTGCCCGCATACAGTAACAGTCTATAATAGGGCTACTATTAAGGTCCTAGTATATCTATAATATGAATATTATCCAACTGTTACTGAGTGGGGGCAGCATCCAAAGTAAACCCCATAAAGCTGGAAACGGGATCAAGGCCAGATCGTGCTGGGATTGCCTATACATTACTCTTACGGATTGCGGCTATTGGGTTTCCAACCTTTTGGGCTTCTACTATAGGGTAAAGTGTAAACTGGGGTTTGGGATTTTGCAAAATCTTCGAGGGGCTTTGGGCATTTAACAAAAGCTGTGGGGCTCAGGGTTCCCATGTGATGACTATGACTATGAGTAGCAATACTACTAGTCACGAGTCTCAACAGTGAAGCAAGTTCTTACTACATGGCTACTCTTCAAAAGCGCATGCTTCAGCCCACAGCCCCGACCTTGAACCCTAACACCCCAGACGGGGCACCGGACAGTCGAAATCGTGAAAGACTCCCAAGCCAAAAACATGGAACTCGCCAACCTTGATGCGGTGCTTGCGCTCCTTATCATAAGGTCTTGAGTGCTTCTTCTTGAATTGTACAAAAATACTCTACCTCTGAAACCCAATAATACCCCGTGACAATATCTGCAATTCCCTGTAAAACCTCTATTTCCACCCAAAACCGACGCCCCAAACCCTAAACCCTAAACCCCAAACCCTAAACCCCATACCCCATACCCCAAACCCTAAACCCTAAACCTTGCTGGGCAGGAGGCCTTCCCCCGCTCGCCATAGCGAAATCGCTTCCTCGAGATGTAAAACTTCAGGCTTTTGTGTTGTTAGGGTTTAGGGTTTTTGCGTGGGGTTTACGGTGTAGGGTGGTTAGTGTCAAGGTTATCAAGCTCAAGGGTTCAGAGGGGGAGGAACAGGGAGCTTAGGGTCTAGGGCCTTAGCGTCGAGGTTGCTGGGGATGGAGTCTAGGACCCCCAACCATACCTGGGATGCCCAGTAACCTAGGAATAAAAAGGGCTCCCTTTTTGGTATTGGGTAACTTCATAGGCAACCTAGGACTACAAAAAGGGAATAAGGGTACTACTGGGCATCCTAGATAGCATGTGAGGTCGCGGGCTTTCCATGTCCTGGCTGAGCCACTTAGCTCAGGGTTGAAACTTCAGAGGGTTGGCCCCTGATTGCCGGGGCCCTCTCTGACAGGGTCTTCATTCAAAGCTCACTCGTCCTTGGAGGGTCTTACTGTAAAGACTCGCTTGTTTACAGCCTTAAGGGCCTCAGTAAAATGATGCCGATGCTATAGGTCCGTTTTTCTGAGAGGGGAGAAACCATGAATTTACATTAAGCCCAAGAGGATCTCTGAAGCAACAAATCGCTCAACCGTCTGCTAGACCCAAGAGTAGCCTAAGAATAAAAGGGTGCCCTTTTTGGGTTAAAGCGGGCGGGTAATAATTATAAGAGAGTCTAAACCCTAAAAAAGGAAATGAGGGCCTACTCTGGGTCCTAGCCTGAGTGCTGCCAAGAGGGCAGTTGCAAAACGAGGAAGGTCGGCGCAGAGTAGATGGTGATCCTGGGCCGTCACAGGTGAGGGCGTTTTGAACTAGACGTGCTTGTTGGCAAGGGCTCAGGCAAATCTTGGACAGCCGGCCGGGCATGAAAGTCTGTCAAGAAAACCCAGAAACCCCCATCATCACGTAATAGACCCTTGCAAAACACCCTAGCCCCGCACACACACACACACACACACACACACAGAGACAGTCATAGGATTCTCCATATGAGGACTCCCCCCAAGAGAAGGGACTGACTTTCGTAGAGGACCTCGTATTTCAACGGTGATCTTCGGTTTCTTGCTCAGACCCAGGCTGCTTTCGTGCCCGCACCACCTCGGAGCACGTCTCGCACCTCGCAGTAGGATTCTGGTGAAAGGTTCACTTGGCTGGTTGCCAAGATTATGGTCCTTTTTTGGGTACCCTAAATATTAGGTGCCGTATTATATCAGGGATCCAAAGAGGGACCATAATTTTGACAACCACCTGCTTGTAAGTGTGACCATGAGTGCATGCGACCCTGAACACGAACGCCTGCAAACTAAACCTTTGACGTTCGGAGGTGTTATGGAAGCCCTACAAGCCAAACAAGCCTGCAAAGTTAGAATAGAACAGCGTAAGTTTGAAGCGATAAGGATTGCTAGAAGGGGCTTGTATGGCGGCTTTGCTTGGAATAGGGCTTTGCGGTATGCTATTGCATAAGTATAATCAGGAATGTCGATGAATATTGTCGGTAAATACCCCAGCATCTATATTGGATCATATGTCCGAAACTTTCCCAAACACTAATCCCAACCAAGACAGCACATGTACGATAATTGCAAGACTCACCGGCAAATGCTGCGTGTCGCTGCAGACTCCCTGTATTTTACGGAGACCGCTTGTGAGCTGTCTACACTCTACACCTACAAGCATACTCACGTTCTACATTGGCAGTTCCGAAATTGCGAAGTATTGGCCCCTGAACCCAAACCCCGCAAAAATTCGCAAACCATTCACAGCAGACGATGACGATATCTCCCCCAGTCAACGCCCCCTCCCCCTGACAAAGAAGTGAAAGCCTGTCCCAAACCCAAGAAACATCTGAGGAGCCAACTTCCATGAGTTCTTCTTATCCAGACGCTCCGGGGCGGTGAAGAGCCGAAGGGTGTCCTCCAGCTGTTGCGATAGGCTTTAGGGAATAGGGTTAAGGAGATAGAGGCTTTTGGGTGGGTTTCCCGTGAGGTCTAGCATGTAGGGCCAGGGTATACGCACTTACGAAAATGTAAGGGTGCAAGCAGGAAGCTTGCTCCGCAAGGCTGGTGACCAAGGACCTAAAGCCACCGCCCTGTACCTGGTTCAGAAATCTGCCTGCGCGAACCTTGAACACAAAGCCTCGACGATTGAGCAGGAAGACGCACGTCGTATATCCCCAAACAGAGCTCGTCCTAAGAGCCCCAAAGACCCCGGAAAAGGCCTTCAAGGCGGCCCTAGACAGGCTTCAGAGAAGCCAACGAAGCCTGTGAACCCTTAAAGGCCCTTCCAACCCTGAACCAGAAACTCAACCCTGACCCCTAAACCGTAACCCCTAAACCCTAACCCCCAAACCCTAAACCCTAAACCCTAAGCCTCAAACCCTAAACCCCCAAACCCTAACCCCTAAACCAAGAAACCATAAGCTGCCCTTAACACGCACAGGCCTCGCCTCTAAGCTGTCCGTCGCCTCCGCAGAGGTTGGCGCTTCAATGCTCTGGAGTTTAGGGTTTCCTTATAAGGGGACTAGGGGTCCCTTATAAAGGTATCTATAGGGAATAGGGTTTCCTTTGAGGGTTCCTTAAGGCCTTAAGGGTATCTTAGAGCTTTCGGACTTTGGGGTAAGGTTTAGGGCTTTAGGAGTTTAGGGGTTTTCGGGCTTCAGGACTTTAGGGTTGGGTGCAGATCTTCTGAGGGTTTAGGGTTTAGGGTTTAGGGTTTAGGAGTCAAGGACCTTGCTGTCTCTCCTTTACATTCTACAACAATGCCATGCTCGATCTTGGTACCACGCCTACTTACTCAAGCATTGCCCAGTACCAGGGAGTGTTCGTCTTGTTCCCACTACTCACGATCCACAACCGCCATTCCTGCGACCTGCACTCCCCAGAATCCCAACCTGTCGCAAACAAAAAAACCCTCCAAAACTGCAACAAGAAAAGCTCCGTGTGACGAACAGGTCCTTTTAATTGGACAGGTCTTTGCGGTTTGCCATCCTAGAATCCTGCAGGTGCTGCAGGATACTGCTTCTCATGTTTCAGACGCTTGGGAGGGTCATGGAACGTAGTAACTGAGGTCCCATGTACCTTCGTTAGAGTTTTGAGTAAGTCTAGGTATACTTACCTTCAGTACACGCGCAACTACCCGAAGTTAACACTACTAAGTCCCACGATCCGTCCCGTTACTCTGAACCCTAAGCTCAAGAAGCCCGGGTTCTTCAACTTACAGGGCTCAGCAGGTGGGTCGGTAAGAAAAGTCTTGCCAATTGAATTCCTTAGGGCTCCGTAATCTCGTTCTACCATAATGGACCCCAAACTAAACCCTCAACCTTACTCTAAGTCTAGTTATTAAAGTTCGTATGTTCCCCCCTCTGGCCCTCTGGATCTCGCACTGTCGGGTTGAGGGAGTGGGCTTCGTCAGAACTTTCCGGTCGAAAGATCTGGTTTCGTGCTCTGCGGGTCTGGGATTTACGGCTCTAATGCAGGGGCCTCAATAAAATCGGGTGTTGGGGTAATTGTAGTATGTATACTTTCATTGGTAGTCACTCCGACTTTCGTGCAGGGGTGGGGGCTTGGGATTAGCCATTAGCCCCGAGGCCGACCTCGATCGCAGAACCCAAACCGTTTTGCGAACATCAGAGTGCAGATCGTTGTTCTTCGTTTTAAGTACTGCCCCCACCCTGTAACAGTCTATATTGGGGGGGTCATATTAAAGGCTCCATACGAATGTGTTAAAAGTATGATCAGGGCAGTCCCAAAATTCTCCTTCTCATGTCCCCTGACTCCTATCATTACCCCCACAGCCCTAAAACCCCTCAACCAATTGTCAATTGTGATTCCTGAGCTTACTACTACGATTCGCGCTAGTCGTATTGCTATACCGCTATTGATACCACAATATCATGCTACCTAGTTGGGGGCGCTTTAACAAAGCATCAGAAAAATCGTAAATGAGATGTGCTTTTGCCCGACAGCGCCTCGGTTATGTCCAATTGCAGGTCCATGAAGGGCTCGAAGGAGAACGTGCTGGCGACGCACTCCCTTCGGGCATTGAGAGTCTAGACTCATAGATTCCGGCTTCACGGCGTCGCGATTAAACTTTCTGGCAAGTGCTTAGGAATCTGTCGGGGGTCCTGTCGGTATTCTCCATCCCTGCAAGCGGTTTATGCAATCGGAACCTGGCTCCGAGCCACTCCAGATCAGGGAATTTCTTAGACCTCGGGCTAGACTCGAAAGCTACAAGGTTCAAGGATCTCTAGCATTTTGGGTGATTGCGACTTCGATGACATTGCTTTCTGGTCTGGGAGTCGGAGTTTAGGATGACAGAGCTCTACAGCTTCGTGCAGCCCCACCTGTGAAGCCTCACGCGCGCATTAACCCTGCGACCAAGGAGAAAGTAGGGGCTTCGGAGGTCCAGAAACCGGGGCTAAATCCAGCAGACCAGTGCAGAGAGGCAGATTTGCTGTGATGGGTGACGTTCATGAAGCTGAAGGCCTGCTGAAGCGTCGGTGAAAACATAACCCGAGCCTTTAGCCAAGGACATGCTGCCTTCCAGAACCAGCGTCCAACACCTAAACCACGTTCGCCGCAACTACGCCAAGCTTGCCTTCGCGTACACGTGCACTGCGAAACCAGCATTCCACCTCAAGCTGCTTGGATCGTTTGCAGTGCTCTGCTAAGGATCAAAACAAGAACCCCCATCATCTGTATTAAGCATTTAAGCTCTGATGCTTGGCTTTATCGGTTCTTGCCGCTATTGCTACCATAAGAGTACCAAAGGATGGGTAGGGTTCAGGTGACTGGATGGAGAAACGCCACAACCACTAGAACCACCGAATGATATCAGGCCAGCCCACGGTGACAGCCCCAAAAGGCTGCCAAAAAGATACCTGTTTATTGGTTTTGTGTTGTCTGGTGTACTCGCAGCCCCGGACAACAGAAGCCCTGCCACAACCTCAAGACCCAACCCGAAGTCAACTTCTTCTGCTTCTTCCAAGACATGGGAAATAATGGTAATCACGCATACACGTCAGATCAGAATCACGGGTTTAACAGAGCAAACGTTTTAAGTTTCAATGGCTACTAGTACTAAGGCGCGCTACATCTCTGCAGTGCGGTATTTTCGACCAACGTCTACCAAGAAAGGGTTGCAATCCTCAAGTGCAAAGCTTGCTGTGCTTTCCACGGAAAGCTCTAAACCCGCAACCCTGCCCTCCACTCCTGTCACAGTCCCGAAGCCGGTTGTTTTTGCCGAGAAGATCAACTCGGAGGCTTAAATGTTGAAGCCCCTTCCCGAGCAAACCCTCTAGATCCTCCTACCGCAAGACCACTTAACAGTAAATTCTGGAAACCAACACCTAAATCCCCAAACCCTAAAAAGCAGCAGCCCTAGCAACTACGATAAAATGTGTATCTACATACACTTTGGACATATAAGATCCGATATGTAATAGCCAAAAGATAACACAGACAGTAGACTGTCGGTGATAAACAAGACAGGCCATATTTTGTAATCTAGTAAACGCAACATAAGAAGCATAATGGATGTTATATAAGGCATATACTTCTCTACATTGATATTTATGTATCTGCTAGATATATATATATATATATGTATATGTATATATATATATATATATATATATATGCAATATACATATTCACACATATATACATATGTATGAAATGTATAATAAGAATAATCCTTACCGAGTTCATCATACTAAACACCGCCGGCTTCGCGAAGAGCGAACAAGGGACCCTAAACAATAGGTGCCGTACTATAATAGGAACCCAAAATGGACCATGATTTTGACAACCACCCATATAATCCCCAATAATAGTATAGTAGTCCCTTATAAGGGTCCCTTATAGTAGTCCCTAAGATCCCTAAGGACCCAAAAAGGGACCCTATTTTTGACAACCCCCCATTTCTCCCTAAACCTTAAACCCTTTATAGAACCCTTATAGATCCCTTTAAGGAACCCTTTAAAGGGACCCCCTAAGATCCCTAAGACGTCGCGAAGAGCTGGGCTCCCCGGGCCGAAGATTCGGCTGGGCGAGGCCGTTAGGTCTGCATTCGACTCCAGGGCCTCCGCTGCGCAACGCGTCTCTTTAGGGGAATCCTTTAAAGGGCTGCTTCAATACGGGCTCCTTTAAGGGTTCCTTTAAGGGCTTTGGGTTGTTGGGATTTTGGAGTTTTGGGGTTTAAGGGTTTAGGATTCCTTTTAAGATCTCTTTAAGGGGTACCTCTACGGCTTCAAGGGCTCCTTTAAGGATACCTTTTTGGGATTTTGGGCCTTAAGGCTTTGGGGTTTTAGGGTTTAGGGATGTTGGAGTTTGGGGGGTTTGGGGTTTAGCGTCTCGGCAGTTTGGCTGTCGGGTGTTGGGTCCAGGGATTTTGGGTGTGGGCTTTGGGGCCGTGGGGTTTTGGGATTTCGGGATTTCGGGGTTTTAGGGTTTAGGGGTTTTAGGGGGTTTAGGGTTTTGGTTTTGGTGTTCAGGGTGTTGGGGTCTTGGGGCTTTTTTGGGTTTTAAGGATAAGCATATGTAGCACAAAGCTGATAATACAGAATGCCATGCGAATCAGAATCCGTGTTCTCAAACCTGGGGACATTAGAGTTTAGGGTTTACTATTGGGGCCTAAATGATTACCAATACTATTTTGGGGGGCTCCTTAGCATAATAACAGTATAGTGGGCCCCAAAACCCTATTCTGATTAAGGTCCCTGCATTATGATACCCTTATAGATCCCTTCTGGAGCCCTTGATGGATTCCTGTAAAGGACCCAATTCTAATGATTAAGGCCCCTGTAGTACAATCCCAAAACCTTCAAGCAAGGGCCAAACCCTCAGAAAATCCTGGAGAAACGCCGTAAGAAAGCGAAACCCCGGAGATCAGAGAAGCCGCTAGTCAGAAAAGGACAAAAGTCAACACAAAGTTCAGGGAAGTTTCCGAAGGAAAAAGCAACAAACACCAAATCTCCATTCACAACCCTGAGCTCGAAACCCTAAACGCTAAGCCAAAATCCCTCTGTAGAACGCTTTTGCGACCCCTTATGCATACCGTTATTCGGAACCCTTTACGGAACCCCGAACCCTAAACCTACAACCTTGTAGAACCCTCATAGAGACCCTTAAAAGGAACCCCAAAGCAGACCTTAAAGGAAATTCATAAATGCGCTTAACAGGAACCCCTAAACCCTTAAATCCCCGCACCCCAAGGCCCTCTCCGAATACCTCGGTGCCGCTCGCGGCCCTCAGCTTCTGCCCGTGCTCTTTCAGCTCCTCGTCCTCCCAAGGGATTGTGGTGCTTAGGGGATTTAGGGCTTAAAGGTTTAAGGTTAAGGCTTAGGGGACTTAAGGGGTTTAGGGTCTAGGGGTTTAAGGGTTTAGGGGGTTTAGGTTCCTTTCTGGGTTCACACTAGGAGGGCGTAGGGTTTTGGGGCTGAGGGTTCAGATGAGGGGCTCAGGGTTCAGGGCTCAGGGTTTAGGGTTTAGGGGCTAAGGGTTCAAATTAGGGGTTTAGGGGTTCAGGGTCTAGGGCCTAGAAAGTCTCGATACGGTCTTCTAGGGTTTATCGTCTTCCAGGGTTTCACTTTTCATAGTTTTTATCAGGGATCTGTATCGGGCGCTCTGACTTTTAAGAGGGTGTCCAAGGGTTTAAAGTTTGCGGTTGAGATTTGGGTTTAGGGTTCAAGGGCTAAGCTAAAGCTGTCACTTTAAAATGGCTTTGAGATCCAATGGTTTAGGTTTTGGCCGTAGGGCCAGGGATTGGCGTTTAGGAGTTTGGGGTTGCAACGGCAAAGTATTTGGGTTCACAGGTTTAGGCTTACGGCTTTGTCATAGGTAACGTCACGAACAAGCGAACTTGATGCTTAGAGGCATGACCTTCATACCTTAATCTATGAGCACTATGGTATACTCTTTAGACGAATTGTCTCAGTCGATCTGATCAAGTAAGCTTGTGGGGCTACGGCAAGCACTGCGAATTACATGCGTAAGTCCGACGACATGCCAAGGCAATCTAGAAAAATCCTACGCCACAACACCAATACTGAATGCCTAGGGCGTTCAAATATATTGGCAGTTGTCAAAATGATGGCCCCATTTTGGGTACCCTAAATATTAGGTGCCGTATTCTACTAGGGACCCAAAAAGGCACCATAGTTTTGACAACCACCCATATGCTAAATCAGAAAGCTCGCAAGCGGCTAGCGCAAGCAGAGTCTTCCCCACCCCAAGACTGTCGGGTCGGCTACCATTACGGCCTTAACGAGTGGAATGGGGTTGCCTTCAGAGCTTATGTAATCAAAGGGCCCTAGACAGGTTACGAAAAAGACTGTATGATATAGCGCTATTAGATGACTGCAGTATAGCTACAGGCTATACATGTATTAATCTGTATTAGGAGGAGGTGCGGCAGTGAAGGTCCGAGGTGCAGCCAGCATTCTGCACATCCAGGCTTAAAAATCCTTGCCCCTAAACACCCAAGCCGAATATCAATAGGGCCTGCAAGAAGTTCAAGAACCTTTTTGGATTTTGGATGATACTATGACATGGTCACATGAAGGAACCCTAAGGAGTATATACCAACCTTACTTGGAGGATCATGGGACTTAGTAAGTAAGGTTATAAGTACCTAATCGGGGTTAAATATATATGTAGTTCTAGGTATAGTCACCTTAATTCTAACCCTAGTTACGAAGTCCCATGACCCTTTAAGTATTCCGACCCCTCTACTACTCGGGAGCTGCGAGAGCTCGCAGCCTCCATCCGAAATCTCCATCTTTCAACTCCCGACCGCAAACCCAAACCTGAACTCTAAACCCTAACCCCTAAACACCACCGAAACAAAAGCAGCAGAAAGGAACACCACACAAAAAAAGAGAAACAACAACCTACAAATTCTAAACTAAAAACCCTGAAACCCTAAAACGCTGCAGACCTAGAGCCCCGAAACCCAACCACCCTCGAGCCCCAAACCTCTAGAGTCAACCTTGTACCCCCAAGCCCCTCCTCCGAGCTCTTGTCAAGGAATGTAACTTACTCTGTACCATCATCGGAATCTCTAGTATATAATCGGACTGGCTTCCTTGTTGGTAACAACTTTACCTAGATGCCGTAACACTATAAAGCCTTACATTGTGGCATGTTGAACGTAGTTCCTTGACGCGAACCCCGAAGCCCGTCCTCCAACATCCGTAGCAGACTGCGAAGGAACTCATGGGCATCCTTTTGGAGGGGCATTGCAAGGTCCAGGGCACCAAAAGGGCTTAGGATATACATAACCAGAGGCTCCATAAAAGCTATTGCTCCCAAGACCGCGCTCAAGTCTCATACAGACGCTTGCTACAAGGCGACAGCATGGGCCCTATAGGGTTTAGGATTTTTGGGGTTTTGTTTCTCCGGGCCAAGATTAAGGTTTTCATCAATTGGCTGTGGGATTTTCAGCCGCTGCACCATCTACCGCTTCCCGAAGCGATGCAAAGTGCCTAACCTTGTTCATGGTACTATGTCGAGAGTCCGAAAAGCTCAAACCCTAACCCCCCCATGAACCGAATGTAAGCGTGCGAAAGCCCGATAAAAATCTGATAAAAATCTGGCAGGCAGACTCCGTTTAAGAATCCTATGACACCGGAAGATGTCAGTAAACGCCCACCTCAGGACGCTAAACCCGAAACCCTAGACGCGGCAAACGTAGACACGAAACCCTAAACCCTAACCCCTGAGCCACAAATAGCCTAAACCCTGAGCCCTAAACCTTAAACAGCCCTCAGCCCTAAGCCGCTTCTCCTCCTGTGCTCCGAAAGTGAAGTCTTCGCCGAGACGCGGCAGCCAGCGGAGGACCTGCTGAAGATCAGCCCTACTTAAAGGGTCATGGGACTTAGTAACTAGGGGTTCTATAAAGGTTTCCTTTAAAGGGATCCATAAGGGTTCTATAAGGGGGTTTGGGTTGCTTAAAGGGTCATGGGACTTAGTAACTAGGGTTATTAATTTAAGGTAACTATACTTATAACCCCAATTAAGGTACTTATAACCTTACTAAGTCCCATGATCCTCCAAGTCCATGGATAGTTGTCAAAAATATGCTCCGGTTTTAATGCTCTAAATGTTAGGTGCCGTATTATATTAAGGACCCAAAAGGGGACCATAGTTTTGACAACCACCCACATAGAGGCTGGGTTACGATAAGGGTTTAGGGTTTAGGCTTGAGGTTTTAAGGTTCAGGGTATAGGGCTTAGGGTTCAAGGCTTATGGTTTCTATACTGACCTTGGGACCCTAGCAAAACTCACAAGTTGAGCTGTTTCTTAGGGATTCTAGTAACCCACAGAAGTATTTCTATCTACCCCTAAGTATGTTTAAGGGCTAGGAGGGTTCAGGCTACACTAACCCAACATGTAGGTAGTTCTGTAATATAGGGGCCTCTATAATTAGAAAATGGTTTTTTGGGGTGGGGGGGTGCATTTTCCCATAAATATCTTAAGAAACCCCCAAATAGTATAGGTAATTATTTAGGCCCTTGTATTACATTAGGGGCTCCCTAGGATCCCAGAATAATACGGCACCCTTACAAAAAGGACCCTACAAGGGAACCTAATTTCGAGGCTTGGTAAACTACCTAGATAGAGTTGCTGTAATGTTTAGGTAGGGTTTAAGGTTTGGGGTTCAAGGATGCTTTAAGCTTTAGAGCTTAAAGGCGAGAAAGCCAACGGCTGAACATGGTCGGTGCAACTCTGGGACGACCTCATGCTTGAAGCGGCTCTTCAAGCGGCTTCGCAACTGGCTTTTTCACCTCTGGCTTGTTCGAAACTGGCACGGATTCCTCGTCGGAGTCCTTGGCGAAGTCGGATTGCTTCGAGGTGCTGCCAGCGGGACAAAGCTGTCTGCTTTGTTGCACTGATCCTCCGAGATACTGAGCACCTCCTCCCACTGTCTTGACCTGCGCTTCCGCCTTGCTGACTCCTCCTGAACCGATGGTCGAGCGCCAGCGAAGCTTATTTTGCTTCTTGCAGACCATCCAAGGCGAGGTTGAGGTCCTTCTGCGCCTGTGCCACAGGCTCTGTGGCTTTGGAGGTCCGCCGAGCGACTTCGGCGAACCCAACAAAGTGCGCGAGGACCGTGGATTTGCGGAAAGCCTGGCAAGGCCTCGCAAGCACAACCCGAAATCGCCTACAGTGGCATGCTGTTGCGGCTAGGGGTTTACGGTTGAAGGTTGGGGCTTGTGTTACTCACTCGCTAGCTTCCAGGGAAACCTCGATGCTCCCAGAGACTCCACAACCGCTCCTCAATTAAGGAATGTACCTAAAATTAGTAGGAACAGAAGTATATGCCTCGATCAAGCGGTTTTGGAGCCTCTGGGCTTAACCCTACCCCAGAAGCCCCACAACCCTTGCAAACCCATGCGCCTCGTAAGGTGCCGGTGGCGGCGCCTGGGCCCGGATTTCCAAAAGGGCAGTTCTCTAAACTAGGGTCCGCTCGGGGGGCCTTTTTTTAATAAAGGAGCCGTAGTAATTTAAGGGCCTAAACAAGGACCCTACTTTACAGAAATACCCAAGAGTTGACCTTCTAGAGGTCGTGGGACACACTCTTGCAACAGGTACCTTGAACAAACTTGCAGTCTCAAACAGTAAATCAGGAGACTACCCAAAACCAAAAGCCCCGAAGCGTACTACAGTGGCCTTAATAATAAATAGGAAAGGAACTTGGTGATATCAGTGATACTACAATGATTGGGACTACCTTATTCCAAAGCCCTACACCCGAAATCCCAAACCCTGAACTCGGATCCGGGTATCGACAGTATGTAAGGTAGACATTTCCCGTATCAGGGTTTAGGGGTTAGGGTTTAAGCGTGCCGGTGGTGTGGGGCCCAGGCCCACGCCCAGGCCGCGGAATCTGCTTCCATCTACTACCCGAATGCGACAAAAGCTCTCAGACCTGGAATCGCCAGACCACTAGATCCCGTAACCCCACACCTCAAGCCCCCTGACCTGAAACCCAAACACCTAAACCCGTAGCCCTTTAGCCGTCGCATAACCCGCTACCTCTAGGTCTAAACCTGAAACCTTCAAAGCCAAAACCTTATCTTTCAACCCCCTTCTTCTGAACCTTCATCAGTAAACTCTGAAACCTTCGTAAATTCTAGGCCCTAAACCGTGCCCTACACCCTATTCTAGGCCCTAAACCCTACACCCTCGACCCTAAATCCTAGACCCTCAACCCCTAAACCCTAAACCCTGCAACCCTGAACCCAAGCTCCCCACATCGGTGGTACACCGAAGGCCAGCAATTCGCTTATAGGGGACCCTTATTCTAAACCCCTATTTAAAGGGTCATGGCACCTAGTAACTAGGCTCATAATTAAGGTAACTATACTTCTAACTACTTATAACTTATAACCCCAATTAAGGTACTTATAACCTTCCTTACGAAGTCCGATGATCCTCCAAGTATAGTACCCTTTAAGAGGAAAAGCCCTATAGTACCCTTGAAGGGGACCCATTATAAAACCCGACACTACCCTTGCAGGTTTTCCTTCAAGGCATCTGGAAGAGTGTCTACAAGAGTTTCTTTGAAGGTTCCTGTACTTTCAATAACGGATGCCAAAAGTCTACATTTGGGGTGCGACGATATCAATAAGCGCAAAGAGCCCTCACATTCAACAGTCCTTGGGGCTGTCGGGCTTTACGGCTTTGGGGTTTGAGGGTTCTGAGCTCTGGACTTTAGGGTTTGAGGGCTCAGGGTTTTGAAATCCACAGGCACGAAGGCCCTCAGTGCCCTAACTTGCAAGCGCTGAACCCTAACGTTGAGGGAGGGCAGGGTCTGACGGATGCACAAAGCTCGCAAACGCCCCGACAGTGGGGTGGGCCCATGGCTCATCCCTCCAAAGCCAGCTGCTGTGCTCGTCGCAGCAGACGGCAGTCTTGCTCGGTGGGCACTCGGCCCTCGTGCTCTGCTGCACTGGCACACTCGATGTTCTTTTTGTGGTTCCTGGCAAAGTCTGACGACGTCTTGGTCTTCTTGCAGTCGCCACTGTGCCCTGGCTTCTGGGTCTTCAACCCAGGGCACAAGTCGCAAGTCAGGGACTGCTTGTAATACTGCTCGCATGCCGAACAAAAAAACGTCGGCTTGCGGTCACTGAAGGTCTTCCGTACCTTTAAGGGGTTCCTTTAAGGGATCTATATCTATATCTATATATATATATATAGGGGCTTTAGGATCTTTTCCCTAATTGAGGGATATAGAGATGTCTGAGCAGGCACCCTTACAAGAAACTTCCTGCGTTCACCACCCCAAACCCTAAAGCCGAAACCCTAAACAAAACAGCAATGTTGGTACCGACACAGATCGGAGCTCTCCAGCCCTATTCGCCATACGGCTGATGATGTAAATCTTGGGGGTCTTATAAGGGTACCTTTAAGGCATCTATGGGGTTTTAGGGTTTAGGGTTATGATATAAACTCTGCGGTGTACCTTAATGACCCTAGACCACGGGAAGTATGGTATACTCCCTCTTATGAGGAATGCAGGACTTATATCATCAGCCGTATGTATCATATGGAACCCCCAAATCCCCTGAACCCTAACCCCAAACCGATGGGCGTCTAGAGTCTAGTAGCTGCATTTCTTCGCTCCAGCGAACCAAATAGCTTAACCGCAGTACTACATCCTAAACCCTAAACCCCCGAAAGACCTGAAGCCCTGCAACCCAAACCTTGAAGCCCGAATTCCAAAAAATGCCCAAATTCCTGAAGCTCTCAAAAACCTAAGCCGTAGGCCCTAAACCCAAACCCTGATTGTTTCTTAAACACGTCCGCCACGTCACCCTCGAACCCCTGAAGCGCAGGTGCTGCGGTCGCACAGCCTGCGCCCAAGCCGGAAGGGGAACTATGCGGCTTCAAGCAAGGTAACGGTTGAGGGCCGGTTTGGGAGGTTTGGAGGGTTCGGGTTGAGGGTGCAAGGGTTTGGGGTTTCGGCGCAGGGGCTGAGATTTTAAATTTTGGGCTGTGGGATTTCCGTACGGCAAGATCATATAGGAAACAGGTCAAGAATTGATCGCACCACTGCAGAGCCTCGAGCCTCTAGCAGACTTCCATGAAAGTAAGAAACACCTCCTCCTTTCGACGCCCCTGCAGTGCTTGGTTTTGTAGGGGCCTGGATCGAACCGTTAGTGCTTAGCGTTTCGGTGTCGGGTTGAAGGCCTGAGGTACAGAATTAGGGTGTGTGGCTTACAGTAGGGTTTATTCAGGCCTAGGACTTGGGACTGAGATTCTGGTTGGAAAATGCTGAAAAAGATGGTGTCTCTCGTGCAGATGTTGAGGAACTATCTGAACCAATTATGAGGAGCAGCAATGAAAGTTAATGTAGTAACAATACGAACCTAACCCGCACACCCTTAAACCATCTTAAACCAAGACTCCAAATCCTAAAGCCACGTCCCTTGGTAGAGACTGCGTGAAGGAGCTGAGCCCTCGCCAAAACGTATGGCAGACACTGCAGGCCAACATGTTTTGGGGGCGAGTACTACGAGTTCGGCGGGCCGCTGTATTTCAAAAAGGGATCATGGGTTTAGAGAGCCTATGGAACGCAGGGCTTAGAACTTCGGGGTGATAGGTTTTAGGTTCAGGAGTCAGGAGTTCAACGACCTACGGAAAAGGTTTACTTGGAGGATCATGGGACTTAGTAAGCAGGGTGATAAGTACCCTTATTGCGGTAATAAGTAGTTACAAGTATAGTTACCCTAATTACAACCCTAGTTACTAAGTCCCATGACCCTTTAAGTAGGGCTCTAGACGTCCGGGTGTCTAAGGGAACTTCCGCATTGGCCTTAGCATTGACCCGTCATCACTGTCGACTCTTAAAGTCTGATACAGTAGAAGCCGGAAAGTTGGAATATCATTATCGTAACCCCTTTAAGGTAAATTATAAGGTACCCTACCCTGAAACCATATTCCAACTTTCTGGAGTTCCCTGTATAGGAGCCTGAATAATCAGAATAAACTTCCTCAGGGCTCCTTCATAAACGTTTAGTACAAAAGACCCCATCACTGCGCTATAAGCCTAGCCTAATTCTTACAGTGCCTGTACTAAGTCACGGTTGGGTTTCCGGACCCTGGCTGGAACGTCCTTACGCTTCATACCGAGAGGTGAGCTCAAATCCCACCAACTCGACATTCCAAAGCCGAAGCTACAGGCTCTCATTGAGGTGCAAGTACTATGCTCTTAACATTTTATGATACTTAAACTCCGCCCATTCTGGTGTAAGCTATACTATACTTCGAGCAGGGAGCCCAAACGAATTGCAATACATGTTACTCAGGCATCTATCTATTACACCTCGCAGTCCAGGATGTGTTATGGGCTTCTGGACCGGAGCTTCCCCAATCCTAAACCCAATAACACAGGCACCTCAACAGCTAGAACAGCGCTCTGGGGTATATGATACCATAGCTATACATGGATTCTCAGGGCATAGTCTTACTACGTATTCCGACCCATTTATTGGTTTGCCGAAACTGCTTGACAACAGCCACATGGCCTTAACGTCATCTCGCTGCAACATGACGCCAACCCGTGCCTGCATAGAAGAGAGCTGCTGTTTTGAGTCTATCGGTTCCGTGTTGGGTCCTAGTTGCAATGAGCTATCCTGTACTTTGTGCGAAAAGTAGCCGGGGGGGGTTAATGTAGGAGCCCTAGCTGCCTCATATTTAACCGGGTGCTTGGTATGGGCCCATTCTATGGCACTTGAGGGACTTCGCTATCAGGTTCCCACACTATGAAAACAACAAGTTTGGCGAGCTCTGCGTTTAGAGTTTCAGGCTTTCGGCATCAAGGGCTAGACATGCTCATGCACGGAAAAGCGGGGCTCCACCTTACAAGAAAGGTTTTCGGGTTTCGGGCTTTAGGGGCTTGAGGTTTAGAGCTTTGGGAGAAAGGGTTCAGAGTCTTCAATGCTGAATGCGAAACCTGTAGCCATCAGAGAAAGACCTACGGTTGATGATATAATCCTGCATGACCCATAACAAGGAAAATACCATAATTCCCATAGTTCAGGGTCCTTAAGGTAATGCAGGATTTATATCATCAACAGTAGCGAACCGTTGACATCCAGAAGCCTGATCCTCTGTGAGACCGTGCATCGTTGGGAGGTTTCGTGCACTGAGGCGCTAAAATCCGAACCCACAACCCCAAAACCTTAGACGCTGAAACCCTGAAGCAAACACTACCCCGGACCCTGAACCCAAAAACTCCTGGAACCTTAAGTACAACCCTGATCCAACCATCCTACAAACCTAAGGACTCCTAAACTACTTAAACCCAAAAACTTCTGAAAACATAAACAAAAAGCGTCATATCAACTCCAAACACCCTGTGTATTGTAAAGCGATAGTGCTCTAGGGCTACGGCTTGGAGCACTCTGCCTCTTAAAACCTCTCCAGATCCCAACAACCGCAAACCAAATACACGAAAAGCACCGAAAGAGAGTGGGGCTTGAGGTGCCTCTTCGGCCGGTGCATCTGGGTCGGGAAGCTTGACGACGACGCCGTTCTGAGGCCAGCGGGAGGTCTGTATCCATCTATTCATCTATCCATCTATGCATTTATCTCCCTCCCGAATTTCTTCTACAGGTGCTGCACGAGCTTTTTAAAGGGTTGCTGTGCAAGGGTGAGGGTTGAAATTTAAAGAGACCTGCAGAACAGGGACATGTGTTGGTTTAGAACTTGGGGTTCGGGGTTTTAGTTTAGGTTCAAGGTTTACAGCTTTGGTTTTGGGTTTGGTGTGACCCATACGAAGGTTGCTCATCACTGTTGTGGCTGCACGCTTTGTTCCTGCCATGCAATGGATGAGCAAATTGTCGCCGTTGAGCAGGGTCCTGGCGATCTCTGAGAAGACCTGGCTCCGCGGCACTGCCACATTGAACACGATGCTCCTCGTGCACAGCGCGATGCCATTCCTCCGCTCCGGCGGGCAGTCCAAGCGTGGCGGACTTGGCAGCCAAGTTTCCACCGACTCCTCACATCCCCTAAACCCTAACCCTTAAACCCTGAACATTAGCTGCATGTAGACACGTGCGCCTGATCCTCTGAACCTCAAATGCCTCAAAAGCCCCGTCACTCTGAATTTGACAACTCCTTCAAAGCGCAGGCCGCTAAACCAAACCCAAACCCCAACATCATAAACCGCAAACCCAGCATCCCACAAATGCAGAAACCGAAGAAGCGCCACCTCCAACAGAAGCAAACCCCCGAACCCCAAAATCATGAACCCTAAACCCCTGCACCCTAAACCCTAAACCCCAAACCCAGCAACCCTAAACCCCGAACCCAGTAACCTCATATCTCCTAAACCCTAAACCCCAACAACCCCCCGAAAGAAAGCGAAACCCTGAGCTCCAGGCACGTCCGTTAAGGCTGTCAGACTTGAGCCCGTGGAGCTCCTGGCATGTGGGTAGTTGCTTGGAGGGTCGGGGGACTTAGTAAGTAGGTTATAAGTGCCTTACAAGGGACCCTAATTGGGGTTATGGTACTTATAAGTCTCTAGAATAACTACTTACTAAGTCCCCCGATCCTCAAAGTGTCAAAATAAAGGTCCCTTTTGGGGTACTCTACATAATAGGAGCCGCATTATAGTAGGGACCCAAAAAGGAACCATAATTTTGACAACCACCCATGTGGGACTTCAGGGGTGTCGAGTTTAGGGCTTATAGTGTTTATAGGGTGCTTGGGTATTTTTAGGAGTTTTAGGGTTTAGGGTTTAGGGTTTGTAGGGTTTATAGAGTGTCTAGGGCTTTTAAGGCTTCAGGTTTGGGGGCGTCGGGTTTAGGGTTTGAAGGATTTATTGAATGTTTAGGGCTTTTAGGGCTTCAGGTTTAAGGGTGTCGGGCTTAGGGTTTATAGTGTTTGTAGGATGGTTTAGGTTTTTTAGGGTTTTCAGGGCGCAGGGCTTATAGGATTTACCTTAACCTACCGAAACCTGCTTTTCTGTGGGCTCTTACTATACATCTTAGTTGGAATGCATAGGGACACTTCAAAACAGCAGGTTTAGGTAGGGTTTAGATTTATGGGCTGGGGCTTGAAGTGGGTGGAAGGTCTTCGAGGTTCGGGTCTTCAAGTTTCGGGTGTCCCCTAACCCTGACCGCAAACCCTGGACCCTAATCGTTGCACTAAGGACTTGCCAGGGCAGCCACAACATCGTCTACGGCGAGGATGTGCTCTCCATTGGCCTGGCCACAGCTCTTCGGCGGTTTGGGATTTGCGGGGCGGAGGCTCCGGTAGCCGGGACTTGGTTCAGGGTTGAGGGCTTTGGGTGAGGATGAAGGCCTGCTTTGCGGTTTAGAGATAGGTCTTTCTGGGTGCCATGGCATGATGGCCGGGATTGGGCTGCCCATAGGATAGAGCCTTAAAACGCCTTGAGGGTTGTTAGTGGGTTGTCTCATCCTAGAATAAGGGAAGCACCAAACTGGCGGGGGTCCTTCGGAAGATACGAAGTTTAACCCGGAAACCAAACCCTAAACCCGAGACCCGGCCCCGCTCCGAGGAGCCTTTGTCTGGGAAAGGCTCGAGCTGAACAAGCTGCCAAGGTCAGCTCGGAAGGAAACCTTGCAGGCGCCGGGGGTTCGGGGTTTAGGGTGTAAGCTTTAGGGTGTGCAAGCCTCAGGGTTGGGTGGGCTCGGGGCTTACAACTCGCATACGGCAGCGGTTGGAGGACAACCCCAAAAAAATGCAAACCTAGACCCACGAGCCCTCGACATGGACATGTGTACTGAGTCTTGTCTTGCCGAGCACGGCTTTATGGCGTGGGGTGTTTATGGGGTTCATAAGTCGCGCGGCACCAAGGGAGAGTTGAAGAATTCGGTATAGCCTACCTCGCCCGAGCTGGCGAGCTGGGGTCCCGTGCGCAGTCTCCACGTCGGGCCCTGGCATAGTCTAGGTGATCAAGGGCTTCAGAGTTTTTCAGGGAGTGAAAGGTTTGGGCGATGTGCGTAAGGGCTAAAACACCCTGGGATGTCATAGCCTAGGTCCAGAATGCCAGGAAGCAAGATGTAGTCTTGTCCACCAAACTCTAGCTTCGGATTTAAGCTTCCAAGTTTCAGGAGCGGGTTGCAAGCCTGCTCAAATTGGCACTGTCATACAGCCGACTTTTTGATTGAGACCCACAAAGCCCACCATGAATTCTGAGCTTTCCTCCAAAGCTTCCACCAAGTCCGTGGACCAAACATTCCGCCTGGTTGTGGCCATGACCCCATGGTACTGGGGCATTTGAAGCTTTCTGCCTTTGGCCTGGAGTTTTGCTACAAGCCGGCTCCTTCTACTCTCCAGGGTGAGGTGCTCACGCCAACCGAACAGCCTCATTATGTGAGGCAAGTCTGTGGCTGATGTGGCTCCAGTGATTTGACATTCTGAAGTACTGGGTGTGAAAGAGGAGGGTGGTTCCATTGGCCAATCAAGAAAGTCCAGCTTCAGGACTTGTCGCCCAGCTGAGGCAAGCAGCTCACTTGTGTTGGAGGCTGTTCACCTGCTGGGGGATCCAAGTCTTGTTGAGGTCTATTTCCTCAATGCAGGTTTCTATACTCCAACTCCTATAGTCCTACCCAAACCAGAAAGCTGAATCACCCGGTGTGAAGCCTCAATCAGTCTTAATAGTTCAAAGAATGACTGCCAGGCGTCCGGGCTGGTCCCTACGCTGGACATGTGCCCTCAGCATCTTAGCTCTGGATAGCAAAGCTTTCACCCAAAGAGCCCAAAAATATAGAACCTTATAAGGCTATGTAGTATGGCTCATGGAATAAATCCTTTGTGGTACGATATGATATAATGTAAGGCCATGTAGTATGGTTCTTGGAATATGGAAGACACCCTAAGCCCAGGACTCCGCAAATTGCAGTGCGCTGGGCTCTCCGAGCCTGGCCCTCTACCAAACAGACTCCTTGGCAGACCCTTGAAACGAACTATGGCAAGGATCGGCTCATATTTTAGGGCCTCGGAGTTAGGGTTTCAAGGGTTGTGGAATTGAGGTTTAGGGTTATTTGATGCAGGAGTCTGCACTGCGATGCATCCTGCTTTCTTAGCCTTCTTCCGGGTGGAGGAAACGGGGTTCGGGTGACTTCTGCACACAAACCAAACACCCCCTAAACCCTAAACCCTGCACCCCTAAACCCCTAAACCCCTAAACCCTATACTATTTTGGGAGGGTTCTTTGTCATAAACCCTAAACCAAGACCCTGAAATCCGAAGCCCGAAACCTACACCCCCACGACATCCTTCAGAAAACCCTCGGAGCTGAACCGCCAATCCGTTGACTTACCTTTGGTTAGTAGGGAATGGAAAAATGGTAGTAATAGTAGTTATAAATTGTGCCCCATTCCTCCATTCCCTACTATCCCAAGGTAAGTTCAGCTCTGCCGGCAGCACCCAACGAAGCGCTCATCAGGGCAACTGTAGTTCCGCAGCGAAGCACCCCTTACATCGGGTTCTGCTGGGATTCTGCGTCCAGGGTTTAAGGAACACCCATAAAGACCTTAAATCCGAAATCTCAATCTACAATCCGCCTGTTTGACCCGAGAAGCAGCCGAACTGGCGAAATAAAAACTTTTTGGTTTAGAGTTTACGGCTTATGTTTGCGGTTCAGGGTATAGGATTAAGGGTTACGGGGTTCAGGGTTTGGGACCGCCTAGAGGATCCCAAGCAGTTGCAAAAACATTCCTTGCAACTCTACTATTGTAGCACCTAGCTGCCCAGGCCTCTTTCCCTAAGCCCTGAAGCCCTTGGGGGTTCAAGTTTCAATCCTACGGCCTTTGAAGGCCAAGAAGGTAGTGCACGAGATTCAGGTTTCGGGTTCAATCGTTTTAAGTTTAGGAGTTAGGGTTCATGGTTTAGGCTTTGATTTTAGGGGTTATGGTTTAGGAGCTTCTTTTGGATTTCCGCAAACCAAAAACGCCAAACCCGAAACCCAAATGAACCCGAAACCCCTGAACCCTCAATTAGGCCCGGACTGATCCAGGGAATCGGTTTCAAGGCAAACTAGATCCTACGACCCTAAACAGCAAGCCTCCATCGAAGGTTGAGAATCCCTAAACCCTGAATACCGAACCCTAGGCTTAATCCTGATGCCTTACGGTTTAGGGTTTCCCGAACCCTCAAGCCTAATACCCCAACCCCTACCCTGACCCCTGATCCCAAAACACCAAGCCTGAATCCATCCACCTTCGGTACGCGTCTTCGGGGTATCGAAACCTGCGCACCCTCCTTTCCCTCTCCGAGATCGACGGCTGTAGTCAAGGACTACGGTGCCTCCGACCGGCCATCTTAAACGGCCGGACAGTAGCAATAAGAAGCCCCAAGGCAATATCCTTGAGGTAGCTAGGAAACTCTACTTCGAGGATCGGGTGACTTCGCAAGCCGATCGGCTGTAAGCAGGGCTTTAGGAGGGCAAAAATGTAGGAGCCTTGAGAATTAACGAGAATAGGGTTTGGGGGCATATTACAAGTACTACGGCTTTTTGGAAGGAACCCCCAAAATACTACTGGCAATTATTTAAGCCCCCAAAGTATACTAACACCAAAACCCTGAACCCTACTAAACCCCAAACCCTAAACCCTAAACCCTAACTAAACCCCAAACCCTAAACCCTAAACCCTAACTAAACCCCAAACCCTAAACCCAAAGTACCGTACATTTAGCACCAAAACCCTGATCCTCCAAGTACTCTAAACTTCTCGGGCTGCGAGAGCTTCACTTCCGCAGCCAAACGTCGCCATCGCTCCAATGAATGATTGTCTGGGCATCCTCCAGGGAATGTTTTGAGCATCCCAAACCCGGAAAAGTAAAAGCCTAAATCCAGAACTACGGGTTTTGATGGCGCTGTAAAGCATTCTATACTTGCGAGTAAGTCTTCTTTTGGCCCCAAATCGTATAGGCTGCATCGTAAGGCATGACTTTTCGACCTCGGCCTAAACCCCAACCCTAAACCCCTAAACCCTAAACCCTAAATACAAGCAGGAACCTGCAGGCCATATCCTTAGGTCTCTAAATTAGGGTCCCTGTTAGGGTCAATTGTATAACGGTGAAATACGATTTGGGGACCTGAAACGGGACCTTGATTTAGAGAACTACATACTACACATATTTGCCCACGTTCCTTGCGAACTCGACCCACCACCACATGGCCCTCAAGGTCGACCATGAGTGCGTCAGCTGCCACGACTTGCCTCGACAAGGTTTGCCGGCTGAACAGAGTTGACGGTTTAGGGCTTTAGAGTTTCAGGGCTTTGGGTTTAGGATTGAAGGTTTAAGTTATAAAGTTTTCGGCTTGGTGGCTCTTTGCTATTCTATTTGTACATGTGAGTCTTGTTTTTGCCTTTGTCATTACTAGCTTGCGTATGTCGATTGGAGTTGGTACTACAGAAGTGGTCGTCGTCGTCGCTGTAGAGGCCGTGGTCAGAAGAACAAGATAGTATGATGATCGCAGCAATCATGATGGTCGTAAGAAGAGCAAACGACCACTGCTGCCACTGCGACTGTGACGACTGCGACTCGACTACAACAATGGCATTCCTGCTTGCTGATGCTTTTCATCCCTGCTTCTACTGTGATGGTTACCTCGTAATGGCTGTGATTGGTGTGGCAAGCCAATGAAATTGATGGCTAAGTCTTGGTTCATGATTGTGTTTACCACCATGAGTATCGAAAGTTTCAACATGACTGCACTTGCACCAGCATCTTTGTTTGTGTCAAAACTGGTGCGGTTGGCATTCATACTTCTGCTTCTTCCACGTGGCTGAATGAGCCCAGGCCACGGCATCATTCAGTCAGGGCTTGGCCCCCAACCCCATTACAGAACAACTGGGCCAACGAACGGGCTACGGCAAGCCACATTACAAAAAGAAAGTAAATCTGGGCCATGCCACAGACAGGTGAACTTCTCCGGAACGTTCCAGTGAGCGTGCCACAGCATACCTTTCGTGCTGGATAACCTGGCCTGAAAAATAATTGTTCAGCATTTCTTGCAAATAACCAGTTTAGAAACAAACGGCACCTGAAATGCTGCAAAGATGCTGGCCCCGCAAATCTCGCCAACGCAGATATTGTCCCCCTGTCTGTACCACATCCCCTGCAAGGAGCGCCAGAGTTCCACGTTGTCCTTCGGAATGGCCGAACTCAGATCGAGACTGCCGCGCTCTGAGACCAGAGCGGGCCAGAAGCAACTAGCTTCGGGATCGCTTTCCAGGTTCACGTGCTGGTCCGATTGTGGCTCAACTACTTCGAGGCTGTCATAGTCAGAAAGCGGTGGTGGTCGAGAGCAACCCACTCGATCGCAAACCTCCGCGGCTGTGCCACAAAACCACATCGCAGCACCACCTTTGCGAGATCCATCAATCTCTTTGCGGCAGACGGCTGCGACGCTGTCAGGCAAAGGTAAGGGCTTGATGTTACGTTGTTTTTCGTCCGGTGTTTACTTCGCTCAACCCACCATACAACATTCCGAACCCACCGAGACCACAAGCCTGAAATTTAAAGTCTGGCTTTTTGGGGAGGGGGGCTGCTGTGGGTTTGCGTGATGACTCTTCACCTTCAGCAATAAGACGCAAGTGAGATCTATCTCAAATCCCGGCACTATCTGCAGGCTTGCGCAGCCTTGGGCTGGAGAACTGCATGAGCAACTCAACGCTCGAACCCCCTGTCTGCCCTAAACCCCTAAACCCCAACCCCTACATAAACCATAAGCCCTAAACCATGAGCCCCTGGCCCTGTATTGGCTCTTGTGTCGGGCCGTCAATTTCTGGTTAACAGTCGGGACTTTCTTGTCCTTGATACACTTTCCTTGCAAAGGTACCTTGAATGCAGTTCTTTGCTTAACGACAGCCCATTATGTAGCCCGTTTCAGTGAAAACCAAGATCCTAGAGTCCCGAACTCCAAACCCGATTGCCAGACTCAGCAAACCGGACCGTGCAAAAACTCGTGTCTGAGCTGCATCGAAATTCGGAGCATAGATGACTCGAGGTCTGTAGAAAACGAACAAGGGTCAGGGAGTCGGCCCCGGCCGAAGCGGTCAGAGGTTCCTATTCGGAGTCCCCTCCTCAGTGACCCCACACCAAAAACCCTTGCCCACCCCCCCCCCTAACGTGTAACTGAGCTCCAAGGTACGGCTGTGAATTCTCGCCCCCTCCAACGGATTTTGGCTTCTGTGGGCAGTCCCACCCAATTTTCACCGCTTCCTTTCCCCCCCTCCCCCCCTCCCCCCTCCCCCCCCCCCTTGAGATGTAACCTGGACGTGTATCCCCTCGCTAGGCGTACAGGAACACAGGCACTCAGGTGTCTCTTTTGCTACAGGCGCACAGCTGTAGTCCACTGCACTAGAACCTTGAGCAACAGGCATGGATACATGCAAGTGATACGTGAAACAGACAGGCACTGGATGTGTAACATTCAGTGTTTCAACCAGGCACAAATTTAAAACACGTAGAGCTGCATGGCCGTGGAGTCGGCATTCAACTAGCCTGTTATTGCTCTTGGTCGAATTAGCGGAGTATTGAGCTACATCTGCGACTTGAAGAGAAACTATACATTCTCTCACCTGAAGACAGCTTCAATGAAAAGAGCAGAACACGCACGAAACGCAAACGGATCTTCAACTGAAAACTTTTGCTTGGATGTTGCCACTTGTGTTTCAGTTCCCTCTCCAGGCGGAAAGCTTACTGCAACATAAAAGTTTTGTAGAGCTTGGCTCTACTGATGCCAGCATGACATCTTGCGGCACGGCAAATAAATAAGGGCATTAGAAGTATCTCATCCTGAGATAAGTATCTTCTTTTGAAGAAGAGTTCTTTAGGAAGTCCCTTTTCCTGAGAAAAGCATCTCCCTATGAAATGGCGAATGCTCAAAGTGGATACCTTCTTATGAAAGAAGCATTCCGTGAAACACACAGCCAGTTCAGTCGACGAACTCTAAGTCTGCATCCCAGGTTTTATCACGCCAATGATCGACATTATGCCAGCGGTAGATGTCGACTGTGTGTTTCGGCATCACCGGAGCATGGCGAACAGGGTCGTAACCGCGGGGATCAGCAGGGGATCTAGGTAGCGATACCTGTGCATCTGGAGCAACGTCTTCATTCTGTTCCAAAAGAACTTCGTCGAAGCCATTGTCCATTTCCACGTCCGAAGAACCGGAACCTAGTCAGTTTTTCCCCTTGTTCTTGCCCTTGGACTTGTCCTTGGATTTGCCTTTGGACTTGCCCTTGTCATCGTCCTTGCCTTTCCCTTTGGAGGACTTGCCTCCCTTGCCGCCTTCTTTGCCACCAGGAGATTGTGCGGGTTCTTGAGGGCGTTGAGAACCAGAAGCTCTAGCACCAGAAGCTGCCTCTTCCTGAGAAGAGCTTGCTCCCTGTGGTGCGGCTGCAGGACCAGTAGAACCAGAACCACGTGCCTTATTCAGCTTCTGTCTCTCTTTTCTCCTGTCCGCGGCTTCCTTCACGGTGTCGGGATTGCGGTTGAGCGCCCTCATCCTGCCTCCAGAGTACTGGTTCGCGTGAACCTCGATGAGGAGCGGAGTGTGAGCGTCATAGTCCCGATCGTTGAGAAGGTACGCTGCGCTGGTGGAATTCAACAGCCACTCGGAGACATGGATGTCGAACTCGGTCTTTGAAGCTGGAAATTCAGCCCATTGATCGTCCGACATGCTGTGTCCCCACTCCAAGACTGTAGCCATAACAGGATCCAGACCAGGAAAAGTATTCCAGTCCGGTTGCTTGATGTTCTTGTATGGCATCCCCAGCGTGTCCTCATACTGCTTCAGAAGCCACATGGCGTTTGCTGACACATGTCTCGCACGAGGCGAGCAGAGGTGTGGGCACTTCGGGCTTTCTGACCAAGCCTCCAAGAAGTAGTCGAGAAGGCTTTGGTACATTCCGCCACGAATGTCGATTGACTCCTGCTTTCTGCCAGTGGCCCGGTAAAGAGCCATGTTGGCGTCGCCACCGATGAGGTCGACTTGGTAGTGCAAGCAGTCAATGAACATGTTGCCCAACACTTCGTGAGCCAACGCCACCTTGTCTGCCGCCGCGTCGTTACGAAGGTGGAAGCAACAGACCCTTATGCGGTCGGAGCCAGCACGCTCCAAAACCTTGGTCAATGCCTCATCTGGGAAGTCACCTCGGTTGCCTTGGATGCCAGTTGGTACTGTCATTCCATACACGATCTCTACGACCATATAGGTCAAGGGAAGAGATTCGTGGGCGAATCCACTGAGAGTGGAGCCGGCCAAACGGGTGATCGAAGATCCAACACCATTGGTACGACTCCCCACCATCAGATCCTTGGACTCGTTGCGCAGGAATTGCCAACCGCGCGACGTGAGGAAAGCTTCCTCGGAGTCATCGATCTTAGCCGCTTCGCATAGCATAAACAAATGCGTCTTCGACTGTGCAATCGATTTTATCAGGGCTCCACGAGATGGTGTAGCATCGTCCCAGTCAATGTGACTAGCAACCTTCCTTCCTCTGCTCATGTTGCCAAGATTGACGATGAGCGCGGCGTACTTGGTCTTGCTGGTGAAGATGGGGACCTTGGAGTCCTCTGCCAGACCAAAGCGATGAATATAAGGATTCGGCATCTTCTCAAGAGAGAGGTCCCCGATCTCCTCTTCATCGACTCCGGTGCTCAAGAAGTAATGAAGCATAGCGTTCAAGAGTTCTTCTCGAGTTGCCGGATTGCCGCTTGCATCGAGGGACTTCAGCTTATCAAGAAGTGCTTCCATAACCTCCAGAGCTGATTCTCGGATGTCAGAGGCCTTACCCATGAGCTTGTCATCCAAGGTGCTGCGGACGTCCCCTGAACGAAAGACAACGTCCTTCTTGTCGGGACGACGCTCATAGATGGGAGACATCTTGTTGAGTTGGTCGAAGAGGTCCCCCATAGAGAGAGAGTATTTCTGTCCCTTGTGATGCGGAACATTTACCCTCCAACTCATATGCTGCACCTTGAAAGCGAGAACGGGCTCGTAATCAGGATCACGCAGTCCTGTATGATACAAGCCTGAATAGCCACATCCACGCAACTGCTTGGTGAGCAGCCGCATAGGGCTTTGTCGTTCGATCTCGGTGAGCTGCGACAGAAAGTGTTTGAACTCTTCGGTATCGGCGAGCTCAATCTTTTCCTTAGCTTTGCCCATCTCTTCGAACGCGTTCTCGTTCTGGTCCTCTGCATCCTTCGCGGCCTTGTAGTACTCAGGGTCTGGAACAGTCTTGCATTTCCCCCAGATGCCTTGATCGTGGAGTTCACTTTCATCATCTTTCTCGGGAGAAATGTCAGGCATGGATTCCTCACCCTGTGGTGAGCTTTCCTCAGCCATCTCACTGTTCTCTGCCTTACCTCCTTCTTGACCCATGTGCTCATCAGATTCGGCCTTAACCTAGGATACCTCTCCCTGCGGAGAGCCTTCCGTGGCTTCGGTCTTCTGCTGCGGGACATCCACCCCAGATACCTCTCCCTGTGGAGAGCTTTCAGGAGCGTCAGTCTCCATTGGCTCGACAGTAGCCCCAGATGCCTCTCCCTGAGGAGAGCTTTCTGGAGCATCAGGCTCCCTTGGCACATCGGTCGGCTCGGTCTTAACCGGATCAACCTTCTTGCCCTGTGGCAAGTCCGTGGATCCAGATGCCGGCTCGGAGGTGTCCATCTGAGTAGCCGCGGGCGGCTCCTCGATCTCCTCGATCCGTGGACAGGGGAGTCACTCGATGAACTCCTCGATCATAATGTCTTCATATGGTCGGGTGAGGAGCTCATTCAGCTCAGACTCCTTCTTCGCCTTCAAGTCCTCGTAAGCCACCAAGTCCGCTTTTGCCTTACGGGCGAAAGCTGATTTGAAATCTCGGTGCTCAGATTCAGCGAAGACTTTCTCCAGAACCGCCAGAAGGTAGCTGCCGCTGAACGGCTGCTTGAGGGTACTGTCGTAAAGACAATAGCCTTCGGGGGTTCGCACCGTGTACTTCCGGCAGACCTCCAAATCACTGGCGTGGCGCTGGATGTAGGAAAAGAAGTCCACTCCGTATGCCTCATTGATGACGCGGACGAGCATCTGAAAATCCTCTCTCACATTGAAGACCTCGTCGTACACATACCTTTCCCTGAGGAAAGCATTGTGTGCCTCGAGCTTGCGAGAGTAATCAGGATCCTCCGTCTTTGGCATCTTTGCACGAGGATCAGAGTCGCGAGGGCGATCGAAACCAATGTTACCGACACTGGGTCGGAACTCGTTCTGTGCGGCGATGGTGACGTCCTCCAACATCGTGGCAAGACCTCCAGGATGACGCTTCATGTTCATCCATGGCGATGAATACCGTTGGAATAAACCTTCGGTTTCTTGTCCAGCTCGACGAGGTAGTTCCCTTGCAACTTTCCCATCTCGAATGCTTTCAAGAAGAAGTGCAGGGAATACCCTGACAGAGGATGCTGCAACCAGGATGCCCAGTCGTATTCACCACCCAAAGACTCCCTCATCGAAGTAGTCAAGGTATGCCAGGGGTTGACCTGAACAAGGGCATCGCCATAGGCGCTAAGCATCGGCTGGCCAGAAGCGTCCACCATGTGCAACTTGCCGTGGGCAAATAGGTGCCATGGATTGGTCCTTGCCTTGCGGAGAACCTCATTAAGCTCCTCCTGCTGCTGGGACTTGTGTGCATCAACCTTGCCGTGGACGGTGTCCCCAGACTGGTATGCATACTTGGTGTCCCCTTCGGAGGATGTGGCTTGCCGCTCCCGCTCTGCCTTAAGCTCATTTTCGCGAATAAGCTTCTGGAGAGCTGCCGCGTCTAAAGCGGGTACCTTCTCCTGAGAGAAGCTTCCCGTTGACGCTTGGCCTGCATCCTGAGACGTCTTTGGCCTTTTCTTGGGAGCTGGCTTCGAAGGCGTTGGATCCGAACTGCTACCCGGTACCCCTCCATGTGGAGAGCAGATGCGGAAGCAGACGCTGAGGTTCCCTCTTCCTGAGAAGAGCCCACCCCTGCGCTTTGCTGCTTCCTTTCGTGGCGAAGGCCACCCGGATCTTGCTCGTGAGGAGGACGGTAGTGATGTGTGAGATACATCGCCGGGATGTCCTCGTACGAGAGCACCACGCCATTGTCTGTAAGATACAGATCGTGGCCGTGGTTCAGGTAGCTCTCGTAATCGAGCTTGGCGTAGAAGACGTAGGAGCCGTACTTAATGACGGTCCCAGGCCCAGGAGAAACCACTCCACCCGCAAAAACGAAGTGGATGGCCTTCCTGTGCCGCTGCCACGCCGCCTTCTTTGCCTCCAGCAGCAAGCCCTTCTCCCGAATGCTCTCGTAGTTGGAGTTGTCCGAGGCGTGGAAGATCGTTCCGAGCTGGCGGCATCGGTCCATCGTGAGCTTCTCCCCGAGAGCAGCATCGGACACCTGCTCTGGCATCCGTGAGTGGCCCTGGACGGCGGAGACCCCGACGTAGAAGTCGAAGTCGAAGAACCGGCCGAACTGCAGAGCCACCGGGGCCACCCAGATGTTGAAGCGGCCCTTCGAGTTCGCCATCAGGAAGGCGAAGAACTTCCTGGGCGCCCAATCGAAAGGCCTTAAGGGGTGCTTCATCATCGTCTCCAGGGTGATCTCCATGTATCTGCCCGGCCTGACACTCTCATCGTGCCGGGTCAACTTGGACAACGATTTGGACGACCTGACGGCCCATCCATTGTGATCGTGTCGCATTTTCGAGATCGAATAGATCTCTCTGTCCAACGCGATCAGCTCTTCCGTGTCCAAGCAGCCCAGGAAGCAACGCAAGAACTCGTACTTCCAGACGATGCCGCTGCAGTACATGGGTCCCAGGGTAGTTCTCCTCGTAGATCAGGACGTGTGACAAAAACGCCAGCTGTCCTTCCAGAATGTTCACCGCGGCCATCTCCCCATGAGGGAAGTACGCCGTGGTGTCCATCTGGCCGAAGAAACGAGGAACACCGTCCGGGATAATCCTGAGAGAGGCCACCGGTGCATCACGCGGATAGGCTCGACTATTTGTTGTAGGCTAGGCAGCAAAGCCGTCGCCATCTCCAACTGTTCGGAGTACACGACGGTTTGCCCAGGACGCACTCTTTTGGTACAAGGACAGGTCAGGAACACCAGTGCGAATGTCAACCTTGAAGTTGCATCCAGTATTCGGTGTCCAGATAGCCTGTACTGGTGCCTCCTCATGAGAGGAGCGTCCAGCATCCATAGAGGGTCCTGCCGCAGCCATGCTGGTAACAGAAGAAGAGGAAGTTGTGGGCTACTTTCTCACTTGAGTTTTGAACCAGCTGATTTGAGCAATGCAGGCACAAATTTAAAAAAGAGACCAACAACTCTTCATGAAGCACATGCACTGAATTGCTCTGACAGCTCACACATGAAGCAGACATGACTCACAAACGCTCCTGCATGAACATGACATGTGGCACTGCACTCAAAACCGCGTACTCCTTGCGGAGCCAGGCGTTCAAGAAGGCTTTGTGCTCAATCATGGAACGAAAAGGAGGATGTGAATCAATTTCCTTCAACCACCCAGTTTGAACAGAATTCAGGAGGTTTCTAGGATTAGCGCTTCGTTTCGTGAGACAGTCAGAAAGACAATGTTCGGTTCGAACGTGAGAAAGATCAGCGATAGCCCCTGAGCACGCTTCCTTCCTCAGCATTTGAATCATGTGAATGGTTTCCTGTTGCTCGGGCGAGTGAGTAGTAGAAGCAGTAGACACGAGATTGCTAGCATCGGTGCGAATGTGTATCTCGGCGTCAAGACCACTAATGTCCTTCCACAAACCACGAAGCATCTGACAGGTACCAAAGCACTTCATCAAAGCATAAAGTTCAGCGACAGTGGTACTAAGGGTCGTTCTCTTAATTTTGGTTGATTCGAAGAAGACCAAAGAGCCTCGGGTGTCTCTTCGATTCTTGACCCTTTCATCTGCGATGAAGATAGTCATCGCCCTCTGTGAGGACTTGTCGCTGTTGTTACGAAAAGCTGCGTCAGGAATTCCAAGAATCCTTGGTGATCCCTTCACTGGCCACACCCGCAACTCAACCTCTTCACTGCGTATCTGTCGACATAACTTGTTCAACTCCTTACAGTGACCGACGGTCGGAGCAGCAGATGCTGATGCCAGACGAGAGAACTGATAGCATGCCTGAAATTGCGTCCTCGATTGAAGCCAGTTGATGCTACCAAGCAAAGAGCGATAAGAGGTGTGGAGAGCTTTATCACACGCGTCTGCATCCTTGAGATGCTTAGGTATGACGATCTCCTCGAGCTCTGAAACGCACAGCTTTTGATCGATCGATATGTATTTCTTCTTCCCTTGTGCATCAAGAACCCAACGAACACGCTGTCCCGTGAAAGTAAGGTCATTCTTGTCCTCATGGCCGACAGTACAGTGTTCCTTGATTTTCTTGAGGAACCAAGTGAGGAACTCAGGGGTTCCACTTATGATGAGATCATCAACATGAAGACTCATCACTCCAACTGTCCTGCGACCTTTGCTGGGACTTCCATGCACAGGGTCAACAAAGTGTTCAAGAAGCTGATCAACCAACTCGGGAGAGAGCTCAGATAAGCTCTCGACCTTGTAAGAAGCCTTCTCTGGGAGGAACAAGGAGACGAGAACCTCGGCTTCTTCTTCAAGGAAGCAGGTCTTGTCGCCCTTGTCCAACCTCAGGTCATGGGCCCTTTCGACAATCCACCATGTTCCTTTACGGAGGAGCATGGAAACTCGATAAGGGTAGTCCTTGACCTGATAGACAGGTGCAGGAGTACGAAGAGCCTTGGCCCTGTGAGAAACGAGAGCATGCCCGTTCTCATAAGGAAACCAACCTCTCTTCTTACAAGCAACACTGCCCAAGAATCCGAGAAGCTTATCATCAGTCACAGGTCTCCAAGCATAGTCAACCATCTTCTTGGTATCGGTGTTAAAGCACTGAGCGATATCGGGACATGAGAGATAGGATCTTTCCTCCGCAGGGTCGGAGGAAGAACGGTTTCCTTCATCGTATGCGTAGCATGTCATGGCATGAAGGGCGACCTCCTTAAGGTAGGCAGGTTCCACCTCAAGAGAGGTGCTTCCTGCTTCAGGTTCCTCCTACTGAGAGGAGCTTCCTGCCGCAAGGTGGCTCTTTCCCTTCTTGCCTTCTATGCCGTCGTATGCGACATAAGTGCATCGGTCAGCTCTGGTCGGTTCCATGCCAACAGACCTGAGGAATTTGTCCAAACGATTCCACCATCTTCTCGGTGCATCGTTCAGACCATAGACTGGTCTGAGACAAAGGCCAACCATCCAGGTAGGCAAACCGATGTCAGGAGGCAACTGAACCACAACCATGCGAGATGACAGATTGTAGTGTTCCCCCTGAAGGAAAGCGGTCTTAAGATCCAAATGAAAAAGATCCCAATAGTGATTGGCAGCGCACTGCGCAACCAAACGGAAACCGTACCGAGTAGCCGTAGGGCTGTCCGTTTGTTGATCCCAGGCAAACTTGTCCTGAAACCCACGACAGACCCAACGGGCTTAGAACTTGGAAAAGTAACCGTTCTTGTCAACCTTGACCGTAAGGACCCAACGTCCGGTAAGAAAATTGACATCGTTCTTAAGCTTGCGGCGGTCCGTCAGCCGAATGGCATCGTTGTCCAAGTAACTCTTGAACTCCTCAAGCTTAGCCTTCCGAATTTCGGCGGCATACTTGCGCTGCATTTCTGGCGTCAGGGTACCAGCCTTGATCTTGTCCTGTTTAGTCAACCACGACGCAAAACCATCACCATCCAACGGAACAAAGGACGGAACCTTAAAATCCGACGGAAGGCGGATCAAGACGTCGTCGTCGCCAACAGCCAAGGCAAGCAAACTTTCATCACGATAGTCAACCGTGGCATCCGAATCGGTATCCTCACCAGCTTCCGGCACCGGCGGTTCCGGGGTGGGTTCCGGCAGTGGGGTTTGCTGGATAGGAAATTCCCCCTCAGTCACCGGCAAACCAGGAACCGGAGCCGGATCAGAAGAAGAGGAAGCAGGTTCGTAAGAACCTGGAAAGTCACCCGACGGATCGGGATCCTTCTTTCCCGCAGACTGCCCAGGCAACAACACAACCGGAGGTCCCACAACAGTACGTGACTTGGCCTTAGACACATCGTCAGGATGTGTTCCTCTTGCACGTGTCTGTGACACATTGCGAGGTGATGGCGGTCTCATACTCTGTGGCACCGGAAAGTGAGGATGCGGCGGAATTGGAACAGGAACAATAGGTGAAGGTGGTGCCGGCCAAGGGATCGGTGGACTAAGAACCTGATCCGGGTTCGCAAACTGCGGCGGAGCCCCAGGAGAGTCAGGAGGACCTCCAGGAGGAGGCGACTCCTCGTGAAACTCCATCGGAAGAGGAGGCTCGTCCGGTGAAGGACCATAACCAGGTCCCGGTCCCTGAGGACCGCCTCCTGGCGGATGTCCACCATTGTCGGGATCGTGATCCAGGTCCGAACCATCATCTCCCCCTGGTACCGGTACATGAGTACCGCCTCCAGGAGGTTGTGACGGAGGGTCACCGCCGACATGCAACTCCACAGGATTATCATCCAAATCCTGCTCCGGATGCTGCAATGGCATCTCCTCATCATCCACAGGCATATCACCATGTGGATCATCGTATCCTGGATAGTCCACATCGTCGTCCGTGGCCGGCGGTTGCGGTGCAACCGGGGCTGGCGCTGGCTGGTCCGTGAAGTCCAAACCAACATCAGGCCCGCGTCTGGAACTGCTATTCTGTGACTCGTTCCAGAACACTATCATGGACCAATTCGTAGATTGCATATCCTTAAGGCAAGGAAGCAACTGCGCCATCGTCACGAAACACACATGGTCCATATCACCCTTCTGCCACAAAATGACAACAGCATCAGGATGACGATGAACCAAAGGAAGTGTCTTCCCTTGAGTCCCCCTGTAGACGTTACAGTACTCGAACTCCAGATACGGAAGAGTCAACACGCGCACATTTTTAATCATGGGTCGCAAAGCGACTGCCTCTGACGACGTGGTCGTGTGAACTTCCAACTCGGTACCTGGAAGGAGACTGTCAACATACGACAGAGTCTGGACTAAAGACGATGTAACAAAACGCTGTGGTGCAACAAACTTCAGAGGTGGCGGAAGCTTCCCTTTGTCATTGTTGGAGAGCAACGAGTACTCAGCTTCTGAGGGAAGAACCGGCAAAGCCTCTGAATTTCGGTCTGATCGTAAACACAACGCGCACAGTGTTCCATCATCGAAATCCTCAAAGATATCCTCGAACAAGTAAGATTGTCGGAGATCTGATCGTTCACCACCTACAAGACACTGCGAAAGCAGCACAGCAAACCTTGGATCAAGTGCGCTAGCAGCCGCTAGCAGAGTCATATCCTTCTTCCAACGACTCCAAACGGCCAAATGATCCCTCAGGCAAATTGGTGAGGAAGGAAAGCTCACCATACTGATGTTCACCGTGGTCTTCTCCCCCTGAAGGAAGTACACCCCGGTTCTTGAAGGTGAGGAATGAAAGTCCCCTTCTCCACTTCAGCGAGCGACTGCTCTGAGAGAGCCAGAAACCACAATGAGAAGGATACATGATGGTCACGTAGTATCCATCACCTTTGTCATCTTGCCAACGGCAAACCTCGGCACAAAAGTGCCAGAATGCATTGGCGGCCCTTCTGGTCCAACCGTCAGGGATGACAGGATGAATGAAAACGTGATTAGGCTCGGCCTTCAAGATCACTTGCCAAGCAGACTCAATCGAAGATTGGATTGCCTTGGCACTCCAGTCACCAAACAACACAGGTTCACTCGCATCAAGTCCAGAATGGACAGTGCACGCAGTAAGCCCGGTGAGGCGAGGCGTGATCTCAACGAAATCGCTCTTGCCTGAAGTGAGAGTATGGTAACAGATCTCATGCTCATAGCAGAACCCAGAACCGGCACGATCAAGAATATCGTCGCCGATGCGGTCGAGTGCCTCTTCCTGAGAAGAGCGTCTCGGGACCTCATCTTTCTTCAGAGGAATGGCCACATCATGCCACGGATCTCCATCACGCCTGACCTTCGACTGATTAACCCGAAGAACGGCACGATGAACTTCAACCAACACCATGGCATCTTCTTGTGACACAACTATACCTCTGACCCAGGTTCCTTCGGACTTCTTCTTCGACTCATCCTTATGCCAAACAAACACGCGATCACCCTTTGAATACGGACCATCTGATGGCATCACTCTGCGCGCAAGGTCCTTCCGAAGATCAAGCGACTGTCTGGCCTCCTGGTGAGCTCGCATGGCAATCCTCTGGAGTTCCAGAGTGGTTCTATCCTCCTCGGCAGGATCAGCAGAGAGTTGTTCAGGAGAACTGTTCTCCACATCAAACAAGTCTGGTGGCCGTCTTCCTGTGGCTATCTCCAGAGGAGAATAGCCTGAGACAGTAAGCTGGCAATTTCTTGCCCACGCCACCTTCTTGACTGCCTGACGAACAGTAACCTTCTCTGCATAACCTTCATCAGCTAAGGCCTTGGCCATAATGGCCCATGTGCGCTTGAAAAGCCGCACAGCGGTCTCAGCTCGATTAGGCCAAGGAGTCCGTGGTCCACACGGATATGGAGTAATGCCATGAAACTTGTAATAGGACATGAACTGTGGCGTGAAAAATCCTTGATCTCCTACGATTCCCTTAGGAACGCAGTTGTTCTCCTCCGTCCATTGTCGAAAAGCTCCCAGAGTCTCTGGCGCTTCCAGGCTTGTGAGAGCCGTAGCCCACAGGAGATTTGACGCACCATCAATGATGACCAAAGCCAGGTAGGCTTTAGTACCGAATTTGATTTCTTCGTGATCAACAAAAATGAGATCACCGAAGGATGATGCTCTCAATCCTGCGATTCTGGCTCGCGGAGGCGTAGGCACTGAGGTGCTGCAAACACGACAGCCTTTGACAATGCGGTCGTACTTGTCATAGATCTCTCCTGGCAGACCAAGCATGCTGGTCCTGCGTCGAAACTGAGCAGGACTCATGTGGTAATGCTTCACATGCAACTTGTAAAGCTCAACATCATTGTTCAGCTTTTCCAACATGCGCTGATGCTGCGGAGAAGCCCTTGAGACCTCGTGGCCTGGCAACGGAAGCGCGATCCTCCTAGGTTCTAGCGACTGTGGCTCTGGGGCCCTTGGAGGAAGCAAATCTGCATCCCCCGGTTCGGACGGTTCGTACTCTTGAAGATCCGGATCATCTTCAGGAGCGAGAGGAGGAGGAGCCGATTCCTTGAGTTCCTTTCCCTGTGGAAAGCTTCCCTTGGCTCGAATCCTTCTCGATACCGGTACCTTCCCCTGAGGGAAGCTTCCGGATGCTCCTGTGTTCTTCGAGCTGTCTTCAGGTTTACCTGTGCTAACCATGTCCTCTGGAGATCCTACCTTGCCACGGGTTGGATCCTTGGACTTAGCTGGCACCGAGGTTCTACTCTCGATGCCACCAGGCAGAATCTTGAAAATGGTCTTGCCTTTCCAAGAGTCAGTAGTTCTTGTTGAAGAAAGCTCAGAAGAACGCCAGTCATCTTCTTGAGTAACGCTCTTTCCCTTGGAGAACTCCATGATCGTCTTGCGCTTGGTGTCCAGATACTCCAACGGAATCGGCACAAAACCCGCCTTGGGTTCGTACTTGACTCTTCTCATCTTCTTGTGGATGCGAATCATCTCCATGTCGGCTTCATTGATCACCCATTCATCATCTGTCGCCAACACGAGATTGTCGGGTACCTGTTCATGAGAACAGCATCCCTCGGTCTTCTGATGGAAGCCGTACTCGTAGTGGGAGAAGTAGGTGAGGAAGCTCGACTTCTTATGCTTGCTGAAACGCACATTCCACATCAACTGACTGAGTTCAAGAAGGTCGAGTACCAGGTGTGAGCTAGGTGCAACCTTCAGCCTCACATCCTTGATTCCCAGCACAGGGCTGCTGAGCAAGGCCTTTCCCGGATGGAGCTCGAACTGGAAACGAAGATTGCGCATCTGAGGCAAGGACATGAGAATGGGAACATGTCCTTGTTCCACAATGTCGAACTCTGTGGATTGAACTGCATAATCCCGGTCGTACATGCAAATGACCAACTTCTGGTTGCACTTGGTCGACTCGGAATTGGCAAAGGTGAACTGAGAAGTGGTCTCAGCTATCGTGTACCAAATGCCACAGTTCTGGTTCTTGTCACAGAACTCCATGAGGTCCTGTGCGGCCACTCTCGAAGCCATTGCTCTCGTGCATCCCAAGTCCAACACCATCGCGGTCGGCCTCAAGGGCTGAGAGATGAAGGCTTCTTCGATCTCATTGATCTTCTCTTCGGTGGCCATGAAAGAAAGGTTCGGAGTGTTGAGATGTTCAACGAAGAAGGTTGTGGCGGCTGTGGTGCCGCTCGGGGCAGCATCAGCAAGCTGGCTCTGTCCGTCCTTTCCGGACTTTCCATCCTTTCCATCTTTGCCAAACTTGCTCTTTCCTTTGCCCTTCTTTCCTTTCTTTCCTTTTCCTTTGGCTGCATAGGATTCCTCAGACTCGTACCAGGACCAGTCATCCCAGGACTGATCGTTCCACTGGTAATCTTGCCATTGTCCTTCTGCTTGCCATGCTTCTGATTCTTCGGCAAGATGTGACCTGCCTTTCTTCCTTTTGAAGAAGCGCCTTCCTTTGGATCCTTTGCCACCTTTTCCTCTGCCTTTGCGGTGGCCCTTGAATCCGCGCCTCATCTTGCGGCCTTGGAAACGCCGCTGGAACCATGAGTAGTTCTCGTCGTCGTAGACCCAGAAGGCGTCCTCATCTGCTTCAAGGAAACCTTCTGTGCCATCCTCCTCGTCCTCGACCCAGTAGCCTTCATGATTGTCCAAATATCCTTCATCGATAACGAGGAACGTCTTGCGGCCACCGTGGCCGGAAGGAGCGAGGAGAGGATTGTCGACGGTAGTCTTGGTCGTGCAGAAGATCTCAAGGTAAACTTCACGCAGCTCGGTCGTGTTGTAGTCAGCTAAGACTCGGTTCCGATGCGCCATCAACGATGTCAACACCTGCCGCTGATCCTGCGTGAGATCGGACAGAGAGACAAAGATCAAAGCGACGAGGTTGGCCGTGATCGGAATGGTCCGAGCATGCTGATCTCGGAGCCGTTCGTTGGCTCTCTCCATTGCCTGAGCCGGCGTGATTCCTTCTTGTTCTTCTGGAGGAAGTCCTGCTATGAAAGCTCTGACCTCTGCATTGTTCGGGTCCTCGATCGGCAGATAGGTATCATTCCACGCTTCTTGCATCCTCTGAACAGAGAGTTGAAACCTGGTAATCCAACGAAGCATGTCTCCATTCCCGCGGTGCATGTTTATGAACTGCTGGAAGCGGTAGAGAAAGACATTCGCTGCTCCCTTCACGAAAAGCGGCCGCAGAAAACTCTTGAAGTACTTAACTCCGTTGTTCGGGTCCTTCAGGCGATCTCTGTCGAGAAGCCTCTTGTGGATAGCTGCTTCACCTTCTAGCCGATTCCTCAAAGCTGGTCCACGCTTATCATTGTCTAGCTCAATAATGTCACACCAGTCATCGATCGCATCTTCGTAGGCAAACCAACTACTTCTACCATCATAAGATGGAGGTACTTTGGTGGTCACCTGCTGGAAAGCTGAAAGACGGTGTAGTTCATTGAGATGACGATGATTAGTCGCGAAAGATTCATTGCCGTGAAGGAGGTAATCTTCATCTCCTCCGTCATGCTCAAAGATAGTCGCAGAGTGGCTAGCCATTGCGCTGTTCTTGGATCGAGCCCCGGGAGAAAACTCTTCCGGTTATCTTCACCTGAGTGAAGTATGCCGGAGAGACTCCGGTCACCTTCACCTGAGTGAAGCACACCGGGTATTCCGGTTGCCTCCACCTGTGTAGAGAGTACCGAACGGGTACCTCCACCAGTGTGAAGCTTCCCGTTTCCCGGAAGCTCCGCTACCACGTTGAGATGTAACCTGGACGTGTATCCCCTCGCTAGGCGTACAGGAACACAGGCACTCAGGTGTCTCTTTTGCTACAGGCGCACAGCTGTAGTCCACTGCACTAGAACATTGAGCAACAGGCATGGATACATGCAAGTGATACGTGAAACAGACAGGCACCTGGATGTGTAACATTCAGTGTTTCACCCCTCCCCCCTTCCCTCCCGCCCCTCCTCCGCCCGCTGACAGGTGCGAGCTTTCTGGAGTTTTCGACGACACGGGACTGCAATGTAGCATCTTTATGTGTTGGGGCTCGCCTTTAAGGCTGCAGTACCAAGCGAGTTTCAAACCTGAATTCCTAACCCTACACCCTAACCCCAGCCTGAAAAATTGGGGCTCGCCTGTAAGGCTGCAGTACCAAGGGAGTTTCAAACGTGTTGCTATGAACATTACTTTTACTATAAGTGCGATTCCAACTGTTACTTTTTTCCTACAAGAGCTTGCTGCAGATAGTAGCCACTCGCCGCATGCGCGTACAGCCGGGCCGAGGCGGACGACGCGCAGCGTTTCAAATTAAGGACGAAGAGCCTCGAAACTCCAAATCTCGGCAGATTGACCTTAAAAGCTTCCGACCCACTCTCCCAAGCCAAACATTCGATTCGCACATATCTTGAAGCTCTCAGCCCAATGCCACCTGAACAGAACAAGGCTATCCTGCACCCTCGGACCCTGCATTCCCTCAGCTTCTTGGCAGTGGCACTGAAAAACCCGAAGCCTCCAACCCTAAACCCGAAACTCTCAAAGTTAAGCGCCCTAGACCCTAGCCCAAAGCCCTTGGAAGTCCCAGATCACAGCGAGCCCCCGGCAACAGCGGCACAGCGTGATGCAGGCCCTGTAGGACGGAATTCATGTAACCTGGCACAGGTTCTGGGCTGTGGCTCGATCCATGCCAGCCAACAATGCTTCGCTCTTGCGCTTGGGCACCACTCCCCGTTCCCGATTCTTGCCATTATCCGGACTGTTCTTGTTGGCTGCGCTCTGGCAGCAGCTTTCTGCCAATCCCCAAGGTTGAAGCTAGAGTCTCCAGAACATGTCAGCATGCTTCGGAAAAAAACTTCCAAAGTCCCACTGGCAGCTTCGATGCGAACCGCCGCGCGAGCACCTTCAGACTTAAACCCGAGCCCCAACACCAAAAACGCGCCCAAAACCGTCAGCTTTCGCCCTGAACTTCCACGAAGACAAAGAGGCCCCCAACCTTAACATAAAGTCCTGGCATCCTGTCCTCGCAAGCTTCTTATAACCCTAAACCCTAAACTCTAAATCCTAAATCCTAAACCCTGAATACTAATGAATACTAGGCCCTGGAGGGCTCTAAGCTGCAACCGAGCCAGGCTGGCAGCAGTTGGCAACCTCGGATGTTTAATGGCCGATTTGCCAGGAAAAACACGACAATCGGGCCTCACTATCTAGTTGCAGTGGGCACATTAGAACTAGCAACTGTGGTAAGGGATCCGAATGACTGGTTGTTTAGGTGGTCACGGATAAAGATGTAGGCATAAGTTGGATGCTAGATTTTCAAAGTGCAGGCATTCGGGTCGAATGCTGTCAGAGAGTGGGTTTAGTCTTTCAGTGTTAGGGGGCTCGCGCCGCACAGAATCTCTTCGCAATCCACATCAGAAACCCGGGAATACTTCCCGAAAGAAGCACCTGTGCATAAACGCTTGAAGATAACGTCCATAGGGGGTGTGTTTATTCGTCACGAACCTACCGTGAACCTGAAAGTATCCGAACCATAATTCTGAATCCAACAGCATCTGTACTCTCACGTGCCTCACTCACTCGTAACGGTGACTGCAACTAATGTAGAGGCCTCAATAATTAGAAAAGGGCTTGGGGGGTATATTCTACTATACTCATACGGTAAAACGCCAAAACCCTATTCCAAATATTAATCTTGGCCCCTACATTAGCCATAACCCAATCAAAAATCCCCGAAGTTAATTATCCAGGTTACATGTATCATGAGGTTAAAAGCACAGATATAGTTAGCTTACATGTAGCAACGTCCAAGTAGAAGAAGAACACCAAAAAGGTGAGGAACTCCAGCAATCGAAATCTTCGCCAATTGAAACTATTTCACGATTTTTGTTTGGTTCAGGGTTCAGGGTTTAGCACAAAGCCTGTGAAAGTTGCCGGGCTGCATTTCGTAGCCCACGGGGCGGCATGTCACTCACGGAGAGGTCCGTACTGTCGAGGAGCCTAGAATCGGTTGGGTTTTGGGGTTTGGGGTTTAGGGTTCGAGTTGCGGGTTTAGTGCGTAAGTGGTTTGGCCACGTGCCACCTGAGGGAAGGAGTTGCAAGGATCTGCATCGACAGAGAGTTGAGACAGCCGCTCGACCCAACCTCCAACCTTTAAAAAATCTGCAAGGTTTATATGTTTACCCTTGACCGTCGGACACCTTTGGCGCTCAACTTTACATTCCTTAAGTGGTGTAGGTCTAGGTGGGGTTTGAGGAGAAGTGCTTGGGGTTGAGGGTTCTTGGTACCAGGATCTATGCCGGGTTTTGAGCCCTGTCGTTCAGCTTCAGCGGGACGGATCGGAAGGTCACTTGAGGCCATACAGTAAACTTAGCTACCACTGCGACGACCAGAGTGATTGAACTGCTTGCATTGTTTCACGACCTGCCACCGTCGTTCAGGCCATTACGTTCACTACTAGTCCTGCCGCTGTGTACCTGCAACGCTGTGCGAAAAGCATTACAAAGCTATCACGGATGTCATCATGGCCGGCATCTTCGTCAAAGCAACTTCTTCTGCCATCCTCAAACCTCATCAAAGACCCCAAGCAATGATCGAAAAGTCTCGTAGGACCCTTATTATATAGAACTCTATGACAACCTCACGGAACATTTACAGGCTCTCTAAGCAAGTAGTCGGAAGCACCCACCATCCACTACGGCCCAAATACCCGCCAGAAATACGGAGCTAGATTACCCAAAGCCCTAACGAGACGCACAACATACAACCCCAAAGAACGGGCGTATCTCAAGCAAGATGACATCTTCGATTGTCAGTAGATCCTGCAGGGGTTCTGGAAAACCCTAAACCCTAAATTCTAGTGCCTTGGCGAGTCCTTCGAACAACTCCGAATCCGTTGGCCTGGCCTTCTCCAACTCGACTCTGTGTGAACAGGCCTTGCCGCGCACAGGGGCTAAGCGGGTGGGATTTAAGGTTTGGTGTTAAGGGTTTCTACGGGTTTTGAAGTTAACGGTTGTGAGTTGAAAGGTGTAGGTTGAGGGGTCTACGATTGTAGGGGTTATAGGTGAGTGCCAGCCACGGATATGGCCTCAGGAGGTCCAGGGGTCTGAACTCATAATAGTTTAGGGTTTAGGGTTTAGGTTTTGTTGCGAGATAATCTTATGAAGCCCCCACATGCCATGTAAACATAAGCTTGAAACATCGTGCAATAGAAATACCTACAACACCGTATGTGTCCAGTATGCTCCTTCCAACCCCTTAACCCCCGAAAGCCCCTAAACCCTACACCCTGAACCCTAAACCCCTAAACCCTAACCCTGAACCTCTGCACCCCCAAACCCCTAAACCCCCAAACCGCTGAACCCTGCTGAACCCCTGCACCCCTAAAACTCTACACCCCTGAAACCATACACCCCAAGCCCGAAACCCCCGAAACCCTCAGCCGCCTCTCCACGGATTCGGCTAAGAGCCGAAAGGGCGGCGACGGAACTGCAGCCGTCGCCGGAAGATCCTCAGGGCCGCCGGTTGTGGGTTACTCTTGGGGCCTTCACAAGTCGAGGGTCCCTTTAAGGGTTACAATCAGGTCCCTTTAAGGGTTACTATAAGGTACCTTTAAGGGCTACTATAAGTACCTTTAAGGGTGCCTTTAAGGGTTACCATAAGGAACCTTTAAGGGTTACTATCAGGTACCTTTAAAGGTTACTACCTTGTTACCATAAGGTACCTTTAAACGTTACCATACGGTACCTTTAACGGTTACTATAAGGTACCTTTGAGGGTTACTGTAAGGTACTGCGAGGGTTCTGTATTCTATACGATAGAGCCCTTCACACCTTCAGTCAATCGGCTTTTGGTGGGAAACATGTGTGTGCTAGGGCTTTGCCAGGTTTGGTATAGTATGTGCCTTGCTGGTTAAAAGAGGCTCTGGGGCAAATAATATTATGGCTCCGATGACTTTCATCGGATACTGCTGCCTGTTCGTCCGAGCTCTGCAGTGGATATTGTGATGGTTTCTGATTCTCGGCTTTAGGTTTCGGGGCCCGAGCTTTGGGGTCTAGGGAAGTGTCGGAGATGGGAGCTGAGTCAAAGGCTCAGGGGTCTAGCCGAGCCATGGGGATCAGGACTTGTAGGCTCTTGAAATCTATACTGAACTTAGAACCCTAGCAAAAATCATAATTTTAGCTGTTTCTTAGGGATTGTAATAACCAAATTTAAAAAATTTTCCTAAGTACCCCTAAGATAGGTTCAGACCTCTGATTAATGCTTACCTCCCTGAACAAAGATCGAAGGGGGGGCCCTCAGAGAGACGCTGCGAGGTCATCATGATGGGTTACAAGGGGTCATGAATCGGGCTCAGGGTTTAGTAGCAGGTGCAGAGGGGGTCTGGGAATTCAAGGCGAAGCATATGGGGGTGCCCTAAGTTACTAAGACTACTGGTTTAGGCGGGGCCAGTGGGTGCTTTTGAATCGCCTCTTTTCCAACTGCGCGCGAGTTCGCGCTAAGGGTTTAGGGTGGAGGATTTCCGTGGCTATTCGCAGTCATATCACGAAGCCCGTACGACAAGCCTTCTGTCCACTAAATGTGTGTTGTTCGGAGTTCGGACTATGATGGTGAACCACAGACCTCTTACCGAACAGAAAACAAGCAAAGATTTCTGATCCAATGCCTTACACACCCGCCCCCCACCTTAATACCCTTAAGCCGGCAATCTTGCTTAGTGAAACCTTGAAACAATGCAGAGCCGAAGCCCTAAACCCTCAACCCTAAAACTGGCCCAAAAGCTTAACTTCTACAGTCCTAAACCCTGAACTCCCAAGCCGTTGCTTCTTGATGCATCCGGAGGGACTGCTAAGCCACAGTCGCCCTTGTGGCCGAGCTTCCAGTCCTCCAACAACAAGGAACGCAGCAATTTGTTATTTGGGAAGGAAGGGGTGACCTTATTGACTAGAATAGGGCTTTGGTGTGGTGTCGGCTTTGAGATTTACGCTTTAGAGTTTCACGGCTTCGGCGGCTTTGGAGGCTTAGCAGTTCGTAGTTTTGCCAGACTCTGTTTGCGGCTAACCGGATGCCACTCGCCCAACTTATCGGGCTTCTGCTTTACCCTATGTCGCGTCCTACTCGCATACTTCACACAGAACTTCCACAGACTATGAAGACGCATCTTAAGCCGCGACACACAGCTGCTGGCCGGTCTTCCAACATCTCATACCTTTAAGACCATCAAACCTGAACCCTAAACCGTATGTGTGTATGAAAACTAAACATGAATATGTATGAGGATGTGTGTAGATATATGCGCGTGTATACATGTACATATGCATATATTCATACCGATCATATCTGTTATATCTTTAAATATATATATATATATATATATATATATATGGGTGGTTGTCAAAATTAGGGTCCCTTTTTGGGTCCTTAATATAATACGGCACCTTATATTTAGGGTACCCGAAAAGGGACTCTAATCTTGACAACCACCCCTCTATAAATGTAGGCAGACATGAGACTCTGGGCATCCCATCCCGCACCTTCTCCTGGCAATTGCGCGAGCAGTACCATCTCCTTGGGGCGGAAATGGCTCGATGAACATGGGGGCCTTCATGCCTAAAATGCTAGATCCTAAACCCTAAACCCAAAGCCCCTAAGCCTAAACCCCCAAGACCCTACACCCGAAACCGGTGTAAAAGTTGCTTATGCCAGGAACTCGAAGGATGAAGAGGCACATACTGGGACTACCTACCCGTCTGCTTGCCTGTGCTGAAGCAGATGTAGAAAACCCAACAGTATCCTGGCCCCAATCCTTTAACCCCAGACGCTGCAGCCCTGCTTCGGCTTTAGGACCCATTTTAGGACCAAGATGGCAGATCAAAGTCCGCATCTCGGCTACGCAGCTACTCAATCTATGCCCATGACAGGAAACAACAAACTGCACGTGTCCCCAAAACTCTGCTCAAACCCCGAAAGGCTCTTGCTCCAAAGTCTCCGAAACCCTGCAACGAACCCTGAACCCGAAACGCTCCGAAACCCGGGGCAGCCCTTAGGCCGGGTCTGCTTGCAGTTCGCGCAATAGACCTGAGCCTCCCGGACAGCAAGGGTGTTGGGTAGGTCTACTATAGGGGCCTTAATAATCAGAATAGGGTTTTGGGCCCCGTTGCAGTGTTGGGTTTAGGGTAGTGGAGTTTGGGTTTTAAGTTTTAAGGTTCTGAGGTTCGGACGACAGCTATGAGTTAGGGTTTAGGGCCTAGGGTAATACGGATTGAAGTTCTGACGTGACGATTGAAAGTCCAGATTCTGGCTTTCTGGAAGTAGGGATTCATTAGGCCCTGGAAACCCTAAACCCTAAACCGTTCTTGAGAGTTGTGGCGTTTTGGTTTTGGGGTTTGGGGGGATTTCGGTTTCGCTCGCTCGAGGCGCGACCGGTCGGCGCAGGGTGTCTGGGTGGTCTGCGAGAACTGAAGGCCCTACCCAGAGCCTCCAAAACCCCTTAATTTAGGAATATACCTTAAATTATAATAGGACCCCTTATATGATTTAAGGTATATTCCTTAATTAAAGGGTTTTGGAGTCTCTGGGTACACTGGCCCTACACCTTCAGCCCTAAACCCTTATCCGTACCCTTAAGCCCTAAACCCCTATCTGACTCAAGCCGCAATGGCTCAACACACTCCGGAGGTTTAGGCAAGCCAAGCCCGACGAACCCCAACCTCCCCCCCTCCCCGCCTTGGCATAGCAAGTAGCACAAAGCCCCTCCTGGGTCAAGGCAAAAGGGGTTTAGGGTTTAGGGTTTAGGGTTTAGGGTTTAGGGTTTAGGGTTTAGGGTTTAGGGTTTAGGGCTTAGGGTTTAGGGTTTAGGGTTTAGGGTTTCGGGTTTAGGGTTTAGAGAGACGTTGTATGGATTGCGGCTCCAGTTTTCCAAGCCCTATCTGGCTACTGCATAAGCTCCAATGCATCTGATCCAAAACGCAAATGAGATCTTTAGCCCGCCAGAAGACCTCCACACCTGACTTCACCTCCAAGCATCCGGAAACCCTGAAGCCAGAAGTATCCGGCAGGGAGCTCCATCTAATCTACTTACTCTAGACGCATAAACTCAAAGCTTCAAGTTTGACCAGCTTGCTAAATCTCGCTTGTTTATGACCCGCACCCTTATCCCTGAACGCACAGAATCCTGCAAACCAAACTCTACAATGCATAGAACTCAATGCCTCACGACCCACTCCCCAAAGCCTGAAAGCCCCTAAACCCGCAAGCCTAAACTCCAAACCCTCAACCCGTTAGAGAACCTTTGTAAATCCCTTTAAGGAACCCTTATGGATCCCATTACACGTACCCCTAAACTCCAAACCCTAAACCCAAGTCCTTGACACTGCGCAGGGTGCCGGCTTCCATGGCTGCAAGGGTAGCCGGCAGCGCGCGTGAGAAGGAGAGCTTCGGGCTTGGGACTACAAGGTCTTAAGGTTTAGGCTTTAGGGTTTTTTAGGTTCCTAAACCCCAAGCTTTTTCCATTCCTGAAGCCCTAAAACCAAAAACTTGTCGGTTTGGGGTTTGGGGTTGAAGGATTCGGTGGGCACAGCTGTCTTCGTCAAAGCGTGAGCTGTTCAAGCCTGTTCTCTGATGATGGAATAACATGACGAGTTCTTCGGAGCCTTATGTTAGAGCCCTTAAGCCCTGGAGGTCTGAAACTGACGGAACGCAACCGCAAGAGCCGTATTGCTGGCCCTGCGCTTTCAATGCTTCGAGCCGGAGGGTTCCAAAGATCCGATTTCCGGGTCCAGAGAACTGGGGCGGTCGCGGGCTTAGGGCTTGAGGCTTTAGAAGTTTAGACATGCACTGAGAGATGGGGGACTCATATTGGCAATCCGTGATGACACAGTCGACAGTAGTCAAATCCGAAATGAGGGCGATACATGTAGTACGGCTTCTTGTCTTAAGAGTCAGTGAAATGATTTCGCGGTCCTAAATCGGATTACGAGCAGGGTAGCACCAAGTACAAGTATTTAAAGGCTCACGGGACTTAGTAATGATTACTCATAACCTCATTGAGGTACCTATAGTTGTGCTTACTAAATCGAATGAACCTCCCAACATACCTCGAACCCCCCAGTCATACGCTTGAGGAAACCCATAATTCCGCGAAGTCTCAGGTCGTATCAGCCACCTCACAGCTTGCAACGTAGAAACACTAGAACCCGAAACACCAAAACCAGTCAAGAGCCCTAAACCACTAAAACCACGACCCGCTCTCGGGTTCCCCAGACATGATTTGTCAGACTCTTGCAGAATTAGAGGCCATCTTTGGATTGAAACTACTCCAATCAAGGCTGCCCACTTAACACCCCAAATTTGGAACCGCTTTACATACTAAGGTCCCCTGATCCCAATTTCCTACAGTCTTTGGGAAATTGTCGGGCGCCAGAGGGCCGCGGGGCTGCAGGTTTAGTGCTCAAGGCTTCGGGAGTCGGGTTGAGAGTTTAGTGTTCACCCTTGTCCTTTTAGAAACAATAGACAGAGCCCTATACCTATATCCCTTAGTAGGAATTATTTAAGGTCTACTAGCCGGTCTGTTTATTCTTTTTGGGGGAACCATGAAAAAGGACAAGGCTGTTAGTGTTCAACGAAAGCGGCATGGCACAGACAGTGCAAGCCAACATCAAGGGGCAAAAACTATTCCACCGCAGATACACCACCAATGATACTGCTGACGAACACTGCGTGTCTCCATTGGAACTACCGCACCCTGCCTCCTGCAGTCGCGCTGAGAGCGTCTCCTGCAATCAAGCGTTGAGAGACATTGCGAATGGAGCAAATTTCCTAGGATAGAAGCCTGAATGATTCAGACTACGGCTTTGCAGGGCTCTGTACTACGATTACATGGACATTGCCAACCAGTCAGTCCCCGATATTAAAGCCCTACAACCTCAACAGCTGCCACAAAGCGAGCAGGCATGCAGAAGTTGCTGTATAACCCTTGACCCTGAACCCTCTGACTTCTCAGAACCCCCCTCTGCTTACCTTTGGTTAGTAGGAAATGGAAGAATGGTAGTAATAGTAGTTATAATTGTACCCCATTCCTCCATTCCCTACTAACCAATGGTAAGTCTGGAGTAAGGCTTGGGAACTTCGGGCTGCACGAACTTCTGATTTAACGTGGGTGCCTCATGGGGCCTCAATGTTCACTATACTGAACTTAGAACCCTAGCAAAAATTTTATCCTTAGCTGTTTCTTAGTGATTATAATAACCAAAAATTTAAAAATATTTCTAAGTACCCCGAAGTTCACAAGGGTTTTTGGTTTTTATAGTAGACTAACGAAAAACCTGGCTAATCGATACAAGGGCCTTCAAGATTGGAGAGGTTTGGGGGTATATTAAACAATAAACACAAAAACAAGGAATAGTGGTGGACATAATTTAGGCCCCCCCCATAGAATGGTAGTCTGACGGCTTAGCGTTCAGGGTCTGGGAAATCTCCCGGCCGGGTACGCGTCGGAAGAGATGCCTTCAAACTCGAGGGTCTGCGTTGTTTCAAATCCTCTACCCCTCGGACCTGGAGGGTTTCGGGCTTAGGGCCTAGGGCGGCAGGTTTCGGGGTTTGGGGGTTCGGCTCATAGCCCAACGGAAATCCCAACAAGCAACATTCATCAGAACTCTCAAGGGCCCTCTACCCCCCCCTCCCTTATGATACTGAGGCTCGTAATGGCCAGCACTTGCATGATTTCAGCCAAGCTGAGACCACGGGCCGTCTCTGTCCAAATCGTGCATGTATCATACATCCGGGCACCTCTGCCAATCGTTCCGAATTCTAGCATGTCATTATAGTCTGGCGGCAAGTAGGGTCTGCATCATTTAGAGTGCAATGCTGGTGAGGCTTTGCGCTAGGGGCACACAGGACATCACGGTCTCAGCACGCTTGCCGCCTTCTTTGCCGGTTCAACAAAGTTTCTGCTATTTCGCTGCCACTTCAGTCCATCCCCGGGCGTCGAGTAGATCGGAAGAAGCCAGAAGAGCATGTTACGACCAAGAACACTCTGAATATTCGCGAAAGCTCCTAGATCATAGGGGGAGATGTATTGCCCCCTCCCCAACTGCTCGCAGAACTCAATGGTCGTCATGTTCTTGCAGAGCATCCACAGATGAAATACGAGGAAGGGGGTCAAGCAAAGCCCGAGCAGGCCAGACAATGCTAAGCTTTCCTGGGTTGTAGTCTTGGGGTTCTGAAAAATCTATGAATAGGTACCTCCCTAGGAACCATGATATAGGGGCCTAATTATTAGAATAGGGTTTGGGAGCCCACTATACTATATATATATATATATATATACAGATAGATAGATTGATATAAGTTTAATGAGGACCCCGAGATAGTAGTGATAGTCATTTAGGCCCCTATAGTAAAGGGAGATTAAAAAGTTTCCCTAATTGCCACCAAGCTTCCAAGACGAAGGCTGCGGTCCCAGGTACCAACGCGCCCGCCCAAATGGCTGCCACGGCAAACCCGAAGACCGCGTCGGTAGCGATGACTGTGTAAAACCTGGGCTGGTCTCGGAGGCCCTTCAAAGATGTGATCGTTTGGTTCGTTCTTAAAACTGAAACACCAACAAATACACATATTACATATATTAAAAAACTGCAGTGCATATTTAAGAAAGGCCTAGCAGCAGGAACAGCAGGAAGTACTTGTAGTTCGCAAACCCAATGCAATTGCCCATCCATGGGCAATAGTGATCCATGCGAAGCACGTTCCGCTGCATGTTGGAACAAAAGTGTGCTCTGTCTGGCTTGTACTTCCTGAGCTCCGATCACAAACACGATGAACATAAGCCGCATGTTCCCGGGTACTTCATGCATTCCAGGCTCTAGGCTACAAGAGTCCAGCGCTTCTAAACTCTACACGTTTGTTTCTACATGAGCCACAACTAGCTGTCTCGAACCCGATTGCGAAATCTGAAACCCCGGCCACTAAATCCTAGACTGGTCCTAGACCCTTAACCCTAAACTCAAACCCCTAAATCTGAACAACATCCAAGATTCATCTCCTTGCTGCAAAAGCGCATCTCGCCGGTGGATTTCTTCCGCTCCAAGATCATGCAGGCAACCCGTTCTCGGGTCCCTGGCCCCTCACGCCAGGATTCCGGAACTCTACCCGGATCTGTAACGACTGCTTGATGGTAAGACACTAGGGCCATCAGGAAGGAAGCATGGAAGAGGTAGCACATCTGCGTGCTAAGATTGCAAGCAGGATCGCTACGAAGGCAGCACAAGAAGAAGACAAAGTAGAGGATGCCCATCATCATCAACACCGTTACCATTGGGACCGCATCGTGCAGGGTCTTGCCCTCGAAGCGCTTCGATAACGGACAGGACTCAGAAGCCTGAAACGCTGAAATTCCGTCTGCCAAGAGGCTCGTGGTACCTGTGACAATACTATTCAACCACAGGTGAAGGTCCAAAGCCAGCTCCATCATGGCCAGCCATGCTAATGAGAGTGTTCCGAGACCTTTTTGGCAAGCTTCCTGTGAGCTAGCTTCTGCCTCCCCCAAGCACGAGGCTACGCCCAAGAAGCATGCAAAGATCGTCCCGGTCCCCAGCGACCTCCCCTTCTGCGGCAGAGGAGTGGAGCCATAATGGCTCACCTCCCCATCTCCTAGCAAAGTGCCCTTGCCTGGCCCATGCTCCCCATGGAGGAGCCCAGGGTTTAACCTCCCCGGCATCTTTTCGTTGCCCCTCCTTGTGAGGGAACGTCGACGAAGGAACGAAGCTCGAGCCGAGCTGCGAAAGACTTGAAACTCGAAGACCCGTAGGTCACCCTAAACCCTAAACCCATAGGACTCAATATTTGGGCCTTAAGGACTGGAATAGGACCTTGGTCTGCTAGAGTATCATTCTACAAGGACTCGGATATTAGGGCTCTTATCCCGTCATCACTCATGACGTACACCCTAGACTGCAAGACCTAAACCCTACTATTGCAATCAGTGCATTACGAACTGGCACTGGCCAGGAGAGCCAGACACTGATAAAGTCTATCACAGAACACCAAAACTCCTTAACCGCGGACACCAAAGCTTTAAAGCCTTAATCCCTGAACCCATAACGACACCCTAGACCCCACGAAGCTCAAAACTTTCAAACCCCACCAAGCCCTGTCCCACCAAAAGCCCTCCCCACCGAAAAAAGACAGAATGGCAAGCCTACATCCCCAAACCTCAAACCCTCTATAAACCCTAAACCCTCAAAATCCGCGCCTGGGCGCCCTGTGCCGCTTCTGAACTCCAAGCTCGGCAGTGCCGGCGAAGCGCCTGCTTGTTTGTGTGTGTGCTGCTTTCGGGTCTTCGGGTCTAGGCTTTTTGGGTCCAATGCTTTGGGCTCAGTTTATAGATGAAGATTGAAGGTTTCGGGTTTTGCGGGTTGCAGGGTTAGGGTTTGGGGTTTAGGGTCTGGGAGTCTACTATGGGTTTTGGGCGCATGTTGCGCAAATCCCAAGCCCTGAAGCTTCAATGTCCATCAATTTAGTCTTCTAATCCTTATCTGAAGACTTCCTCCTTATCGTGGCAATGAGAAACCGCGTTGTAAGTAGTTCGAAACTATGAACTAGCAAGCCGGAATGATACAGCAGAAAACCCTCCACCCAAGCCCTCAGCCCCAGGCCCTCTGAGAAGTACTCCAAAGCAAGCCGACCCCTGGACTCTTTCTGTCCGGGGAGTGCCTGCTGCTTCTCTTCCATGGCCGCCGCTTGCGTGGCTTCCCCCTCTGCCTGGAGCCGGACGAATCGGATGCCAGCAGCTAGACCGTAAACCGAACATGAATAGAAGATCTGAGAACCTAAGTCCAAGAGCTCCAAAGCAACAGAAACCCGGAAAGCCCAAGCCCAAACCATAACTTCAGGGTCAGCGATTGAAAGGCGCCACTAGTACGGCTGATCTTTCAAGAAAGCCGACATGTAATTGCTAGCGAGCTTGCTGCTCCACCGATACTACGCTTTCCGAAAGCTACATCCCGAACCTTCCACCCGGAACCCAAAATCCTGAACAAGCCAAAAACCCGAAGTCCTGAGTTCTGTCAGCTAGGTTGAGGCAACAGGAGGTTGCCCTAAAATTCTCTCCGCTGCGCATCTGAAGGGTGTCGGGTGTTGCAAGAAGCGACAAGTGGCCTGCATCCGTCGCGCCTCCGACACCTGAACAGAGGGGTTGGTGTAGGGTTTAGGCTTAGGGGCCCGAAGGCTCTGCCACAAGCTCCGCTTTGAGTTCAAGCCCAAACATTCACCCCAAGAGATCGAAACCACCGAAGCCCTCGTCAGGGCTTAAGGATTGTTCGAGCTCAATCCCTAGTTAGTTAAACTAGCCCTCATCCTGAATCCCCAAAAGCTGTATGAACCCCATGGCCACAGCCCTTTGCACCCTAAGCCCTGTACCCTATCTGAAGCGGGAAGCAAACTTCCTCCCAAACCCGCACTTGAAGGAATCCGTGCCTCGGCAGTGATCTGCTGCTGAAGCTCCTTTCGTTTCAAGCTTGGGCCCCAGACCCCAAACCCCAAATCCCAAGCCGTAAACCCTAAACTAAACTCTAAACTTCCTTGACGCTTGGGATCTTTGTGCCAGCTTGATCGGATTCGTCTATGTCTATCGCGGGGACGCTACCTTACAAAGTCACGCCACCTTTATGTGCGCTCGCAGTTTGCAGGCTGTCTTGGATGTGACACTGTTTCAGTCAGTCGTCTGCTGATTCGCAACAAGTCAATCCCCTATTCTACAGTCGGACTTGGTACTGGAATCCGAAGCTGATGAAGTTGTTCAATGGCATTCAGAACTCGATGAAATGCTGTCCCACTAAACTGAAAATGTACCGGTCACCGACTCTTCCTCGGAGGTCGAGTCGTCAGAATCGGAATCATGATGACGTCTCGGAGCACCCACCACCACGGGACCGACCGGACAGCAGCCATAAGAACGGAAAGGCGGATGAACTTCGCCATGCAGCCCGAGTGCACATCGCCTCAGAATCCTCCCGATGTGTCGTGAACGTTCTTGACCATCAACCCACTTTGAAAACATTCCTGTCTCACTGCTGAAAACGAGGTCCTGCAATGATTCATTGAACGCATCAATGTCGGGGATCTTGGACAAAATCATGTGTTTGTCAGGCAGGGATGAAGCAGAACAATCACGAACATCCAATAGAGCAAGTCTGTCGTAATTGCAATCAACTGCTTCTTGCGAGGGGACCTCTATTCGTGAGGGAATCTGCAGCGCGTTGGCTTCCACAATCTCCGCCACACACCATGCCCTGTACAGCACCTCAAAGTGGTTGTCTACGACGATCAGCTGCCCGAAGCCTGCGACCTGTTCCTCCACGTAGATATGACGCATCATGACATCAAACTTGTTGAGCTCACACCTTGGATCTTCGTTGCCCTCGTAGCAGAAGATCTTCTCCATCTTGCACGTGCAAGGTGTGAACGGCTCCCCAGTGACGGAATCACAGGTCTTCGCATGCCACGCTTTCCACTCATGAGTGTTTGGCAGAGGCTCTCTTCCGAAGCCTCCACAAATGCTGGCATGCTGATTCACAGAGAAGGCACACACCCAGTAGGTGAGGTCCAGCTTCTCCACGAGATCCTTCTTTATCCGCGCGAAGCCAGGCTTTGTAACAATCTGAGCCACAATTTCGTCATACGTGCTGCAGCCGATGGCATCTGCTAGGATGCCCGCCACCAAGTTGGCGAAGGTGTTAGCCCAATTGTGCGTCACCATGGTCCGTGGAAGCATCCCTTGCCCCTCAGCCTCAGACCATAGAGAGGCCAGTGAGAAGCCGTCGTCTCCAATTCTTGATCTGGGGATGATGGCTTGGCGCACTACATCATTCGTCAAGGAACATCGGGGATCGAAGTGTGGCATGTAGTCGTCACCTGAAAGGAGCCGTTCCCAGAAGTCTAGCAAGGAGCTCAAGCGGAACCCACGTCGTGCCAGCTGCCGTACGGTAGCCATGTAAGCCTCCTTATCATCCTCTGACACTGCCAGATTTGCTGACATGGGTTTCGAGCGGGGTTCTCTCCGTGTCGCTGCATCGGGAGGCTCATCCTGCCACAGGATGCCAGAGAGCAGGGCCAGCGACAGCGAGTTGATGCTAATGTCAAGTCGCCGCATTATACTTGGGGTGTGTGCCCATGGACCTGCTGTAAAAGCCTTGTAAGCTTCAAGGTCCATTAGCCGCACGTACTTCAGGATGGTCAGGCAAAGCCAGGCGGCAAACGTAGACGTGCCCAGGAGCAAGCATAGAAACAATTCAATGCGGACTATTTTTGATGCCCATCTGGCTTGCCGTGCAGGAAGCCCTCTCACGCGGCCAGTCTCTATCTTCAGCAGACGCAGACCACGCCATAAGGTCCTGCAAGCGTCGAAAGTATACCACGCCCAGAGGCTGAGGAACACACACTGGACACAGATGGTCATGATGAGACCCTCTTCTGAGTGTGCCCCCACTGCACCGTGCACTTCAATGGACAGGGAAAGACAGAAGAAGGCAGCGCACATCACGAAGATCCATATCTGAGAGTCGATTTTCCCTGAGGTGTGTCTAGATCTCATCTCCACCATTCGAGCTTGGAACATGCAAACAATCCAGCCAAGAACCACACTCTCCATGCTGAGCGTCAATGCCATCAAGCAGTGGCCCAATTTTCTGAAGCCGTGCCCATAATAACAAACATAATATGCTGGGTACACCATCATGCAGAGCCATAGACTGAAGGTACACCACTTCGCATCGTGCGCGTAAGTGGAGGGTGGGTGTTGCTTGAGGATGCAGGCCACGCAAATCAGCGCCGGGATGGCGACTGAAGCTAGCATCCACCAACGCCGTTGCCAAAGTTGCCTTCCCCCTGACCATCGCCATGCACAAAATATCGCAAAAACTGTGGCTGCGAGAATCAGAGCGCAGCCTGCTACTTTACATGCCCAAGGGGAGCCTCTGCTGACTCGGCTTCCAGGAAAATGAATCACCCCGAGGAAGAGCCCGCAACTGGCTCCCAAGACCAGAGGTGCACATTGACCCGCGAAACCTGGATCATCCCAGAAGTTGATCGCCACAACACAGCACGTCAGCAAGATGATGGCGGAAACCCCACGCCTTTTCAACCCAGGCGCGCTTGCCATGAGTTGGCTAATTGGGATGCATTGGTCTTACCGGGCATTGAGGCCTAACAATACTTGTACTAACTGCACACAATGAAGGAGTGCTTGGACGGGTAAGGTGCCTGGAAAGGCTGCGTCAACAGAAGCACAGTGACAAGACAGGAGACAGCTGTTGCACTGTGTCACTGCTCAGGCACGTACAGGCACAAATACACAAAGACCTGCAAACACAAAGTACCCCCAAGCCTGAATCGTACCCGGAAACGCCCCCAAACCTGCAACCGAAAGCCTTAAGTCCTAACCATCTCCGTTGAGGCAACTCCTGAGCCCTTCGTGACCCAAAGTTTCCTCTGACAATTCGTGCCATGGCGATCAGGACTGGGGCCTTCGGCCAAAACCATAAGCCCGCCGTCCTCAAAACCTGAGACCACTTAAACCCCAAACCCAAAACCCCAAACCCGAGTTTAGGGTTTAAAATTTAGGGTTTAGGGTTAGGGGTTTAGGGTTTAGGGCCTCGCAAGAAAACTTAAGACCCTGCATCGTGAGCTGCTACCACCCCAAGCAAATCTGCTCGTCCCAGGCCTTCAGCTGCGTGCAGCTGCCTTCCTTTGGCAGAAGTCTGTGGCCTACTGTAGGCCTCTTCATACTTTCAGCACGGTTTTGGCGTACATTGCAGTTTTACAAAATCGGGGGACGTAAATGAAGAGCAGTGGCAATCATCAAGTATTCAGGCTCGTATATCACATCAAAGGAACGGCGAATTCTTTCATGCCAAAAGAATGCCCTGCAAGGACAGATCTTCAACTGCCAGGTTCAGGGTCTACAGGGTTTTGGGGGCTTTTGGTTTGCATGCGATGGCCGATGTCACAACAACGTGCCTAAGATCAGGGCCCCAAGACGGCCTGGGTGTAAACAACACGGTTTCAACCTTTATCGGCTTTTTCGGACGATGGTCCAAGTATGACGGAAGGGCCTCTAGGTGGATTCTCAGATGTCAAAACCCCTGGCATGGCACGACCGATTGCACGTCATGGCTCAAACGAAAGCTGCTCTAATTTCAGCGGCCAATGCGACCACCAGTACGTGCCAATACTCAAAAAGATGATACTACGGCTTTGATCGCAAGCAGCAAGAGTGCAAGTGGGGTCCCACTTCAGCCTAAGACTACAAGCCATAAGAACATCACAAGTTTCATCGGGGTCCTTCACTGAGTGCAGCTTGTGCCGCAGGCTCTGCACAGTGGTCGACTGCTTGGAAACAGCTCCCTCAACAACGACCTTGGGGCGAAATGAGAACTTGAGGGCATCATGTAGCCCAAACATAGCTCAGGAAACAGTGTCGCTTTTCCAGCTCCGGTGCCCTTCTTCTACAAATGGACCTGGTAAATCGAATTCGAATGGCTGAGGGGTGAAAGCGCTGTCCGGTGGACCGCAAAAAAAGACAACTCCTTAATCAACTTTTGGAAACCCCACGTACGATGGGAAATGGTGGGAAGATCCTTTACACAGGAACTGTGCTGTGATTCTGGGATCGGATTTTCTCTGAGATAGAAGTTCTTAGCCAAGAAACCCCACAGCAACAATCCTAAACCTCACACCCTAAACTCTAAAATCCAAAACCTGAGTTCGAAACTCCAAAACTCCACACACCCTGAGGGTCAGGGCCAGGCGATCTTGAAGCGTCTGAAAGTCCGCTGTCAGCTGCTCGATGAGCACCCTGGCAAAATTCAGCTTAGAGGTTCTAAGGGCAGTCATATTTATGATGCACTGCGTGGTAGTAGTAGTAGTAGTAGTAGTAGTAGTAGTAGTAGTAGTAGTAGTAGTAGTAGTAGTAGTAGTAGTAGTAGTAGTAGTAGTAGTAGTAGTAGTAGTAGTAGTAGTAGTAGTAGCAGTAGCAGTAGCAGTAGCAGTAGTAGTAGTAGTAGTAGTAGTAGTCGTAGTAGTCGTAGTAGTCGTAGTAGTCGTAGTAGTAGTAATCGTAGTAGTAGTAGTAGTAGTAGTAGTAGTAGTAGTAGTAGTAGTAGTAGTAGTAGTAGTAGTAGTAGTAGTAGTAGTAGCAGTAGCAGTAGTACTAGTAGTAGTATAGCAGTAGCAGTAGCAGTAGCAGTAGCAGTAGCAGTAGCAGTAGCAGTAGCAGTAGCAGTCGTAGTAGTAGTAGTAGAAGTAGAAGTAGAAGTAGAAGTAGAAGTAGAAGTAGAAGTAGAAGTAGAAGTAGAAGTAGAAGTAGTAGTAGTAGTAGTACTAGTACTAGTACTAGTACTAGTACGAGTAGTCCGCTGGCCTTTGGGACTGCAGCCCCTTCTCGTTGGCAGTGACCGTCTCGTCCACCTTCCCGAAAGAAATCTACGCTTTGAGGCTTGCAGGGCTGTTGGTCAAAGGTTTCGATTGAAAAACTCCCTCTTTTATGCATCCGCTGACAGGGCCAATTGAGCAAGAGTAGCCGCCACATGAACAGTGCTGGGTCTGGGAAACCTTAAACCCAAAACCCTAACCAAAATCCCTTAACCCAAAATCTTAAACTCTCTAGACCACCCTAATCCCTGAACTCTAAGAGCTTAAAACCCTTTAGAATCATTTAGACCTCTGAGCTCCCAAACCCGAAAACTACAAATCTACTGGAAATGTTGAGCACCCCTAAGCCAGAGAAGCAAACTGAATGTCAAATGCCAACAAAGCCCACGCCTTCTCCAGACGTTCTCGCAGCTCTGCGATGCCGGCACGCTGGTCGTGCCTCCGCTGCAGGGCTGCAAGGGACTATTCGCGTGGCCCTCGGTTGAAGGTTGAGGTGTCAGGGCTTGGTGTTGTGATCTCCGGTGTAATGCACAGAGCACGCTTTAAAACGTCTGGATGAATGAAATCTCTTCGGTGCCCAGGATCGGGCTTCTGCCACCTACAGTTACGTCATGCGCCAGCCTTCCGTGAGCGATCATCTGGCTGCTTGGGGTTTCAATGTGTCGGGTCCAAAAACTTTGAGGCCATAGTTTGGTAAATCAGTCCCAATGCACCTTTAACTCTAAACCGCAAGCCCTCAAGAAAACAAATCGTAATTACCTTAAACAACTCACAGAGAAGTCGATGTACCCCTCAAATCCGAAGCCGAGCGTCTCAAGCGCTTCGCCCCGGCTGCGCCACTCTTTGAGAGTCCTCGGAGGGAGCTTAGGGTTCAGGGCCTTGTGGCCAGGATGCATAAGGTGCGACATACCTTAAGGCATTGGCTGGGGCTCTGGTGTTAGGGCTTCGCGTTGAAGATTAGGGCTTAGGGGTTTAGGTACAAGGGTTTGGTGTTGGGGAATATCAAGAAATCGTAACCCTGTCTTAACCCCAAGTGTTTCGGTCTTGTTAATTTAAGCGACATCTGCTCGCGTTCGCAGGACTTTTGCATAAGCGTTCACCGGCGTGCTGCGCTGGCAAGTCCAACATTCTCCGTCGCTGCTTGCTCACATCCCTTCAACCTCCCTACAAACCAAAAAGCATACACATCACTATGCCCAAAGCCTACGTGCCAAAATTCCTAAACAAAGCTGTACCTGTGCCCCAAGAACCCCTGAAGCTACAAACAATCCCAAAAGCCCAGAGGTTCTAGATCTCAACTAAGCAATGGTTTGGGGGTTCCCTTGGCTCTTAAGCTCCATATTTGGTGGGGATTATCATCACCCCTGGCTCCTTAGCTCCTCCAATATCAATGGTCAGTCAATTTCGAGGCAGGGCTTAGGGGTTTAGGTATAAGGGTTTAGTGTTGGGGATTACCCCCAAATCGTAACACTGTGGTACTAGATCCGAATAGAAAGGCAGGGCGCTCTTCCGAAGCCTGCAGGTGCTGCCGCGCATCGCTGAGCAGTGCCTCGACTTCAGAGCGAGGAATGCGGTCGCAAGAAAGCACCCAAAACGTACTGATACGGCACTTACAGGATCTTACTTAAAGGGTCATGGGACTTAGTAACTAGGGTGATAGGTAAGGTGACTATACTTATGATTACTCATAACCCCAATTAGGGTACTTATAACCCTACTTACTGAGTCCCATGATCCTCCAAGTACAGGATCGTGAGCGGTATCAGGATTCTGTGCGGGCATCTTCTTTTGGGTTGTCTCGGGTTGCTTTCTGCAGAAGGACTCCCACTTACAAGGATCCCATAAGCCTCAAAAGATAACATCCTTGTGCTTATGCGGTCCGTTGGCGCCTTAATCGCAGCCGACTGGCATTCGGGGTACATTTTTGGGTGCAAAGCTTAATGTTTTGAGATTTGCTTCAGGCTCGGCTTACGGTTCTCATCCCCTGAACACCTGACCACGTTCGGCCTGGCACTCGCCTTCGCAGCGCCCGAGTCGGCAGTCAAGCTCGCCGCTCCAGCGCCGCTGCTCCTGGCAGAGGAGCCCTACAATACGATAATCTTGGAGCCATCCGGGGCTCGATGCAAACTACCAGCAAGTCTACGCGTAGCCTACGACGGTGAACTTTCGAAAAAGCAAGCTCGGTCAAGCCGGAAACCTGATCGAACGACAGGACCGGAGTTCGGAAAGGAAGATGTGGTTCAAGGAGCTCAGTTTCGCAGACCCGCTGAAAAAGTGCTTCCGTACTGAAGGAAAACCGGAGCATGGCGTCCTGCTCCTGCAACGCCTCCACCTGGCATCAGGTGCGAGATATCCGATGTCACTTCGGTAGGCCTAAAGTTATTCGCAGGACTTCCGGTTCTGGCACTGGTTTCGCTCTGGAAGCTTTGAGTTTTGCAGGCCGAAGTCTCAGAGTTTGGAGGCCTCGAGGCCTGAAGAGCACAAACGAGATTCGAATTTTTTACCGGGGCCCTACCGAAGGTGTATAGGGGCCTTAATGATTAAAATGGGGTTTAGGGGCCCATTATACTTTGATACTAGTAATAATAATGAGGAACCCCCAAAATAGTATAGGTAATTATTGAGGCCCTATAGTATCGGGCTCTGTGCAAATCAACCTTGACATCCGATTGCAAGCCTTCGACAGAGCCGAAGCAGTCAAGCCGTCGCAGTGCGCCCGCGTCTCACGCAGCTGCTCCTGGCAGGAAGAGAGGCCGAAATCCTCAACACAAAATGCCCAAAGCCTGAACCTAAACGATGCACATGCCTAGACCGAAAAGCTCAGAATGGCTCGGCATAAGCGCACAGGGATTTTCTGGGGACTGAACTTCGAGCGTCATCGCTTTCCATGACTCTGCTACTAAACCACTCCCCCCCCCGACGAAACATGTGGCTATGGGGCAGCTAGCAGGGATCCTGTCCTGTAGCGGACACGGACGATGAAGGTGGCACCCGAACCTACGACTTTGAAGAGCCTTCATTTACGTTTACTTCTACGCCCTACAGCCTAAACCTAAAACCTTAAGCCCAAGGAACCCTTTGCGGCTGGTCCTGGCACTCCTGCACCCATCCGTGGAACTGCTTCTGCCGCTTTTGCACGAACGCCTCGTGCTCTTTCCGCGCTGTCCTCCGCAGCGGCGAGCTTTCGATGCGGAATACAAGAGGGGATCTCATCTGCATCGAGTGCAGCTTACACATGGGAACCGGCAGGCACCCCCTGGGCATTCAGAAATGTGATGTCAGCAACATCCTATTGTAGGGGATATCCTAAAACCAAAAACACTCAGGGATCTAATTTAGAACACCCCACCCAGTCCTGAACGACTTTCGGGAGACTTCGGTTGCCTCCGCCAAGGTCGCGCCCAAAGATGCCTCGGCCTCACCAGCCGCTTTAGGAATGCAGGGTTTCGGGTTTGAGGCTTCAGGGGTTCCGGGCACTAGGATTCAAAGGTTTGGGTGTTAGGATTGGGTTTAGGGATTAGCGCTTAGGGCTTAAGGTCAAGGGCTTTGGGTTTAGAGTAGGGTTTCAGTTCGGAACGATCGGACGCGGTTTGTAACTTGTCCTTGCGAGGTCTTAGTGCTTCGGACTGGAAGCATAACGTTTTAAAGATGTTGAAATGGCCCAGTACCGCTGATAGGGCGTAGGGTTCAGGACTAACCCCTTACTCTGCCCTACACGTAAACACTACACCCTGAAACCCGAAACTACATCAAAACTCTCAAAGGGCACTGTCACGAGCCGCAGAGCCGGGCTCTGCAAGTGTATTCAGTGCGGAATTGCTCCCGGTACCCAGTGCACATCTGTCAGCATAGACACTTAGACAGACTCCAAGGACCTCTGTTCAAGAGCTTCTGGGATGGCCTTTACAAAAAATTCCGCAGTGCCCTAAACAGCCCCAAAATGAGCCAGCAGGAGTCCCATCCCTGCCGTGCCTGCTTCAAAAGGCTAGAGCACTTTGTCTCCAGCTCCTGCCAACAGCTTCGTTACGTTTGGCCGCTTTTGGGGTTAAGGACACATAGTCCAGGGTTTAGGATCTTGGGGTTTAGGGTTTACGGCTTAGGGCTTTTATGGCTCTCCTGCAAAAGCAAGTTGTAAGGAAAGCCTGGCAGAGCTCAGAGGGAAAGCATTCCCGAAGCAAGTCTGCAAGACAAGCAGGAACATTGGGCGCATGCTACAGTCAAACCAACACTGAAGCAAAATTCCCACCTGGACACTTTCAGGCAAGAGGCGCCTTCTTGCAGGCCGTAGGTCACAATGGGTAAAAATGCATTATAATAGCAAAATGTCACGGAGATGCACCACTACGATGACGAAGATCAGATCAGCATCATCATCGTCAACATCATCCTCCTCATCATCATCATCCTCATCATCATGTTACCACCATCACCAACAACATCATAATGGTGGTTGTTGCCATGACTCCATGAAGGAGAACATGCAGCTGCATCTCAGAGGATAAACAAAACCCAGCACACTGAACCCTAAACGTCCGTGGGCCTCGGCGAGACCGGGGCGCGATCTTCGCTCCAACTCCTGCAGGAGGGGAACCACATCGTTTGAGAAATCGCTTCGGCTTCAGGGCAGAGGGTGCAGGGGGGCTTGCAACTTTGCCGTTCGCTGACCGGTGGAACAAGCTGTAGAACAAGTTTAATTAGTCGACAGCGAACGGAAGAAGTGGAAAGATCCAACAAAAAAGGAGTCCAAACAGAAATGAGAGCAACCCTTAAACAACCCCCGTTCCGGGGACAGGGTGTCAGCCAAGTCTGTTGGATATCGTAACTAGAATAAGTGGGTTGGCTTTCTGTTGGTCGGTGCAGCTTTTTGCTCACTGACCTTTGCAGCACGGCCGGTGGAAACAATGCTAACCCACAGGTGTCACAAATGCCAGGGTCCTGGGCCATGGGACTGGATCCAGTAGGCCTACGTCAACCAAGTTCATCTACGTATCGAACTTTGCTCCCTTCTGCGTTTGCCTGAGGTGAAGCTGCTTATGTGCTGCGCTGAAGCGCATACATCAAGACAGTTTACTTGGATGGTGTCTGGACTTGGCAACTATGATGTGGTAAAGAAGCGCTGGTGTGCAGGCATCGGCTAGAAAAAGCAGGCGCTTCGAACTTGAAGACGACGCTATGCAAAACATGCTTGATTAACTAAGTTGCCCGGCATGAAAAGTAAGAGTTGTTCACAGTCATCAAATTCGATGCCTTAGGAAAGAGCGAAATCGAGGGTTCAGGAGAATTTGAGGTTGTTCGGAGCTGGGCCAAGGCGTCCTCGCGCAAGGAGGACATCTGCAGCTGCACGTTTCGAGTAACCTGCACATGGGGACAGGCAAGACAGAGGACTTCAGGATTGAGGTTCACGCTTGCACGGTAAAACAAAATCGCCATGCCCAAGCACGTAGGACTGAAGGATCCGTACAGTACTGCATACCATTGCAATACCCTAGTTCAGAACATCCTCCCATGTCGTTGCGTCCTGGGTCTGCATCTCAGAGCTTAGGGTCGGGTTGCAGGCAGAGGTGGAAGGCACCTCCGCTTCGAGGGCTGCCATGTTTTCACCCAACTTGGCATTGAGCTCCTGGACGGCGGGCTCAAGATATTGCAACGAAGGGGCTCTTGCGGCTGCTCTTCTGCACAGACTGCACCTCTACATTCGTCATGGTCTTACCATGTACCCCGGGTCGCAGGGCCCCTCTGGTTTCAACGAGATTCGGGCCCTGCAGGGTTTGGGGGGCGATGCGACGTGAGCTTGCAAGTACAGTGTTGGGCCTTTGGACGTTGCCATGTCTGGTCGCAACGAATGTCAAGCACTACTTGCGTTCTTGAGTCCGGGAGGCATCTGCGGCAACCTCCACGCGAACTTTTCAAGCTCGTATGTAGCCTAAACCTCAGGCCCGAAACACTACGAAAAACCTGCCCAGGAGGGTCCGACATCTTCACCACCAGCTCGGCACCGAGCTTTCGGTCTCCTCCGTGGGTTCAGGTTGAGCTTCCACGCAACTTCCGGATTTGGGGGCCGGCCCGCGGTTTGGGGTATTTTGCAGGTCTAGCCTTCAGTGCCGACCGGAGGACAATCCCCACACAAAGCCTGCCAACAGCCCGTTGCCCCAAGCCTGAAGACCAAACCCAAGCCTTCAGCCCCAAACCTATGTACAACATACAAACCGCGGTCACGAAGCACGACATCGCCAACCACAGAACCCCAAAACTGGAATCCTTCAGATCTCCCAACCCTAATACTCTGCTGACCCGACCGTCTACCCCAATGGCCGGAAAAGCTTCGTCCCGCCTTCTCGGTAGCCGCAGGCCATGGCCTCCTGGGCCGCTTCGAAGCGAAGCCAATGCTCCTGGTCAAGTGAAGAGCTTTTTCCTGTTATAGTCACATTCTATTATAACATGCTGCTTGATGTAATAGTTTATCACATTATACTCTGAGGCTTCTGGCCTGGGCTTTGGGCCCGGTGCCTGGGCTGAGGGTTTCGGAGTGCCTATGGGGCGCGGCTTGAGGTTCGAATGGGACTTCAGGCTCGAGGCCTCGGACAAACGATCTGAGGGGTAGGCGCAGTTGAGGACTGAGCGAGTCGACGTATGCCAGGTGCCGATTTCAACGGTCCCCACAATTATGTATAGTTTAATTTAGGCTGGGAAGTTCAAAATTATGCCAATTCGATATCTAATATCTAGTATTGGGCAAGGTCAAGATCCAAATCCACGAAACTCGCAAGCATAGCAACCGTTGGCCCAACCAACAGCTTCGCACCGTTCTGAAGCCTGCCAGGAATCCAACACGAACGCTTTGTCGCACCCCTGCAACGCATGGCAATCTCTGTTTCAACGCTTATAGTTGTTCCATTGTGCCAGTATGTATCGTACATCTGACCGTACCACAGCGCAGCGTTCAAGGGCACAATTCCAGGCATGGTCCGCTTTCAGTTGTCGCAGCTCCTCTTGCAGCGAAGGACGCAAGGCATCAGGGGCCACCGTCAGCTTTTGACTCAATCTCCGGATGCCTATAGATCGCTCTAGGCCTTCAGCACTCAATCGCTTGTATCGGTTCTGATGTCCGACACTTCTGGCAAGATCCTCTCGGGCTGACAAGAAATCTCCAGGGCTCATTCCTAGAACAGTTCTTGCTGCTTGTCGTTTTACTCGGAGGCCGGCGTGCAACAACTTCAAAAGGGCATGCTTTGACAGCTTTGTCGCAGAGATAGTGAGTCGTGCCAGTGACTCTGTGGTACGTAACTGGCAGTCTATCCCTTCAACTGCCAGGAATTCACGCAGTGCTTGCAAGATGCCCGGAAATTTCTGGCCGATGATAAGAACGACCTGAGCTTGCCTCATGGATATACAGCCCTCGGCATCAAAGAAGCCTGCAGCGTAGGCCCAAGACGGACACGAGACCGATGATGGTGGAACATTTTTGTGTCTCTTTAACTCGGCGACTGCATGCGCCCTTGATGCGAAGGTCTGAGGCCAGTCTGCTGCAATTATCAGCTGCGACCGCTTGCATGGTGCGACGGACGCAAGCATCGAAGCAGCATGCCTGGCCGGCTTGCCGCACACGCGCCATGTCAAGACGGGTCGCCGCAAGCCCGCTCTGACACCTGCAGCGTAAATACCTCCACCAAACGCAGACCTGAACAAGAGAAGTACTGGACTGCCGGAAGAACACTGCTGAACAAGTAGCACTGGTGTAGCGTGCCCCACATAGGCAGATACGCAGCCGTCCCCGTCAAAGAAACCGGCCAAGTACTCCAGGGTATGATGCGGGAGCTGCTGGCAAGCAGGAGGGGTCGTTCGAAGGGGCAGGTTAAACCTGATTCCAGATGCCGTAAAGTGTGTAATTGGTGGTGACACAAGTCGCCGCTGCAGTGCTCGGAGGCGGCTGAAGCGACGATTGAGTTGCTGCAAGGTTTTCATGCCTGCAGAGATTGCAGCAGAGGACTGCGCCACGCGTCTCTGGCACGCTCTGCTGTGTTGTATAGGCGGAGATCGACCTCAGGAACCTGCTGCCATGCTTGAACACAAGGCACCCGCTCGAGCCTTTGCGAATGCTCACTGAATGCATCCGGTCTGAGGATCAAGTTCCAAACCCCGAAGTCCTGACAATCCTCGCAAGCCCTAACCGCTCTAACCCTTGAGGGCTTAAACTCTACAGCTGCGAGCTACACCACAGCCCCTGGATCCCAAACCCTGCCCATGCCCTAGTCCTTGGCATCGGCGCAGGCTGCAGCCGCTTCATCACGGCAGCCTCAAAATCATCGAGGTTCTTCTTGAACGTTGGGTCTCTAAGGATTCCAGTGACGGGTTTCACGTTTAGGGATCGAGCTTTGGGGCATAAGGTTTGGGGGTTCATGTTTAGGACTGAATTGTTGGAGTTGTGTGTTTTGGGGTGGAAAGGGTCAGGCGTGGTGTGCTTAAACGGGTGATGGGAGCAAGTAGAAGAGTCGGTCAAGGTTTAGCATTGAGGGATTAGGGGCTAAATGGTTTGAACCTTTGATTTTGGGTCCAGGGTTCGTGGGCGAGTGGGACCGGTAGTAACTCATTCCCTGTACGGAAGGAATTATGACTGGATAACTTGATCTGACTATGTCCCTCCGGCCTTTGTGTAGGCCCATCCCAGCCTGCTGTGGAAGAGCCTTGAAGCTTCTGCTCGGACATCCGACGCTGAACCCTCTAGAACACTACAGTAAGCCACAAGCCACAGACCCAAACCCAACACTGGCCGCCGCTTCGACAACCAAAGCTTTGTCTCGCCCAGACGCGGGCGACGCAAATTCGCAGCTCGGCTTCCTCTTCATGGCGCCGGGCCTCCGAAGCTTCTTGAGGCTGTGGGGTCTTGATGACTGGGGTACTATGGCGTGCTATAGGACTCTGACCAGATGCTCATAAGTCTAGTATGTCATATCCGCGTTGCGTCTTGAAGGTTCGCGGGTTGCAATGAGTAGGTACATGCACTGCTCAAGAATTGTTTTTGCGGGCTTGGCGAGTGGTAACTAGGGCAAAGGTGCGGAATGCAGGGACGTGGGTGGGGGCGCATGTAAAGGCTACACAAACCGACAAAAACTTCTCGACAGCATAAGATTTTCTGACTTTGAGAGATGGTAGCAGCAGTGGCGGAAGAAGGTGCCATTTGAGCAGCATCTCAGGAATCGCACCTACTTCGACCCTTTTCTCGCGTTTGCTGGACACGATGTTCAACGAATGGCCAGCAAACGGCCTGTGAAAGCAAGCCGTTGCATGGGTATGTACTGGTTACCACAGCTTAGCGGCTCTTCGCGTTCAAGGCCCAGGCAGCTTGGGGGACGTGCAACAGTGTGGGCTTCAGAGCTTCAGGCTTGCAGCAACTGTGAGCCGAAACAGTCCCTTTCAAGCGAGAACCCCGAAGGGAAACACGAGCATGTCGAGCTACCTCGGCTTGCTGCTGCTCTTCGAAGAGCCTTCCAGGGAGCGCGTGGACACTCATCAACTACGAACCAAACACGCTTTGCCTGAGTTCTGAACCCTGAATGCAGCCTTACACAAGAATCCTGATTCGCCCGAGGCTTCCATGCCCGAACCGTGAAGTCCTTATGTCGGGGATGGGGATGACAGCCACCAATAATACGTTCTGCAGGGTGCGCAGTGGACGGACCCCAAACCCATGTACACATTATCATTATTGCGTCTCACGTCCCAATCGGCGTACAGGAGTTGTGCTGATGTCCAATTCATTCGGGCATCCCGCTTCTTTACACCTACTGTGGCAATTGCGAGCCTCGGGCAGTCTTTCTAAAGCAATGGGACCACGAACCCACTGTTCAACAGTAATCCCTTCTTAGATCCCGTTGCTTGAAGCATAGGCGCCTCAAGGCATGTGATGCATCGAAACCTCGAGGCCCAGTTCTTACGATGATGCATACCCTTGATTTCCATAGGGGACCCTAATGTAGTGCCCTAAATAGTAGGATCCCTAATATAAGGACCCCAAAATAAGGTGCCCCATGATTTTCGTTCTGGTTCCACTTGCGAGTTTCCCCTCTCCAGCCTCCGAGCACCCAGCACGTCGCTTCGGAGGCCCCTCCGGAGCTCCTCGAGATCCTGCTGAAGGCTTCCCGGAAACGTCGATGTTCGGGTTTTTGCTTTGGAGTGGATGGCTGTACTCTCTGAGTAAACTCAAGCATGCAAGTGATGTTCGGGTTTAGGGTCTAGGGCCTGTTCAGGGCTCAGGGTTGGCGGTTCAGGGTTTAGGGTGTAGGGTTTGGGGTTCAAGGTCTTTAGGAACGGGTTGAAGTTTTTTGCCAGCTCCTTTTTCTATGAGGCCTTCAGGTCCCAAGAGGCTAGAAAGCCTGGGGGTGGCGTTAGGGGTTCAGGGTTTTCGAGTTCAGGGTTGGGCTTTGGACTGGAAGTTTGAGCTTCGGGTGTCTAATATTGGGGTGTTGAGTCAGCCTCAAAACATAGAGTTGGGGGTTTAGAGACCAGGAAGCAAAGTCGAAAGTGATGCTGTCTACTTCATCTAAGGCTTGGGTCTATATCTCGTTTGGCCTACACTCTAAGACCCCTCGACGCCCAAGAGAACCCACGGCAGTTGAGCTGAGCTCACCTGGGACGTTGATCTGAAACACTTCTCAGGTAAGTTCAGGGCACCCCAACAGTTCAACACTGGCCCCACAAATCCTACCTAAACCTTCCTAACTAAACCCTGAACCGGCCCCAGAAAGCCCTGCAATGCGCCGGCGATACCTCGGCTTCTGCCGCGGCCGCCGCTCGGCGGATCTGCTGGGCCAGGGAGCCATCCTGCTTCCTGGAAACATAGAACGTCGAGGGTTTTGTTTCGAACGCCTCGAGCAACAGCAATACTGATGAGGGTTTAGGGTTTAGGGTTTGTTCCGGTGTCCGTGCAGGATCTCAACAAAGTGCCCAAGAAAGATAGCCTTGGCTATCCTACCACTGCACGGGCTGAGACAAGAAATCTGAAGGGCTCAGTTTCTTGGATCCTGTAAGGGGTCTGGGTTGTAGTGTCGGGGAACACGACGCTAATTCAACCCAAAGTGCCCAGTGCGTAAATAGCCAGGATCACTCAAAACCCCTTCCCATGTAAACCCTAACTCGTCCATCTTGTGTTCGTCACATGCGATCCGGCCTCACACGAAGCGGGCTTGCTGCAGTCGAGCAGCGGGAATCTGGCAAGAAAGCAGCACGACTTGGTGCTCGTTGTGTATGGTTTTGGGGTTTAGCATCTAGTTATAAATAATTAAGGGCTTGTGGGGTTTATTGGCTTTAGCTCGGGTCTAGGTCTTGGAGGCGCTTGGGTGTGTCGCTTGCTTGGGTAGCCTCGGAGGCTAGAAAGAAACCAAAGTGATCACTCGACGTGGACGGTTCTGAAAGGGCCCGGACGAACCACAAAGCCCGAACGCGAACCTTCCCGGAGACCTCCTTTGCTGGCCGCCATCGCTGGCCACAAACACAGGGAAAGTTCACTGAAAATACCGGGTTTAGGGTCTAGGGTTCAGGTTGTGAGTGTCCTGGTAGGTGAATGATTGGCTGCCAACATAGTTCACATTAAGCCATACAGTGCATAGTTTTGCTGGGCGGGCAGGGACGCACCTCGCGAGAGTTCTGGGTTCTGGGGGGGCCACACCTGGAGTGGTCCGGACCTTCGGCTGCAAGGCTCGGCAGCCAATAAAGCTACGGATGGTAGAAGCTTCAGGGCGTGGGCTTCCATCAGCGCTGGTTACACCAGGTAATGACAACTGAGAAGCTTTCCATTGCCGAAACATTCCAGAAGAGTGCGACGAGCGTAACGTACCATCGCAGCCCAAATACTGGAGCATACTGCGACCACTCCTGACGGAGGAACAGCGACCTACTGGCAAAACGACCAAAGAAAATTTCCAACTACCCGGTAATCTAGGCCCAGCCTGCAAAGGCCCTACATGACAAAGCCGACCACTCGGCGGTCGACCAATACACCGTGCAACAGAAAGCGAAAATCTTGGGGGTCACTCGGGCAGGCACGGGCACCTGTCCTATGAGTCCTATGTGTAGCATTACCGCGAAGAAGACCCGTCATCTGTCGGCAGCAGCCCTTGAGGGAACATTTGTAGTCTGCAAACAAAAGGAGATCGGCTCTTTCCCGAAGATGATGGACCCCCAGTCTACACGACACTCTTTAACAAAGGTGGTCGCTGAAAGGACATGAAAGATCAGATCAGGGTCTAGGGCTTAGAGTTTAGGGTTGAGGGGACGAGGAGCAATAAAAAAAACGATGCAAGAGAATACGACAATGCATCGACACAACCAAGGATCTCTAGGAAGCAACACGTGCAGAAGAAGCACAAGGCCTTTACCTCCCGGGCCGGGAGCTTTTGGCGAGCGGCCCTCTTGCCTAAGCTATTTAAGCATCCCCCACATTATCTCTGTAGCGATTACCCAGAATGTGTTTTAGTCCGCTGACTCTTTACAGTGTAGGTTTTAGGGCTTAGGGTTTGTGAACCCTATACTTAGGGAACCCTCACGACTACGCCCCTAAATGCACGAGTGGGGATCCACAGCCCTCATGTGGGGGCCTGCATCAGCTGAATACGGCTTTCGGTGTATATCGTACTAAAACCATACCCCAGAGAAGGGTTTGGGGTATAATTGAAACTGCTGACTGTGCTTTGGGGAGTATTGTGACTTGTATAACCATAATCAGAACCCTAAGGAATGGTATTGGCAAATACTTAAGGCCGCTATATTAGACCCTAAACCCTGAGCTCTTTTTAAAGCATCCAGGCAACGTGCCAGGACACCACCGCGGCCTCTGCGCAGGGCATCCGGCAAAAGTCAAGTCCAAAGGCGTGGTTAAGACGAGACCCAGACCTACTAAGCCCAGAAGCCCTTTAAACCCGAGACCCAAAGAGCCCAATCCAGATCCAAAGTGAAGGGCTTGCTGGCCCCCTGAAAAGGTCTGGGCCTCCTTGTGCCGGAAAGTCCGATAGATGGGGTAGGCGAGCGGCTCTAGGAAGCAGCCCCAGCATGTTGTGTTCTTGCACTGGGTTTAGGGTTGGGCGGTTTAGGGTCTCAGGCCGATCAGGGTAAAGGTGAATTAACTAATTCGGGGCCCTGTGGCAGCACAGCAAGCATGGAAGGAAAGCGGATCCATGTGCGTGGGCTTCCAGAACAAAGCGTGCCCAAGCATCAACTTGAGACGGCATATTCAATCCGAACAACCACCGGGCCACAGCCTACCCCAAAAACATCTACAGAAGGATTGAGTGGGTAATCTCTTGCTGCGGCGCAGCCTCTGTACAGCATGGGCAGAGCGAGAGCACAAGATCGGTCTTCATGCGTCCATAACGGGAAGCTGGAAATAGGGATGCGAGCACCTCATATCTACCCATGAACCTTCCGACGTTCCGTCACAGTCATTGCATACTTGCGATGTCAAAAAGCAATCAGTGTCTGAGAGCCTAGTACCCTTTGGGTGAGCACCAAGAACCATACTCCAGAGCATCTCAAATCTCTCTCTGCTCATCGCAGACCTTTCGCATCCAGCACACAAGAGGCCCAACACAATTCACGGTGGAGTGCCGGGACTTCCTCATTCTTCTTGGCTTTCTAGTGTAAAGGCATTTGAGTTTAGGGCCTAGTCTTTCGAGTTTAGTGCTCAGGCTAAGGGTTATAGCTATGTTTTAGGGCCGACGGGCTTTCTGACCCCGAAGCCTGACCTGAAGATCCGAGCTTGCAGCCGGGGCGGTTCGATTACACGGCATGTTTGGAAATCTAGGGTTTGGCTGTTTAACAAAACACGAACGAAGTTCTTCGAAGGCGTCTCAGACAAGGCGAATTGCATCTCATTTGTGCTCTGAAACACCAATGCTACTGCGATTGAGGCCTCGCATCAGCTCACACTTTGACGTTAGGGCTTCGACTCGAAGGAGTAAGAGATTTTCGAGAATCCCTGAATGAGGCAGCCGAAGGCAGCTCCACACTTGCCGAATGCAGGCTCTGCACGTGCAAATAATGGCCTCAATAATTAGGACTATGCCATAGTCATAGTTGTATGTGGAGACTGCGAAGGAATACTATCAGTGATTTATTTCGACCGCTGTATCCCGCACGGTTTCAACGCCCGAGCTTATGGATTCATATAGGGGCTTTCATGAAAACAATAAAGTTTCGGGTATCTTGCAGTATAGTTCTATGAGGGGCTATGAACGACTACTACTACTACTACTACTACTACTACTACTACTACTACTACTACTACTACTACTACTACTACTAGTACCACCACCACCACCACCACAACTACTACTACTACTACTGCTACTACTACTACTACTGCTACTACTACTACTACTACGACTACTACTACTAAACATTCCGACCCAACTGTTACGGGTCTCAGGCCGGACGGGTTGGGGAATTGCGAAGATCTGCGCTTGAGGCTCCGGGCTGGGCTGGCTTAAAGGTTCATAGGACTTAATAGCTAGGGTTGTCGGGGTTTAGGGAATTTGGGTTTAGGGGTTTAGGATTTAGGGTTTAGGGGTTTATGGCAACTATACTTTTAACTACTTATAACCCCAAGTAAGACACCTATAACTGTACTTACTACGTGCCATGAACCTCCAAGTGGAGTTTAAGAGCTCTGGCACGTCGCAACAAGAGCTGATAGTCAAGTCGCAGCCTTCCTGGTAGTTCCGGGGTTCTTCAAAGAAGGTTTTAGGGCTTCGGGCCTAGGGTTTAAGATGCTTGAAAGAGTTTGCGGAAAGCCTAGTGTGGCTGCGTTTAGTCGGCCAGAGCTGCATCCGACTCATTCCTGGATACAAGTTTGAGTGGATCACCACCTCCTACCTAAGCAGATCCCTCACCGTTGTGCTGCTCCCCGCCCTGGCAGACGGTTAACAAAGACGGATTGTGAAAATGACTGGGTATCCAGGCACGATCACTTGCACACTAATATAAGCATATAGATATACAAATACATATATACATATACATATACATATATATATATATAGATAACAAAGCATCTGTGTGTGCATATATATATATAACAAAATGTATCATTGATGTACAAACTATGTACATACTAATTCGCCGAACCACTGCCAGCAATGCTCGAGCCAAGAAGAGGTCCAGGTTTCGGGTTTAGCGTTTCAGAGTTTAGAGTTTAGGATTTAACATTTAGGGTTTAGAGACCCCTGTCTGTCAAAATGCTGGACGATGCGGTGCTCTGCTGCTTTGTGAAGTCTCAATTGTGTGGCAGTAGCACCCAAACACCAAAGCGGGTTTAGAAGCTCAGGACTCGGCGGTGAGGGCTGTCGGGCTTAGAAGTGTTAGGGTCTCCGGGCTTGCGGTCTGGAGCAGCAAGGGCTCCGGGATTTAGTATAGGGCTTCGGGGCCAGGTTAGGAGTTTAGTGTTTGGGTTTCAGGGCTTCAGGATCTGGTGCTTTCGCATCAGGATCTGGGGCTGCCCATGATGCTTCATCTTCCCGCTAGACGTTGGCTCCAGAGCTATGCCATCAAATCATTACAAGAAGGCTCTCTGGAGCGAAAACCTCTCCAAGCCCCAAAGCCCATCCAACCCTAAATTTCCAAAAAGCCTTAAATAACTCGAAATATGAGCCCCGTGAGTCCCTACGATTTGTAAAGGAAAGCATACTCCAAAAACCTTGCTATCTTAAAGGCTTTAAGGTCATCATAGTACGTCCTCCACCCCAAAGCCTCAACCACCGGACGGCCTCAGCGCGCTCAGAACCACATCGCGGGCATCGCAGGCGAGCTGGCCACAGCGGCCACAGCGGGCGAAGACGACGCCGTCGAGGCCTAGAAGAGTTGGACAAAAAAGCATGATTCCCCTTATTCTTACTGCTTATATTGCTATGTTTGTTATCTGATTTCTATTATTATTCTTGTTATTACTCTTGTTGTTATAACCTCGCCTAAACCCAAAACAGCGCATAAGGCTTAAAGAAGAGTTGGGCTATAAACTTTTTTCCTCAACCCGAAAAAGCAGGGCTTGCAACTTAAACCCTAAAACCTGAAAACGAATAGAAACCAGGCCGACAAGGAGGTGCAGCTTTTAGGTCAGAATTTCGGCTTCTGAGCTTTGAGAGTTCGTGTTTAGAACTCCCGCCGGGCCTTGCAAAGCAGGAGTTACGGGGTTTGGGGATTTGAAGCTTCAGGGTTCTGAAGTTTGGGGTTTAGGGTTTAGTGGTTTAGGGGAATAGGGGTTTAGTGGTTTAGGGTTTAGGGGTTTAGGGTTTAGTGGTTTAGGGGTTTAGGGGTTTAGTGGTTTAGTGGTTTAGGGGTTTAGGGGTTTAGGGTTTAGGGCTTGGGATCTGTCGGATTCGGCACATCGGGAGTTTCCGGGGATCTCCAAGACTGCCCTGTGGGTCCCAACAGGGTCATTTGAAACGTTGGGTGGAGGAGCTGGTGCCCCTGAGGATCTAAAACCCTCAACCCAAAACTGTCTCACAACCCTAGAAGAACGCTCTAAGCCCAACGCCCTACAAAGCCTAATACCGCCATGAATAGACCTTTCAGTTCGAAGCCGAAAGCCTCAGACATCCCAAAAGGAGGGACCCTTAATGGGGACCCCTACCCTATAATGGGCTATATAATGGGTATATAATGGCTATCTTATGGGTATATACCTAGGGATCCTCATTGGAGATCCCAGAGGAGCCCCGAACTCCTTGAGCCCAGAGGCCCCCCCAAAAAGCACATAAGCAAAAATCAGCAGAGGGATATCCCATATACACACCCCCTTATAATGAAGCCCAAAAAGGTAGGGATATCCCTGTAAAATGCTTATGTCCTTTTTGCGTCCCTAACTTAACAAAGGGGCCTTACTAATTAGATTCCGGCCTTGGCTTCAACCCAGGTCGGTGCCTCCTCGCGAGGGCTTGAAGGGGCGGCACCTGCCACGGCAGCGCGTTTAGGGGTTTTTTTGAGGGATCTTTTCTACCTGTTGTGCAGCTAGAATTCCTATACCGGGAGGAGCCTGTGGTTGGGGGGCTCTGTGCATTCACGGTTTAGGGTTTAGGGTTACTTGAGCAGGTTTATGCTTGAGGGTTTGGGGTTTGGGAGGCTTGGCTTCGGACTCCCTGGGGCCAGGAGGTCTGCCTCACCCTGGCGTCACATTAAGGCTGTCGGCGCTTCGGAATCCTCAGGCCTTTAGGGCCTTGGGTACAGAGGTCCAAGCGTTTCGGTTCGGTTTCGGGGTTTGGTACGAAAATGCTGAAGCCAACTTCCGGCAAGGCCTGTTGCGGCCACCATGCTGGCAGCCTCCTGAAGAAGGGGGGGCAGGGTTTTATGGGCGCGCGTAGGGTCTTCATGCGGGCTTGCGCTGGACTTGAGTCTTGTGGTTCTCAGCTGGGCCCTAAACCCTATACCATTGCAGTCCTATTGCGTTGAAGGCTTCATCGCTCTGCGCTTCGCTACTCAGTTTGAGTTGAAGGAATGAGCTGGGGCCTACGAGGGAGATGTGGCTCTATTTCGACACCGCGGTCCCATAAAACACATTTAATCTAAACTCTAAACCTAGTCAAAGAAGTTCATTGCAGCAATTGCCTGCGCTAAGCGTGGTGTGTGGTGCAAGGCTTTCGGGCTCCAGGCTTTGCGGGTATTCGCGCTTGAAGGATCATGCGACTGAATGGGTACGTAATCCGGGGGCTGCAAGTACCAAAAATGGGGCTTCCTACAGCGAAGTCCAGGGTAAAGCCGTGTAGACACAGCTTCAGTCCAAGGTCCAGAAAAGAAACGGCACGGCCAGACCCGATAGCCTATAGGGGTTTACGGTGGTTTAGGGTGTAGGGTTTAGGGTTTAGGACTATAGTTACGAAGTCTCAAGCAAGGACCCGGAAGCACTGAAGCTCCTCAATGGTGTGCTGGCCCATGGGAACAGGCAGGCCTGTTCCAGGCTCAGGAATACAGGAGCCTAAAGCAGTTTTGGCTAGATTATAGTATGATGATCAATAAGGAGCCCTAAGGAATCATGTCATTGACTGTTAAGGCCTCCATATGAAGGTGTGGGTATCAGTTCTTCGGGCTCTAGAAGTTTGCCGCTTGCGATTAGGCTTCAAAAGGGTCGAGGGTCCTCGGGGTTTGGGAAGGATTTAAAGTGCTCGGAGCCTGGAAGTGTCCCCTCAACCCTGAACCCTAATCGCTAAACTAAGCCCCAAACCTTAAACTCAACCCATAGGCCGCCCCGGGCGGCCCTGAAGCCCCTCGGTCGCTAACTGCTTGCCCTGTCCTATGCCTTCGCCACCCTGCCCTACAATGTCTGGAAAGGAAGAAAACGTGCTAGCATGAGTTTAGGCCTGAACCCAAAAGGAATCGGTTTGGGTGGCTTGGCCGCCTTATGCGGTGTGGGGTGGGTGAGAGAAGGAAAAGCCTTCTGTAGACAGGCCCTCGCAGCCCATCGCAATAGTACGATCCACTTGACACAGCCTTGTCGCAAGATACTGTCGCCTACGCGCTATTCCACGGCATACTATGGTTTAGGGGTTTAGGGTTTAGAGGTTTAGGGTTTAGGGGTTACTATACCCTAAACCCCAAACTCTGAAGCCTGAACCCTGCCGAAGTCACCCAACCCTCAACTTTGGAGCCCAAGCGACACAACAAGCCGTCAATGCAGTAATGTAGAAGCCTGACTAAATACCAATACTATTCCTTGGCGCTCCTTAAGATATGTATATTATATAAATATATACATATGTATATATATATATATATATATATACTGCCACATACCCCATAACCCTGTTCTGTATTGCTTTCCGGGTTTGAGCGTGTGACGGCGCAGCTTCCACGTGGCCCTCAACACCGGGCCTCCTCCGTTAGACAAAAAATACAAAGAAACCATGAGAATACGATATGTTATCCGGAACTGTCTCAAGGACACAGCTCAGTAACTGAGGTACCTGAAGCCCAACTATTCGAAACGAAGCTCGCTTTGTCTTTGCAAGCCTAACCTTCTCAAACTCCGGTCGCGAAAGCTGCAATCCTAAACCCTGGACCGAAAACCCGCAAACAGCCTTGTTGCAAGTGCCCAACAGCTTATGCCTACTCTCCCTCTGTACAAACAAAAAGCGTGAACAGACAGACAGACAGCCAGGCATGCAGGCAGTCAGTCAGGCAGGCAGGCAGACAGATACATACATACATATAGAAATATATACACACATATACGTATGAACATAAAGCCAGACAGATAGTCACATGTAAGCTCGATGTGGATCGGCTTGCACATAGCCCTTTCTTGACAGCATACTTTCTACACATCAATATAACTATGTATAGGTCTCTCCATCTGTCTGTCCATCTATCGATGAAACTACGGGTCTATCGACCTATCGATCCATCGATCTACCGATCGATGTATCTCCCTATCCAGCTGTCTATGTATCCATCTATCTACCGATCGATCGACCTCTCTGTCTGTCTATCTATCTATCTCCCGATCGATCTATCTGTCTACCTTTCTATCTATCTATCGACCTTTCTATCCATCTACAAATACTTGCATATGGATAGCAATGTTCGCGCGTATATATGGCCCCACCTAGCGCTTCCTCCTCGACGGCCTTGTCGAAGAACCTGGTTCTTTACATCCGGCTTTATTAGCGTTTTGCGTCTAGGGTTTAGGAGGACTTGGTGTCAAGGCGTTTCAAGAGTTTACGGGTATCCCCGTTACCCCTGCGCCCAGAATCGGCAGTCTCGAAAGCACGGCCATACGTGTCAACGCATTTAGCTCGAAGGGTTTAGCGCTTTAGGGTTAGGAGCTTTGAATTCGCCCAAAGCTTTGAGACCGTGAATTCTAAAGACTCCGAGACGTGCAAAAAGCTCGTCTGCGTAGGTGTCTTTGTTATGCAGCTGTGCATGTCTGTATATGTACATACATACATGATGCCTACACATGAACACATACGTACATAAGCATCCTCGAAGCGTTGGACTTTTGCATGTAGGCTTCATTTCCTGCAGGGTCTGGCCTACAAAAGCAGTGCTGAGAGAGGGACACCGGAGAGGACACCGTCGGCGACGGGGTCTCGTGGTGGAAGGATCCTGTGTGGTTCTCTTCTGCGGAGATGTATGGTTTTATCAAGGAGTGTAGTTCATGCTTCATAAGTTTCATAAGGGCTAAGGGTTCTGACAAACGGCGTTTCAGGGTTTTGAGGTCTAGGTTACGTGCAAGGTTTCGTTTGGGGCTTGGGGTTCTGGCAGTTTGAGGGGCTTGACAGGTTGGAATTATTGTCGGACTCAGGGTGAAGAGTTGAGGCATTGGGTTTGCTTGGGCTTAGTTCAGCATGGGGTCTTAATCCTGGCTTTGGTGGACTCGTGGCGGAGGCCAAAGCCGGCAGGGCTTGAAGCGCAGGATTGCGGAAGTAAGGTGACAGCTGGAGCTCCGTGGCCTGTGGTTCCAGCAACCTACATTTACAGTCACACGCTGCTGAAGCCCAACTACAATTCTCTCTCGCAGTAGCTGTTTTGCAGGCTTCTGCCCGGACCTGCGCTGCAGACACTACAGATTTAACCTCCGGACTCCAAGTTCTGGAACCTTGCATGCTAAACTCCCAAAAGTTCCTCGACCGCCCCTCCCTCCCCCCCCTCCTCATGCAGAAAGTGTGTACTGAGATAACCGCCGATCAAAAAGGGTTGCGGCTATAGTCGCCTGCTTCCCGCACATCTTACCACTTCGTTGGGCTATTGGAAAGAATGTTTTAGAATTGGGCCTTACGGTTGATGATATAAATCCTGCATTACCCATAATAAGAAATATCCCATAGCTCTCATAGTTTAGGGCCATTAAGGTAATGCAGGGTTTATATCATCAACCGTAGCATCTGGGCAGACACCAGAAGACCCGAAGCCTGCAAGGGCCCCAACTCTGGAGCAAGGCCCACCCTCCCCGCTAGTGCCGCGCTCCGCGCAGCCAGTGGGAGTGCCAATGGTGGTGGTGATCCATGTGGTTCTTGCCTGGGTCTTTCAGGGCCCATGGAGCTTTGGTTTGGGGGCCTGGACCTACCTTCTTGTCCATGGTGTTTGTGAATTGTGACGGACTGTGTCGCAGCATGTGCTTGTGACTACCAGGATACAGTTCCCGGCTTACTTGGGTCACTACCAACAATGACCTGAAAGTACGCCCCGCCCAACCACAACTCCAAACCAACCGTAAGAAACAACCTCGAGCCTCAATCCGAAACCCCAGTTCCGCGGTTGTACAGCCTCAACACAAACCCCTGAACGTGAAATTCTATAACCCAAACAAACCCTACGACTAATAATAGCACCAAAAGCAAAATCCCTGAATCCTGAATGGAGAATCCTCTCCTGCACCTGGGACCTGAGCCTGGAAGCCTTCATCTCAACTCCCACAATCGGTCTTCACGTCTGTGGATTTTCTCTTGGTTCAGGGATTAGAGGATTGGTTCTGAATCTGAGGTTCAGGCTTGGAGTTGAAGGATTTTAAAGACTCAGTCTTAGTGCTTGGGTAAATTGCACCTGTGACCAGACTGGAACAGAAAAAGTCTCCGAACTCCCGTGGCATTTTGGATAGGTTCTGGCTGAAAGATTTTTGGGAACCTCTTCCAATCCTCATTAAAGGACGGGCACGCCCCGGAACTGAGGGTCGCGCTCATCCACTTCGGGTGCCAATGGTGGTGGTGATCCATGTGGGTGGAGTTGATCCATTTCTCCAAACCTTCAGGGGGACGCGGTATGCCTGGGAGAATATTATGGGCAATATGAACCATCGAAAACAAGGGGTGATATTAACAGTCCATAATCAGGATTATTGTTTATGTAAAGCTTTGTATGAAGGACAAGAGTCGGTAGTTCACTTCGAGGCCTACGACACCCGGCTCTTGCAGAAACAGTGCCTAACATTACGGGCTTATGGAGGATGCAGGGTTTGGGGTGTAGGGTTGAGGGGTAGGGGAGCCCGAACTTCGGGTGCAGGCAGGGGGGGGGTGGCCGGACCCCAGTGTTGGGCAAAATGACGGAGTATGTGATTCAGGCTGATGGTGGACTTCGAGCCGAAAGCGATGCTGTTGCCACCTTTTCCATCTGCACAGCACGCGACCCTGAAATCAGAAATTGGGTCTGCAGTATATCGAGCTCAAGCAGCAACAACTGCAGACGCTAATCCTATACATGTTGCCAGCTGCCAGGTTGGCAAGCCGCAAGCTGATAGCTCGCAACTTGCATGTCCGGCGTTGCTGACGCATAGTGGCCGCGGAGGCACAGTGCCCTAGACAGCCAAAGACAAAGGGTCCAAGCATCTGCATCACATGGTTCAGTTCAGTTTCGAGGAACTTCCCATGGACTATTCTATTGAAAAGCTGGGAACCTTTTGGAAAAGTCAAAGCACCAAGAGCACGCTGACGGCATGCCCTTCCGCAGCCTCGACTGGGGCATCAACACAGCCCCTCGACCCAAGGCCCGAGCTTCCGGGCCCCCAAAATTGCAACTTTGTGAGAAGTTCGCAGCGGATCTATGCGAGGACCCTCACACAAGACACTCCAGATGGAAGTCCAAAAGACTTTGCCTGTTCAGGGGCTCAAGTTGCAACATAATTAGGAAACTTAGTGATTAGAAGAGCTGTGGCAGCCTCTGGTACTATCAAAACTCGAGTGACCGAGGGCCTAATTAGTGGCTATGTAGTCCTTGACGTATGTTGATTCTTGCTGGCAGCTTGGCCTCTCGGAAGGATGCCCGGCTGCGCCCCAGGAGATCTTTGTTCCATCACTCTTCAAGGCCTCGAAAACGTCGTCGTACGCCTCCAGCTGGACCACGTCGCTCTGCAACATCTGCTGTACGGCAGGTGAAGGGGTCAGCTCTGGTTCTTGCCATGTCACCACCTGGTAAGAAACCCCAAATGGATTCCCTAAACACGGCTATGTTGAAACCCTATCACAGCAGAGATAGGACCCTCATATCTGCATGTGCCCTTGGAGGCCCCTTCCTTACCATTTCGCAGCAGCGCTGCGAAAGCTGCGCGAGTCCGTAGGCCCCTGATGTCTTCGACGCACTGCAGCTCGTCTCTGATGGACCGAGTGTCGGCAAACTCGTCGCCCCAGGTGACGATCTTTCCATTGCCCAGCAGAGCTGCAAAAGCGCAGGAGCAGCCTGCGACAGCCTTCACCTCCTTGAGCTCGTCACGAACCATCTCACAGTCGCCTCCGTCGCGGGCGTCGCCCCAGGTCACCACACACTTGTTGCGGAGGAGAGCAGCGAATGCCACGTCGGTTGCAGCCAGGCTTTCCACTTCTCGAAGCTGTTGCTGCACAGCACTGCAGTCACCTCCCTGATTGGGATTTCCCCAGGTGGCCACCGTCCCGTCAGTTCGCAATGCCGCGAATGCCGAGGAGGTCGTAGCGATCGACTGTACATTCTGCACCCACATGCTATGGTCTCTGTCAGTCACGGAGCCATCCTCGAAGAGATAGGCATGCGCTGGTGTGAGCCCTCCAGTCTGGATGGTAATGCATCTGTCAACCTGAGCTTGGCTGGGGTCCCGCGGGGCCTCAACCTCCAAGCAATCGTTGTGCGGCTACTTGGATTCAGGATTTCTCAGCAGGCTTGCCACGAAGGCACTACAGCTGTGCATGGAGCAGTTGCGACACCACACTGCCCATACGAAAAGAAAGCAAATTCATTTCCGACTTCGCACGACCAAAGCCCCCGAATGAGCGTGACCTATCCCTTTACTCCAAGTTCGCACCCAGCCGCCCCATCATCGCGTTGCAGCTGTGGCGGGACACGGTAGGAAATCGGCATGTCGCAAGAAAGCTCAGAGTGAGGAGGGATGCCGATAAAACACAGTGCTTTCACTTGAGGTTCGCTGGCTAGAAACGGAGCTCCGACAGCACGCGATTTTGACAGCTCTAGCCCTGCCACGTGAAGCACGAACATCCATGAAGGGACTCTGGGTTTTAGCTGGCTGCCACCGTGCAAGCGCTGTTGTTCACAAGCACAGACTAGAGCAAGCTCGGCTGCATGAACAAACTAGAGACCAGGGACCACGTAGCTGCAAACTGAAGGCTTGCAGCTGCTGTGTCCGTGGCGGGAATGACATTCGTTCCCTCCACTGGCCTCTTCTCTACAGGGAGAACAAGTTCTGAGCAGCAAAGCACCGAACGGCAAGCTGAAGGCTGGCCACGATGCGTTCGCTGGGCAATCAGAACCCATCCCTTTCGGATTGCACAGGGCTGGGCTGAAACCTTCAGTGCCAGACAACACAGGTCGCACTGATAGGGCTGCTTGCCTACAACTTACATGACAGGAAGTACGGAACTGAAAGGTTGCCCAGCTGAGGGTCGTTGTTGCCTGGCTGCGCTGTTGGATTAAGTCCGACAGTGCTGCCTTTCAACACGACTTTGCCGTGGGTGCCGCAGATTGTGCGGAGCTGGAGGTTTCGGAGGGGGTGCGGCCTTTGTCAGTGCAGTAGAAGTGCCAGAAGGTGCGGTCCACCTTCCTAACCTGAGCTGGATCTTGTGGCGGCAGGCATCAGGCTTTGAGTCTAGAGATGTAACCGCAACGGTCAGGGTCGTCGGGTTCAGTCTCGCGGAGAAAAGGATTGGCTGCTCTGCCGTGCACGGGTCCTCTGCAGGTTGGGTTTGGGTCTACAAAATGCAAACCCCAAGCCTGAAGCTTACGTTCCAAAACCATGTGCCCTGAGTCCGGTCCACGCTACGCGGGAAGGAAACGCGAAACCCGTCCCAGGACTTAGTTTTCGGCATCAACAGCCCATGCATCCCGCGTGCACAAGGCATCCGAGCAAAACGGCCACTTTCGAGAAATCCCGAGTACACGTGGGCTTTGAAGCACCTGCTTCGAGGACCCGTCGGTTGCAGATGCTCAGAAGCTGCGTATCCCTGTCAGCATGCACCCCAAATCCTGTTGCTACTCCACACACTGAATCTGACATCTGGTGCTGCCATGCTGCCACGCCCCACTCCTCCCCCAAGTGGCGCCAAACTCTTTCAGCCAAGTCCTTCAGGGTATCCAAAATCGCGATGCAAGCGACATTACAGGATTGCAGGCTTGACGGTGGAGAATGTTGCACCATAAGTTTGGCTCTGCTGATGTCGGGCCCCCGGATTCTGTTCCACGCATGTAAGACTTTATTCAGACTAGCCTGAAAACGTAGAAGCCTCAAGCTGTGAGACTGAGCCGCTGCGTCTTCGGCATGTTGTGGCTGATGCTTTGCGGCTTGCCTGGCTGGTTCGTGCATCAAGGCATGCCAGGTGCAGTGTACTACTAGCATCTGCCGTGGAAGAACAAGAAGCGCTGAGGCTACCAGTAGAAGGCAAGCTGCTCCAGCTTGCTGCATCGTTTTATGCTTGGGCGCACTTTGCATGGCAACGCCCGCAGAGTTGCTTGCACACGGTCGGTATCACTTTCGAAAGCCACGACATGGTGTGGATAGAGTTTCAGTCCGGCGTCGGTGGCTTCTTCCTCGGTCAGGGGAGCGAGCAGCACGGCTCCGTTCGCCCACTCGGGAGTGACCTCACAACCAGCATCCACAACGCGTTGGAGACACTCGGCCAACTCAGGGGAACTCAAGAGGGCCTCCTTAACTGGCCCGCCGCATCGCGACAGATGTAGCAGAACTGCATCTCCACACGTTTCATTCTCGTTGGGCAGTGTTTCCGTAGCAGGAGTAGCAGACGAACCCCTTGGGCGGCAGCATTCGTAGGAACTTGATGAAGCCTGACGCCTCTGCCTGAATTTTCCTGCGCACCACCCGCCCACCTGCACGACAGTCTCTATCCCGATCCAGAGGCTCTTCATATACATCGTCGTAGCCATGAGCTCCAGCTTGAGTCCATTTTGAAGGGCCGCTGCGAATCCGACCTTTTTCCTCTCTCCATGCCCAAAGTCATTCAGCTGCAAGTAAACCTCGTCGCGAACGTCAAAAAAAGCATTCTTGGTCCACCCTGAAAGTCGTTCTGGATACCGGAAGGTCTGCCCGACTCGCGGCTCGGGATCTGTAAGCTCTTTGACTTCTTGCCTGCCGACAACAACACCTGTCACCCGAATGAGACTCTGCTGGGGCTCCTGGAATATGCCTGCCCCCGGCTGTCCCTCCATCTGCAACCAGAGATTAGGCTTGCCACGGCTGTCAGGGTGTACCCCGATGACCACAACGGTGTGGTTCAGACCGTCCAGACCAAAGATATCCAGACCAACGAGATTGACGATATCACCGTGCTTGAAGCCGCCAACCATCTCACATACCTCGTCCCTGACATCGAAATACGCTGCTTCCAAGGACTTCAGCGGATAGCAGAAAGTCGGGTCGTACTGGAAGTCACACGCATACACGGGGAGGCTGTTTATGGCTGAAAAGGCCTCCTTCGCCATCTTACTATGCAGGAGACTCTCTGTGGATTTACTACCGAGCTGGAATAGTGGATCTGAAGCAGGAACTTGCTGCAGGGCGGCTGAGCCGATCACTTCGAACTTGTGCCGCACAAGGTGATACTCTTTGTATTCCCCGGCTCCCACAGTTCCATCCAAGTGAAAGAACAAGCAAGGCACATCGTCTTCAAGCCGGACGCCTACCACTACAGCGCAGCCGCCTTCATGGTCTCGCACCTTCTGGCCATGCCTGAACCCGCCGACGGCCTCGCAGACGTGATCCCTTATGTCAAATTCTGCGAAACGTGGCAGCATCGGCCCACAGGGATAGCCAAAGGTACACTGCAAAGTGGCGGCAAGCACCCGAAGCTCAGCAAGTCCCGGCTGTTCAAGGAAGTCGTCAGGTGCCTCCGCTACAGTGCGGGACCCCACCTCGGTGTCTAACGGCAAATCGAACCTATAGTCGCAAGCGACACAGTCCATTCAGTAACCCCTTCCCCCAATGTCACGCACAACACGCTTCAACAATATCTCACTCGACGTGAAAACCTGAGGGTCCAACTACCACGAAGCTTTTCTTCTGAAGATCACAGAATTTCCCAGCACCAGGCTGTCCATCCACGTGGAAGAACAGCTTGGGAACGCCATCCTCCAGACCCACGCCGATGACAACGGAATGCTGGCATCCTTCCTTCACAACCTGGCCATGCTTGAAGCCACCAACCCTCAGGCAAATCTCGTCTCGGATGTCATACCGCTCCATCCGTCCGTGCAGCAACGACCTTGGCGCCATGACATACTGGAAGCTGGGGGTGACCTCCTTTGCAACCTCAAGCAGCTCGTGATTGTCTGCAACGACACGGCGCGGTTCGGCCTGCATGACCTTCTGTCGTCCGACAACTTGTGCTCTCTTACAAGCCTCGGGGTTTGCAAAAAAGCTGGCACCATCTTTGCCGTCAGCGTGGTAGTAGGGCACAAGGCAATCCAAATCGTCACCCGCGTCTGCAACACCGATCATCACCGCCTCCACGCCTCCCACCCGAACTCTTTGGCCATGCTTGTGGCCACTGAAGGCCTGGCAAACCTCGTCTCTGATATCGAAGAAATCGACATGCGAGCTCTTCACACCGCAAGGATACGCGAAACTACGCTGGAGGTGGTACCTGCGGATGGCATCCGTACCTTTCTTCACGGCTTCGAGATACGAGGCCTCGTTTGCAAATGAGTCTGCATGCTCCAGGTCGTTCTTGCTGTTCACCCCGATCCGGTAACAGTTGGTCGTCCCACTGCACCACCGCACTGTGGCCCAGCTGGTCTCCGCGTTGAAATGCAGGACACGTCCCAAGCAATGCTTGCCGCCATCCTACACATTCAGTCTACAGGGGGCGGTGTACTACTCCTCTTCGGCCGGCTCCACGTAACTTAGCAAACGAGCTCTCTTCTTCCACATCTAAGCCTGCTAGACTAAGCACCCTGCTAGACAACTGCAACCATAATTGCTTATCGACATGACAAGCTGTGAAGTTTACAGAACACCCAACAGGTCTTCTTTGAGCACGTTCTTCGGGCTTTAAACCCACAGACGCACGCCCCTGCCAGGCCTGATCCTGCCAGATCCAACTCGGTCCACGCTGCACCATCGCTCCCTCGAAGACGTTGGAGGCGGTCACGATTGTGCCGAGAGACGGGAGCACGGTCCTGACTGGGCAAAGGCACGATGTGAACAAAGGAAAACAGCTTCACTGAAGTGTCTGGAACTGCTGCAGCTACGGCACAAGTTGGAGCCCTTGACGGCTTTCACTGCTCCGTCCGGAAGCTTCACCTCGTACCGATCAGCACCCCGTGGTGCCTGCAGTCTGCAGACGCGGCCGTTCAGGGCTGCGGCATTGGTGGGGCCAGTGATTTTGGCCAGGTCCCCTGTCTTCAGCGGATCCATCTTCTTAGTAGACTCGAGCTCCTGTTGCCAATCAGACATCAATCCAGCTCGGACTGGCATGGGCATGGGTCCTGGCTGGACTTCAAGTTCTTCCTGTGGATGAGCTTCCGGCTTCCGTTCGCAAACTCTACGACATATCTTTCATTCTCCGCTTGAAACTCGTCCACCACACCATGTGCACCTGCAGCAGAAGCCCACCCCGGATGATCACGGAGAATTAGGTGTGTGTTTTTCATTCGTTACATTCTCGGACCGCACTGTCCCGAAGGACCGAAAAGAATCTCACAGAAGCCAAGACACTGCAGAAGAGCACACATCCCGATCAGAGACTACAGGTTGTAGACAAGTGACTGAAAAGTAAACTCTATGGAACTGCCATGAACCTGTCCCGAACCTCTGGAGAAAGCCGACGCCCGATGCTTGGCCGCGCACCGTTCAGGGAGGGAGTCGCAACGAGGTCCTGGACCACGACCCGGGACCCAACAGACAGCCTCGGCTTAGTCATTCCGCTCTCTCATCGGCGGCTCCCCATCCAAAGTCGGCCCTTGAGCCTCCACCCCAAAACCTCTTCGAAGCTGCAGCTGCCTTCTGAATCACTCAGACTAATAACTTCGACACCAAACCGGACCGCAACACAAATCTGTGTCGCTTAGAGGCTTAGAGTTCACATGTGCAGCGAAAAGCTTGTTTCCAGTAGAAATCCGTCTCATCAGCCACTTCTGCATGCAAAACCTTATAAAGCAACTCTCACACATGCTCTCTCATCGAGCTGTCTACTGTAGTTCTCCCTGTCGCCAAAAACTGCGATGCATCCATACATCCACAACTTACCGTTGTTTGATCATACCCCTCTAGCAGTGTCAGAACAGTCTAGCCGTAGGATTGCAAGCATTAAACAGAGCATTTAATCATGACAGCGCACCAGCGGCGGGGCTATCCAAGATAGCAAATAAAGAGATAATGGCTGAAAATCTAAATCTCGGCTGCATGGTTGAATAAGCCATGATCATCCCGATCATCCTACTAATATCAACAATCGGTGTCACCATCACCACCACAATCATGAGCATCACGAGCATCATATGCATGTCGTCCGCGTCAGAAGCATCAGCATCATCACCACTTCGTCATCATGATCATCAGAATCATCACCGTCATAGTCCTTATGATCATCATCATCATCATCACTATCGTCGTTGTCAAGAGGCATCATCACCACATTCAGCATGATCACCACCAAAATGATCGTCATGCAGTAGCATTGCTGGCGTAACGGTTTCATAACCATTTAATGATGTAGCACAGAGGCTGTGTGAAGGCTTCGTCGGAGTCATCCATATCGAAGGCAGAGTCTGGCTCCTCGCCGTGACGCTCGGCCTGCTCAGATTTACAGTGTGATGCCTGCGAGCCTTTAGCCTATTCAAGGCTCAGGGACAATGGCTCTGACCTTGTTCCAAGTCAGGCCCTGCTCCTAGGCCTTTGGTCTTTGTTTCGCTGCGTTCCCTGGTGCCCACATGGTTAGAGAATCGTGATAACAGCCCAAGGTCACCAGGTGGGGCACGACGAGGGATATCAGGGACCGCTACGGAGAAATGACTGTCAGAAGCGCCTCGCGTAGCATGTCTCGTGTGGCTTGGAAAAGATTGCGTGCCAGTGAGCGGAAGCTGCTGGGCCCATCAGTGCCAGAATGCCTGAGCTGGATTGAATCAGCAGTTCGCTGCCATGTGTGGTCTGTTGGTCCACAAATCTCCAACCGATGCCCCCAGTGCCCGTGAAACACTGGCTGCCCCAGTTTTCTGTGCCCCAGTTTTTTCTTTCACACCGTGCTGTCACTGCTCTTAATTCTCGTGAGGAAAATGAAGAAAGCTGGGTCAGGTATGGAACTCGTGACAGTATCCTTGCTCAGCACATGCGAAGCACATACGCGAAGCACATACGCTGCTAAATGCCCTAAATCAAGGCACGTGGGCAGCTTCGTGCTGGATCGGGCCAGAACAGAGAGCCGCTCCAGCTCGAGGAACGCAGCAGTCCTTGAGATTTCCACCGCTTTGCCAGGGGCCAAGTTGTGTTCCTTTGAAGTTCACAACCCGTCCGGGGTCCTCTCGGCTTCAGGCAGCTCGAGGTTCACTGCGGCCTCCGAGTCGACGAAGTAGCCTCGACTTATTCGCCCAAAGCTGTGGCTGTGTAGATTGCCTGTGAACAATCATTCCGAGTCGCTGGGGAAGGGCTCGCCGCGCGGGAGGCGCTCCTCGAGGGAGTGAGGGAACTGGGCTGCCAAGAGCGCGCTGAACTCCTGGCAGTGCCATGCGCACAAGCAAAGGGGCTCAAGCTCCAAGACGTGAGGCGGAGCATGCACACATGCAAGCAAAACTGACATGCTCCTCGCGCATCATTTCCCTGGTCTTGTTGCCGCGGCGCCGGGAGGACCGAGGATCCATGTAGTAGCGTGTGAAGGCCAAGACGACGTGCCGCCAGAAGCGCTTGCTGAAGCACTCTTCCATGAGGCGGAGCAGATTCTCCAGGATGCTGCCAATGCGCGGCTGCTCTGCGTTGAGGACCACCACGAAGAGGCTCACGTTGCCCAACTCTCGGAGCATCCGTACAACATGTGCCAGCCTCGTGGCATCTTGCTCACCGTCGCCCACACCCGGCGGGTCCACCAAGACCACTTCTTCCTCGTTGGCACGGCCGAACCAGCGTGCACGATGGCACGTCGCCTGCAAAGTCACGGCCTCGGCGCTGTCACCGACCTTAAAGACTGGGTTCGTCTGCTGCAACCCGGCGAGGGCTGTGGCCAACAGGCTTTTGCCCACACCGACTCCTCCCAGCAGCACCACCACGGGCGCACCTTGCAACGGGCCAAGCTGCGCCGCCGTCGCAGCCATCGGTGAGCGGCAGGTGCGCGAAAGGGGAGGAGTCAGATGCAGAGCTTCAGCCGAAGATCGGTCAAACAATGCTAAAACGCCCAACACGACACAAATCTCCATCTTTGTCTGACATGTTGAAACCAATAATCCCACTCAAGTGCACTACTATTGCAAAGTATGGTATAATGGAATGCAGTATAGCAGAAGATATTTCAGTTGGAATCTGTGTCTTCGACTGCGAGCTCGCACACCGCCTGGGCAGCTGTCCATCTTGTCCATGTGATCCATGTCAATGGGACCGCAGAGGGCGAAGACCTCAGAGACTTCAGGTGCAAGGGCTTCGGGTTTAGAGTTTAGGGTTGAGGGGTTAAGGAGGCATAAGTGCGCCGCTTAGGTCGCAGGATTCAGGGTATGCAAGCTGAATGACTCAATCTGCGAAGGCTTCCGCTCTCATCGACCGATTTTTTCTTGGCCTCGCCATCCGCTACAGCAAGAGGCACACAGCATATTCACGGCTGCCTACCGAAGACGCAAAGACGACCAATGAACCCCAAACTCGACGTCCACAACGCAACCCCATTTCTCATCCGTACAAGCAATCACACCCACCACCAAAACACAACACCCCAACAAAGATACTGTAGCAGTACCCTAGACCCTGAAGCCCTTTGCGCTACACCCCAAACTCCTTGCTCCAACTCCTACAACTTCATAGAACCACATCAACCTCCAACAACAACCACACTCGTCTTCCGGCGCAGCCGCCCAACTCCCAAAGACAGGGGCCCAGCGACCCGCTGCCAGGGCCGACACGGCGCTCTGAATTACAGCGGCACTGGGGCTCCGTGGAAAGGAGGGTCTTCTAGTCAGACTACGGTTTCTGTCAATGTACGGAAGTCTGTTGCTGCTCTTTCCGCTGAATTACCACGAAGGAATCGAATGTGCGTTGTGCTCTCCTCCGATTACTTGCTACATGAATCCCTACCAGTACTGGTAGAAAATAGATATAGGGCCATTGCTTTTGCCATTACGACTGCTTGACTTCTTCTGTTTTGTAGGGTTCTCTGATGGCTTCGGGGGAGGCGCTCGCAGAACCTACGTTTTTGGTTTCTTATCAGTGATGTTGATGGATCATACCCAGATCCTGAACCTAAACAGCAAAAAGATGAAACGCCGTGGCAACTTCTGCTCTGGGCCATGTAACCTCAACCTAACCCGTTAACAAGAATAGCAAAAAAGGAAACAAAAGTAGCTCTTGAAGGTGTGGACCTTAGAGCATTCCCTCGAAGGAGCCCCCAGAACCCACCGCACGTTCGCAGCTCAGGCGTTCTTGAAGATCTTCAGAGTCCGATCCATGGACCTTGGGCTTCAGGGCGTGGAGTTTGGAGTTTCGGGGTATGTGGTTGATGGTTTAGGGCTTCGGGTTTAAGGGTTTAGGGTTTAAAGGGTTTGGGTCGTGCCGACAGCGAAAAGCAAACCCCGGAGCCTTATGAGGGCCTGGGGCCATGAGGGCTTAGGCTGCGTAGGGCTCGTGGTGATCCCAAACATCCTGAAAGCCTCACAGCCTTGTAATCCCCATGAGGGCCAGCCCACCCCAGACCTTGAACCCCACACTATACAAACCAAACTCTAAGCCCCTTTTTTTGATGCCAAGGCACACCGAGGCCAGGGACATTGCATGCTGGCTGAAGCCTTCAGCTGATGTTGGGTTAATTTAGAGATCAGGCTCCAAGGCTTGAGGTTTAGTGCCTGGTTTTGGGGTTTAGGATTTAGGGTTTAGGGTTCAAATAACTTGAAGCCATTTTCGGGCTCTACGCTGTGGTTCTCGACCCTTTCGGCTGATGCGTGGGCTTGGCTCTGAAGGGAGGCTGGGGGCTTTCGGAACACAGGGACTGGGCTTGTTGCTCAGTAGGAGCCACATTCCCTCTTTCAATCGAACTTGCTGGATCCCGATAGTACTTCGAGGAATGCTCAAAGTGCACCGAAGGAGCAGACACCGAGCACAGCTGCACCATGGTCCTGCGGCAGGGTCCAGCCCCACTCGCCCCAAAACATTGACTATTAGAGTCTGTACGATATACTATATAAAGTATATATGGCACATCATATGTTCCGTGCTACATATTACACAGCAAGTTGTGCATTACTCCATTCATTGTGCTCTGTGGCGTTACGTTGTAGAATATGATACGACACTGTGCTACATGATATCATACTGCATTTTGCAGCATATCTTATGTTTTCTTCAATTTATCTTGCATTCTCTCATCCGTTATATGCTAATAGATTATATTATGTAAGACCATATTTATCAGACAGTATAACTCGGCATGATAATGCCAGTTTATGCTGTACGGCTGTACTTCATCTCATTGTATCATATTACATTAGATGATACTATGTTATATCAGATCCTGCTATAGTGTAGTATAGTCTATTGTATTCGATTCTAGCATATATGCCGTGGGGCAGTTTGGGTTAAGGTCTTATGAATTTTAAGGATAGGCTCCGTGTGACCCTTGATCCACCAGAGCACCTAGGCTTATGGCTTTGGGGCTGTTGGAGTTTTGGGCTTGGGGTTTGTGGTTGGGGGTTGAGGTTGGGATGTGGGTCTGGGAGTTAAGCTACGCTGAGAGCAATCACGGCCCCAAGCACTGAAAGAAAAGCGCTAACCCGAATCGAGACCTCACAGCTCGCCTCCAGATTGTAACTATACAGTTCAGGGTTCTAGGGAACCCTAGGGAATAATAGTGCATTTATATATTCAGGCTTCTATATATTATGCAGTTCAGGGTTCAGGATCATAGTAGCATCTTAAAGTTCAGGCTTCTATATATCATGCAGCTCAGGGTTCAGGAGCAAGGCTTGGAACGACGGAAGAACACACACTTCCGGTCCTTTAGCGTGACGGCCTCTGCCATGCTGGACTTGGATGCCCAATTGTAGATCTGAGGAGCCACAAGGAGGGTTTAGGGTTTAGGGTTTAGGGTTAGGGTTTAGGGTTTAGGGGGTTTAGGGTTTAGGGTTTGGGGTTTAGGGTTTGGGGTTTAGGGTTTAGGGTTTAGGGTTAAGGCCTTACGGCTTCGGGGTTTGGAGTATAGAGGTTTTAAGAGTTTCGGGGTTTGCGGCTTGCGGTTTGGGCAATGAACTAGGATGTTATGACCGTCGGTGGACTTCCCGCGAACTTGCAAGATTAAAGCCTGGAACAAGTACAGGATTACAAGCAGCCGGAATCTACTTCGAACGAGCTATGAACCAAAGGAACGCACATGTGCAATCCTTTCTTGGTGTGTTGCCCCCGACCTTTCGAGCCGCTGTGGTATCGGCTCTGTATGGCTCAGGCTCCACATATCACGCTTTATCATAACTTCCTAATCTTGTGAGTTTTCAGTCATTGGAATTTGCAAGCCTGTGGCCTAAAGCTCCGAGGTGTTGAAGCTTTAGGCTTCAAGTTTACCCAAGAAGTTTAAGCTAAATCCGAAACCAAAAACCTGAAACCCTCCAATCCTGAGCTTTCCCCAAGCCCGACACCAGGGCTAATGAAGTTTAGATTGTTATGGGCCGCGCATGCAATCCAAAGGGTTCGAGCTGAGGATCGGGTAGTCGTAAGCCCTAACCGGAAGCCCAAACAAAACGCAAAAATGCCAGGCTTACTTACCCTGACCCCTCGCCCGCCTGGACCACGTCGCTGGCTACAGAGAGGTATTGCCCTGATCCCCGGCGGCGTTTGAGGGGTTCAGGGCTCTTGGAGTTTAGGGTTTAGGGTTTAGGGGTTTGGGCTCTTGGAGCTTAGGGTTTCGGCGGTTTGGGCTTTGGAAACCTTGGAACCTAAACGGTGAGCCCGAAACGAATCTGAAAGGTGAAGGCTTTGAGACTTCGAGGCCGCAGGGCTCTCAGAAGCCTGCAAAACTGCGGGAGGAAGCCTCCTGAATTGAACACCAACCTTCGAGAAATCTTGCAAACTCCAGGCCTCGAAGCTCGTCTCTGAAACCCCGAACGACTGTGCTTTGCTTTGGCGTGAAGAACACATGGGTCAAAACGCTGTGCACCAAGCCCGAGAAAAAGCAGACAGTGATCCTCATATCAATAACCGCAGCAATCATGACTGATCATGATACTCATAACGATTCCCATTCATGATAATCGACAAGGAGAAATGAGAGTAGCACCCTAGGCCCTGAGCCCTAAAACCCGAAACCCCCTAAGCCCTGAACCCAACCCTTTGACCCCAAACCCCTAAACCGGATCCCTTTAAAGGCCGAAAGCCAAACCCGGCGCAGCCTGTGGAATCGAAGGCCACGGAGTTCACCGGAGCCGACAGCTGCAGCCTCGGCGTGCGGAAGCAGAGCCGGTTCTGAGAGCTCGTGCCGTGTACTGTAGGGGCCTTGGGCTTCTACAAGGGTCTCAGTCTCTTTATGAAGAGTTCTGTGATTTAGGGGCCTAAGTCATAGGGCTGGGGGAAGTCGTGGCTGTAGTTTGAGTTTGGAGGGGGCCAGCGTTCGCGACTCGATCTTGCAATAAGAAGAAAGGAAAGTATTGCGAACTTTGTACCCATTCGGGCCACGCACCTGGAATGTCGAAGGCATATGCTGGAGATTCCTAGAAGATGCCTTCCATACTGCGGGCACTGATCCTTCCTTCAAGGCTCTTGCAAAACAAAAAGAAGGTCGTCCCCCGGAAACCTCCACAGGGGAGTCGCATCCCGAAAACCACTTCCATGCAGGGTGACACTGGGTTTTTTGCTCAAGGCAGGGGGTTGAAGACTACCAGCGGAGTTAAGAATGCAAACTCCCAGGTACTCCATGAACACCCAAGGCACAAGTCTCCGTAGCCTAACATCTCTTTCTGCACCCTGTGAAGCCTACACCCCTGAACTCAGAAACAGAAACAAAACATCAAGCTCGAACTCAAGAACCCAGGTTTAGGCTGAATACGAAATTCAAGACTCCCTACCAAAAAGTAAACGAGGAAGTCCTTGTTTTGGGGCCCCGTGCGTCTGGATGTTCAGGGGCTTCCGCAGGTCCCACAGCTTGACCTGGGCGCTTGTGGGTTATTTTGGGTCGTTTCGGTTCCGGCGTGAAGGTATGGGGTGTTCCGGGTTTAGGGTTGCTGTTACCGGGTGCACGGGTTCGTGAAGAGTTGGGGATGTTGAGTTTTTGGGCGGGCTTTGGCTGAGAGACTGCAGAAGCAGCCGACACCTGTGGCCCGCAGTGTGGACGTAAACGTCTCTGAACGCTGTAAGTCATCGCCACCATCCTCGCTATCATGATCAACATGGTGATTTTAAGAAACTGCAACAGCGAGCAACTGTCCTCAGCCTCATCCACCTCAGCACCAATCGAATTGCCCAACAGGAACAGGTTTCGTCGGCCCAAACCCTAAAACACAGGACGTTTTTAGAGTCTGAGCCACAACTCCAGACCCTAAACCCTAAACCGCCGTCCCTGCAGTCATGAAGCCGTTCCATCTTCCGACCTGAGCACAGCATCCCAAGTTAGGGAGCTTTTGGCTTGCCTCCGGTTTCGGATTTCGGGCAGCAAAGTGGAGTCATATCCCTTGGTACCAAGCACGCATTGCGAGCTGTATTAGACCCGAGCCTTGAACTGTGCAAGAAAGTAAGATGTCAAGCTCTCTAGAGTTCTAGAAGTTCTAGAGTTTGACGGTCTAGGGTTCAGGGCTTGAGGGGGCTTCTGGGTCCCAGGACATTTAGCAATTTAGCTGCTTCAGCACAGTATGCAAAAGTCGATGTTTCGACTTCGAGCGAATATCGGTGTGGGGCAGAAAGAAAGCCTTGGGGCGGAAAAAGACAGAGGCGGACCTCCTGTGCACCAGCGCGAGACTGCATCGAAACCGTAGGCCCACTGCGATGAATCGTAGAGCTCACATACATGAACCCTAAGCCCTTTACCCCAAACATACATAAAACCTAGGCCCTACACCCAAGACACCTCTCAAAACTTTGGGCCCCCACCCGGTCGCCAGGTGGTAGCCATTCCCAGAGAAGCTAAGGGTCTGCACATCGGGCGGACGGCTTTTTTGCCGGGTTTCGGGCTTCGGGTTCGGAGTTCGGGATCTCGTGTAAGGCTCTTTGAAGGATTGCTTTGAAGGGATGCTCTGATTGTATTTTGGGTACATGGTTTCGAGTTCTGCGCCTGCTTCAGGGCACAGTCGTTCTTGTCTGGGTTCCAGGCGGTGTTCGGAGTTTATGGTCTCATGCTATAGTAATAGCAAACCCCAACTCAGACACGTACGACACGAAGACCTAGACAAGAGCCTTTTGACCGTTGAAGAACGTTCGCCCATCCCTCGAAAGCTGGGCCCAAAAGACCCAACACGAAACGTCAGACTAATTCCCAAAACCGGCAACATCCACCATGTACGCTTTCCAGCAGCACATAAAGTTCTATCCTCTGAACGCTTTGCCTTGACGGCGTCCTCATGCCCGGTGAGGCTTGCCACCACCTTCTGCTCCTCACAGAGCTGCCCAACAAGGCTATCCACTTGCGTTGGGACTTAGAGGAGGAAAACAGACTGGGCACTACACAGTCAGGCACGCGAATCGCTCTCTTCGTCGTGTTTGCTTTCGTGCGAGTCGAGGTCCAGAGTGGGGTGCTTCTTCATCCCACCATGCGACACTCCAAGAGTAAGAAGCATCCTTTACATTGCATTTGTAGCAAGAAATCCTCAAAATCTTCAGACGACTCTGCCTTCGATCGGCGACATGTCAGAAGAACCCCAAAAGGCAACGGGTCCTTGATGTCCCAGATCTGCACGGGTCCCCCCTGCCAATCGATGTGCATCGGCTCAGAACTTAAGTCTTAGGAAGAGGCTTCAGGCTTCAGGCACCTGCTGTTTTACGTTTTGGGTCACAACATTATACCTTGCTATACCGAATTGTAATCTTTTCACAGCGCTACAAATCGTGACTTTGGCTAGATAAAAATGCTCATGCGATAGACGAGCCAAAACCCTGATTTGCTTAGCAACCCCCTATAATACGCCACGCACTACATCCCCCAAAAGCCCCAAATGGAGACCCTAAACCCGAAACCCTCAAGAAACCCGAAACAACGACGAGAAACTCCCTGCAACCTGCCTGAGTCCCGGAGGCCAAGATCATCCCATCCGGGTGCCACTTCATGCAGTTGTAGCCTTGAGTTTAGGGCTTTAGGCTGTAAGCTTCAAGGGCTCCGGGCTTGCACTTCTTCTACTGAGGACACTTCTGCCTCCGCTGCATCTGCTGCAAGAAAGCTGTGCAATCCGTGACGCTTACCGGAAGTGGTCTACAATACTTCGACCCATTCGTCATGCTACGCATGAAGATGCAAAAGAGCTGAGGGCTCTGAACCCGAAGCAATATGAAACAAAACATGCAGAAACCCTGCTAATCCTGTCGGTCTGGGGCACATTTTGAGGATTCAGGGATGGTTTGAGAGTTTATAGGGTTTGAGGTTTGTGCGCCAGAGATTCCCGCACCACCCAGGTACCGGTGTTGTGGGCTTTGGGCAGGGCTAGCTTAACGTTTTAGACTTGCAGGAATTGTGCTCGTGCATGGCTTTAGAAGTGGGATAGTTGGGCCGCAGTTGGTTTTAGAGCTGCGCCCACTGCGGCCTTGTAGAACTGCATTCCTACACTGTTTGGCAGAAGAACCCCTCGTACCAAACCACAGCCCGCTTCATGCTGCCAGGAAGCCATGCTCCAGTTCACGCAGATGCTTGACCTGGAGCCCCAGGCTTGGGGAGGGCTGTCCCCCTTAAAGGGAACCCCATAGTGCCCTTTAAAGGAACCCTAGGTACCCTCAGAGGTTCTCCAGTTAGGCTCGTTATTTAGGCAGAACCCTAAGCCCTACATCCTACACCCTAAACGTCTGGTGCCTCCTCTCGTTAGACTCCTCACTCCTCGACCCTAAACCCGAGGCCCACTTCGAATCAGACCCTGAAGTCTCAAACTCCTAAGTCTTTCGGGTCAATGAAAATATGTGTAGCTCAAGGTTCGGAGTTTAGAGTTGAGGGCAGGCGTTCATGAGTCAAGTCCGGACTTGGGGTCGTTTTCTTGGCGATGCACGTTCAGGCAGAAGAAAAGATCGAGCCGATGGACAGCAGTTCACTAAAGCCATGACAAACCCGCCAAGAGAGCCAGGAAACTCAGAAAACCCAATCCCTAGAGCTAAGGCCCCAGGCCCTAAACCCTGTGCAATCTAAACCGCGATCCCCAAGCCCTGAAACCTAAACCCAAAAAGTCATCAAAACCAGACACCTTCGAACATGCCAACTAAACGAGAATAACGCCCAACATAGAATCCTAAGTGGGGAGCCGATAACTTTTCAAGGGAACCACGAGAAAGCCGAGCTGCACAGCGCCCGGACTCCAGCTCGAAGACAGCCTCAAAATTCGCGCAATTAAAGGGTTCCTTTACTCGGGCCCCAAAAAAGCACATAAGCAAAAATAAGGATAGGGATATCCCATATGAATCCTCTTATAATGAAGCCCAATAAGGTAGGGATATCCCTATAAAATGCTTATGCTTATGTGCTTTTTGGGTCCCTAATTTACAGGGCTACTTCAACGGATTGTTTACAGCGAAGGAAAGGAGTTTATTGATCAACTGGTAATCTTATGGGGCCAAAAGCAGCATGCGGCATAAACCACTGCAGCGGCAGTCTTCAAATCTTGAAGCCTAAGCTCCGAAAACCAGGCAGATCCCAGGGGGCTGCAACCCAAACAGACCACAAACCCTCAACACTAGACCCTCCACTCTGCGGAGCAACCACTAACCTGCGAACATGAACCGGAAACCCCTAACCCCTTAACCCTTATCCATGCTTCATGAAATTCAAACATAAACGTTTGAAACGACTCCCAACCCATTAAACAGGCCGCTGTCCTAAGACCTTCAAACAGAGACGCCAAAACCCTTAAATCAGGAACGTACCTTAGAACATGTGAAGGATCTCTTCGTCATTTAAGATGTTGCTTCTTGAGTAGCACATAAATACGAGACTACTCAAGCCCCTGAGATATTACTCAAACCCCCCTTGAAGGGCTGCCGAGAGTCCCAGGACTTGTCCAACCCGGCGCTCAAGAAGTAGTCACCTCCGAGAAAGGGTTTGCTAGGACTTTAGGGCTTTAGGTATCGGGCCTGACGGGTTTGGGGTTACCATCGGGCTGTTGTAGGGGAACTCACAGGGCTGTTCTGCTTTTTGTACGTGTTGAGAGGTGGGCGGTTCTAGAGTGTATTTGCAGCATATATCTCAGGGATCAGGCGTTGGGCTGTTCAGGGTCCTTGTGAGGGATCAAAGTGCTTAGGATGGTGGTTGAGGAGTTAAGGCTTCGGGCTCGAGGGTTGAAGGCTTGCGGTCCGAGTCTTCGAAGATGCACGCGATGTTTGCTGCACTCGAGAGCCCGGACTGCCAATCTTCGGATCTAGAGGCAAAGATTCGAACGAATCCCGCAACCCATCAACCCAAACCCGAAACCTCTTTTCTGTCAACCTGCCCGCGTCACGAACCCCCGAGCCCGAGCCTAGAGGATGGATGGAGATATCGCTCACCTGTGTCATGGCAGCTGGTGGAGTTTAGGGATTGGTAACTCACCCAGAGACTGCAAAACCACTCAATTGCGGAACACACATTAAATCGTATCAAGATTCCCATGATATAACTATTAATAGTTAAAGGTATATTTCTTAATTAAGGGGTTTTGGAGTCTTTGGGTAATTCTTGGATGACCCCTGCCACACACGACAACCGGAACACCTATTCTTGGTAGCTTGGGCTCAAGATTGAGATCTCATGCTGGGCTCTTAGGACTTAGGAGCTACAGTAGGTTCAGCATGGATGGTCGGGATCTGTGGTGACTTAGGCTTGGGTAGGGCCCTAGCCTTGAAGTACAGGATCTGGGGTGTACGGCTCAACTTTCGAACTTTAGGGCGTATGGGTTAAGTGTAGCTCAGCCTGAGCTTAGGCTTGAAGACGACGTGACCCAGCGAAGGCAGCGTGCACCCCACATCCCAAACTTCAAACTCGAAGCCGCAAACTTCGAACCTTAGACAAGAAACCCTACTTGCCCAACTTGTCAAACCCTAAACCCAGCACCGCGACCGAAAATCTAAACACCGGCCTCCCCGGCATGCTTCCGAATCGTGTGGCTGCACGTGTACCTCTTTGGCGGCTGCATGCAACAAAAAGAGGGCTAGGCTCAGCTAAGGTTCCTAGGCGCTACAGCTTAGAATTCAATTCATTCAGGTCCCTAGTGTCTAAACGCCGAACCTGTTGGCGGAGACAGTTTAGTACAATTGCACACTTGACCTAAACTCTCCAGTCTTGCGAGGAGAGACCATCAACTTGCACGACCCCTTGTGGACCAGGAGAGACCCTCCTCTGCTATGAAAACCGGTGAAGCTGAAAGTGGGGGGGAACTTCCTTCCACCAACCTCCCGGAACTTCCGTAAAGTAGAGAAACATCGAAATCTGTGCACCCGCGAAACTCGAAAGCGCCCTGAAACCCAAGACTCCTCAACCCAAACGCCCAAACGCAAAGCTCCTGAAGCCCTCAACGACAGCTTTGAACTCCTCAGCTCCTGCTTGGAGGGTCGGGGGACTTAGTAAGTAGGTAGTAAGTAGACTTATAAGTACCCAAATAGGGACCCTAAATAGGGGTTACGATACTTATAAGCCTCTAAAATAGCTATTTACTAAGTCCCCCGACCCTCCAAGTGGGGAGTCTGAGTCTGAGGTATGGACGGGCCGGTCCATTCCGCGCTCGAGGTCCACACCTGGGCCCACACCCTAAGACTAAACCCTCAATGACTCAACCTTAAATGAACACCTAAATCCTGAACCGCCTGAACACCTCATCTGCAAAACTTTCACCCCAACTAGAGCTTCGAGTAACTATAGGCATAGAGTTTAGGATTCAGAAGCCTTGAAGCCGTCGGAGCCCAAAACAAGAAACCCAAAAGAGCCCTGAAGACGTGCACCCGCAACCGAAACCCCTGAAACCCCGAAAGTATCCTGAGCCGGGCCTTGACAGTGGCGTCCTGAGAAGCAGAAAGCACCACGTCCTGGGATGGGGGGTTTTAGGGGTTTAGCGGTTTAGGGTTTTTTTGAGCCCCTCTTCTACCCAGCACTCGCGGTTTAGGGATTTAGGGTTTAGGGGTTGCAAGTTTAAGGGTTCAGTGGTTTAGGGTTCAAGGTTTAAGCGGAGTCCAGTCGGACAAAAGCCGGAGTCGCCAATTCTTAGCGGTTTCGGGCTTAGGGTTTGGGGCTTATACAGTTTATAAACAACGTACAGCGGGATGTTCCGGGAGCTGTTTTTGGGGCTTCGAGGTGCAAGTCCATGCAGCCAGCGCAGAACAAAGGATTCAGGATTTGGGGGTTGAATGCGGAGATGAAGCTTCTGGTCTTCGGACACCCGACGTCTTCAATGTCCCTCAATTCGCATAGCTGAGGCCACCACCTTCGTCGGGTGCAAGGCCACGGCCGTGATCTGGAGGCAGCTTCAGTTCAGGAGGGTCTACAGCGGAGGTGCTGGGAACCAAGGAATCCCCGAAGCCCTAAACCCTATAATACTCCCCCGCTTGAAGCCCCAGACCCTGCACTCCCACAGCCCCTAACACCATCAGGCACAACTTTCTAGCGTCTAACGGCTGTAGGGGTGGTCTTGAAAGTATGGGCGTTGGGCTCTTCACCCTGGATCTTCTTCTTAAGCCGATGGCTAAGGACATCTACTGCCTGCGTGCCGGCTACTCATGATAATACTGCTACCTGAAACTCTACACGAAACCCCGTAAACGCGGCGGAACCCTTGTAGAACCCTTGCAGAACCCCTTGTGACTTATTGAATCCTTAAGCCCTAAACCCCTAAACCCTTCTTAAGCCTGAAAGGGGAGCCTTCTTCGCGTGGCCCAAGAGCTTCTCTTGCATCTTCTCTTTCTCAGCATCGAAAACGATGACCTGTGGCACGTGCTGCGAACACGACATCTTGACGTCCCAAACGGCTTCGAGTTCAGAAGCTGGGGGTTTTGGGCTGGGGTAGAGGATCTGGAGTGTGGGTCGTTTCCAAAGTTGTGTACCAGTCGGATACAGATTTCGGCACAAGGGAAAATCCAAATCTCCGTACTGAAAACTCAATGCCCTCACGAAGCAAAAGCCATACAAAACTTGTCGTTCACACTAGATCACAGAGAACCATTCAAAGACCCTAAGACCCCGAACCCCACCTGCGCATCCATGCCGCCCGTCACAACCCGCTTGGCATCGGAGCGGTGAATGTCTACGCATGTGATTCCCGGCCTGATGGATTCAGGTCTGAAGGCTGAGGGTCTGGAGCTAGGGGGGATGGGGCTCCTGGCTTCAGCAGAACTTTTGACTTTGAGCTCCTTTTCTCTGGTGTCTTCCTTAAGAAACCTTACTGACCTTGGGACCCAAGCAAAAATCACAATTTTTGCTGGTTCCTACGGATTACAGTCACAAGACCCCTTAAGGAAACCCCACATGGCTGAGCCCGCTGACGCGGTGGACTTGTGGATCGGATGGGAACCGACCTCGACGGACACTGCTTCCCAGGTTCGGGCGACGTTCGGGTGGGGTTTGGAGCTTTGTGGCTTTGGGGGTTTTGAATTGGGGTTTCGGGGCTTTGGGTTTAGAGTTTGGGCTGAGGGTTTGCCGTGCTCTTGCAGTTGTTAAAGAACTTGCTGGAATGACTTTACATAGGACCATGAAGTGGTTCCGAACATACACTGACCCACGCGCGGCAGGAGCCCTATGTACACTCACCATAATCCCCAATATACCCTACCTTTTCTAGGTGTTGGGCCGTGAGTTTACCTGTGCTGGGGGGTTTAGGGGAGGGGTAGCTGAGTCTTGCGGTGTTAGGTTCCCAAGGACGGAGGGCTGAGTGGGGAAAGGCCTCGGCTCCCGAGTCGTGTGGTTAGGGTCAAAGGCTCCAGAGTGCTCGAAGGACGGTTTAGAGGCTTCGGGGGGTTTAGGGATGTTTGGGGGGGTTTAGGGGCTTAGGGGTTTGGGGTTTAGGGTTGAAGGTTTAGGGACTGCGGTTTGGGGTTTTAGGGTCAAGGGCTCCCAGAGTGTTCGCTTCCCCGAGTTTGCTTGAAGCCTTATGCAGCATTCGGCATGCGTACTTCCGAGCAAGGTGGCGAGGGAGGCAGCGACAGATAGCTGCTACCCGTGCCACCAATAGAACTTCAATGCAGTACAGTACTCAGGTCTGAGACTCATGAACTTTCAGGTAAGACTTGCATCTTGGAGTGTCACGATGGGAGTTTTGGTTGTGGGAAGCCTCGTTATCATAATCATCTGGTGCCGACAGGCAGGGTTACACTTAGCTAAAGCTGTTGTACTTGTGGTGATCAACGCACAGAGGGCCGGGCGCAGGTGAACTTCTTGAGCTGTGCCAATGGGTTCAGGTCCGGGAAATCCTTGCGCTTCCGGGTTTTTGACCTCAGGACAAGCTTGTAGGTGTTGGGTTTAGGGTTTAGGGCTTAGGGCTTAGGGCTTAGGGTTTAGGGTTTAGGGTTTGGGGTTTAGGGTTTGGGGTTTAGGGATCAGGGGGTCGGGCGTACCATGAATGGGTATGTAGTTGGCCATGTAGTTCGGAGACGTAGCAAGTCAATCAGGGCACCATGGATAGCACCTTCCTAGAGTACTGAGTAGTGCTAAATCCAAAATCCCTTTCCACGGACCACACAACTCTAAATTCCAAGAGCCGCGCACCCAAGCTCTGAACCCGAAACCCCGGACAAAATGCTAGGTTCCCCCTATCCCGCGGCTAACTAGTAAGGGCTCTCTTCTTCCTCTTGGTTATTCCGTTGCAGTCGACCAGTTCTAGAAGATATTAACTAAAGCTTGCAACTTCAACCTCCAAAAGCCAGAAAGGGCCGGGCAATGTGTCGGCGAGCTCCTTCATCTTCTGTAGGATCTCCGGCGTGAGGCCTGTCTCCGCGTCCTCGCGTTTAGACTTTAGGTTTTAGGGCTTGGGAGTTCAGGGTTTAGGAGTTTGGGGTTGGGGTTTCGGCTTAAGGTTTGGGGTTTAGGGTTTACGGGCCTGGCGTAGAGTCTCGCTTTTTGGGGTTTGTAAGTTTAATTGCAAGGTTTCAGGTGTAGGAATAAGGGTTCCGAGTTTAGGGAGCTACAGGGCGTTGAGGATTTGGGACCCAAAGTTTAGGGGACTACAGATAGGGTTTTGGGCTTCGGGGGCCTCAGGCTGTCCAGCACAAGGCTTCCTTGCGGCCTGGGCTTATTCCCCCGCTTCAAGCGCACCCTAAATCCCAAACCCTCCAGCCCCGGACCAAAACCGAAGCTTTACGAACCCTAAACCCTATATCCAAAGCCCTGAAGCCTAAACCCCAAACAACTCCAAAGCCGAGAAAACAACTCCAAAGCCGAGAGCTCAAGGAGGAGGAGGAGGAGGAGGAGGCCTCGCGGACGGCGCCCCCCGGCAAAGGCGTCGAATGGCTGAGCTGCTCCTGCAGCCGGCAAAGCCATGGAGGGTGCTCCAGGGATTAAGGTTTTTGGCTGTTGGGTTTGTGGCTTATGGTTTCGGATTTAGGGTTTAGGATTTAGTATTCGGGGTTTGAGGTTTAGGATTTAGGATGCCTTTTGCGATGGTTTGTTTGGCATACGGGCTTCGAGCGCGTAGAACCGACTAATCACTTCGACGACAAGTTCTAGCCCGATGTTCAAGTGCCCGTTTCAATATGTGGTTGTCACGTTGGCGACCTGTGTCGAAATACCAACTGGACACAGAAATCCCACGCCAAGAGCCTGCAGCATGCGTCCTCCGGAACTACCCGAGATCCGTAGAGCTGAACCAGTAAGACTGATACAACTAGTGAGACTATGCAAGTAGTTATAACAATAACGAAATCAAAATGCTCCGGGTAATAGTAGTGCTAACAAGAATACTAACATCTGTTTATGCTATCATCTGCCAGAGTGACGTCCTGGACTTGAAACGTTTCTGCAGACATGTTAACAGCTTCCAGCACGAAACCCTGGTGCAACAACTGATTCTACTTCTAAACCCAGCATATCCCAGAGTACTCTCCGTGCTTTCCAGCCCTTGAAACCCCAAGCCCCAGACCCTAAACCCTAAACCCCAAAATTGAAACCCCAAAGCCCAGACCCCAAACCCCATTCCTGCAGCTTCTGGTTGTCAGAACGTGCCATGTCGCGCTCACGGATGAGCCGTGCAATGACCTGCCACGATGTAAAGTTTGGGTGTTCAGGGTTTAGGGCTCAGTGGTGCAGGATTTCGGGTTGGGATTTCGGGTTTAGGGTTTATCAGGTTTCAGGATTTACGAGTATATACTGCTCCTTTATCAGGACCCGGTCGTTCTTTTTAACACGGATCCTTACAGGGGAAGGTCTGTACAGTAGTTCCTTGTGCTTTGTTCTAAGATTGTTTTGGTTGCCAGTGTTAGTTCCTTTAAGGGTGCAGAGCTTACGGTGAACAGCTGAAGCTTTCAGGCTCTTGGCGCTGAACTCCAAGTTCGATACCACAAGGTACATTGTATTTTCGATCTTTACAACAGTTCTATTTCGAGGTACACCTTTTAGTCCTATTTGCCGGCTGTATAAGGACTCTAGCTTAGCCCGTAAACCCGGGGCACCCGCTCTTCAACTAAACTTCGCAATGGAGATGCTCGTAAGAATTCCCCGGCTTACCTCTTGGGGTATTGGGACAGAAGACAAAGGAACCCTTCATGTATGCTCTGGGCGCCCTCAAGAGGTGCTAGAGTCTAGAGAGTCTCTGAAATCCCTGCCCCAAACTCCGAATCATCAGCCCTGAACTGAAGCTGTACCACCCACTACCAAGCGCCAAAAACCCGCAATCCCACAATCCCAAAACTCCTGGTCCCCAAAGCCCGAAGCCTGCTGAACCATGCCTGAACCCTCAAACGTCAAACCCTGAAGGCCCTGCGTGAGCCAAACTCCACACAAAGGTCCCAAATTCAACTCTCAAAGTTTCGGAAAGCAAAAAGCACCCAAAACCCGAAGCCCAAAACCCTTTTAAAGCCCTCAACGCTAAACCCCAAACTCTAAACCCTTATCCCCTCAACCCCTAAAACCCCTAAACCCATAATGGAATCTCTAAACCCCTAAACCCTAGTTGCAAGTCCCATGCCGGAGGGGCCCTGCAGGCTGCGTCGTGCTGATAAAGCCTGGACCAAGGTCTCCCAACAGGCAACAGAGCACTCTGAGTTAACCCCAACTGCCAAACTAACTACCCTCTGACATACTCCAAATACCCACTAGTTCAGACCTAGACCCCAACTACCTTCTAATATACTCCAGAGATCCACTAGTTCAGGGACACCTAGACCCCGACTACCTTCTAATATACTCTAATACCCACCAATTGAAGGACCACAAGGCTGAAAAATGCTCTGGGCTAGCTTTGGGGAAGGACTTGGAGTCGAGGGCTCAGGGTCTGGGGTCTAGTATGTAAAGGTCACGGTTTAGGTTTAAGGTTGGGTTTAGGGCTTCTCTCAGGGCTAAGGTTTGGAGGTTAAGGAGTTGGGATAAAGGGCTTCGGGTTGAGGACAAGGGGGTTTATAGGATTGAAGTTTGGGAGCGGAGGTTGAGATTTGAGGTTCAGAGGTTGGCAAACACCTTCAAACCCTTCACCCTGAACCTTGAGCCCTAAGTCCATGGACCTTCACCCAAGCCTCAACCGCAAGACCCTGTACATCTGGCCCCAAACCTTCTGCGAAGGTATTTTCTCAAAGGCCCAAATGCCAACCACTACAGGCCAACTGGTAGGCCCGAAGATTCAATTCAACACCTTCATCCCTCAACCATAAATCTGAAATACCTCGAAACCCAAACCATGAATCATGCACCCGAGATTATGCAAAGAGTTCTCAAAAGACATACCCTTAAGCCACAAACGCGAGGAGACCTCTCAAAGAAAAAGAAATCTTAATCAGGGGAGTCCCTTAAAGAAGATATCTATACTTGCAATACCTTATAACACCAATCAAGATACTTTGAACCTCAAACCCCAAGTCCTGTGATCCTCCCAAACAGAGCGCAAGGACCGCAAAACCCTGGGCTCCCGGCGCATGGGAGAGCTGCTTTCCTGGGCTCTCTCAGTCTTCGAAGTCCGAAACCTGCAAACCCCAAACCCCAAACTCCCCAACCGCAACCTGCCTGAGAATCCCTAAGCTCCCGGAACTCCCTAAAGCTGCCTAGGAATCCCTAAACTCCCCTGCTCCCGGAAATCCCTAAACTGCCTAAGAATGCCTAAGCTCCCTAAACTCCGTAAGCCCTAGACCTACTACGGCGGTGACTATGGAGTTCTGAAGGGGGCTGAAGACGCTGCCGCGCGTCGAGATGTGTCCAACTGGGCCTTCAGCTCATAGGTCTCCGACATCAAAGCATCCTCGCACAGGGTTTAGGGTTTAGGGTTTGAGGTTTAGAGTTTAGGGTTTTGGGTTGAGGATTTAGGGTTTAGGGTGCCAGAAAGGATAAAGGCTGCTGTAAGGCTTTGGGTTTGGGGTTTAGGGATTAGGAGATCCTTCAAGGGATACAAGAGGTTGCTGCAACGGTTGTTGCAAAGACTACTAATTAGGAAGGTTACGGTAAGGGTGTCTTAAAGGGATCTTGCAATCATCTGGGTTTAGGATTTGAGAGTTGAGGGTTCAGGGTTTAAGTTTTGAGTGATCAAGTAGAAACATTCCTGAAAGGGTTCTACAAGAGGGGTCCTAGTCTGCAAGCATGGCTTCAAGGTTGGACAACTATTTTTGTTGGAGCTTCTGGTTTCGGGGGTTCGGATTTTGGAGCTTCGAGCTAAGGATATGCAAGGTCGGGGGCTTGGGGTGTGAAATTGAGGTTTCGGGATTTGTCGTCTGTGGGTAACGGCATTGATGACAAAAATTCAGAACCGGTTTACGCACCCGGAAATCAAAAAAACTCCAAATGTGGCACTCTCATGTGGGTTCCCCTGCATTTTGGGGGAAACTTCCATCAACCATACATTTTGAAAAGCGGTCGCACGCCATGGCAGACCCAGGGCTCTCTGGCGTGGCTGCGGGTTTGGGCTTCGGGATGTGGGGTCACAAGGGTTTAAGGTGAGGTTTAGGGCTTATGGGTTTAGAGGTTTAGGGTTTAGGTTTATGGTTTAAGGTGGTTTAGGGCTCGGTTTAGGGTTTAGGGTTGAGAGGTTTAGGGTTTAGGGTTACGGTTTAAGGTGAGGGTTCAGGGCTTCGGTCCAAACCTTGGGGTTTAGGGCTTCGGTGTAATGCTTGGATGGAGAGACGAAAGTGAAAGGGGAAACGGAGGGACCTGTAATGCCTTACCCTATAATGGGCTATATAATGGGTATATAATGGCCATATTAAGGGTATATACCTAGGCGTCCTTATTAAGGGTCCCTCCGTTTACCCTTGGAGAAAGTGCAACAAGAATGGAAGCACGGGTCCCATTCGCTTTGGAGGAGCGTCCTTGGATGCTGGCGGGCAGCATGCCGAGTCTCAAACCTCTAGGGTTCCCTTCAGGGATCTATAATACTATATGTATATATATATATATATATATATGTATATATATATATATATATATGAGTTTAGGGGACTCCAGTATCCCTTAATTGAGGAATATACCTCAACCAGAAACCCAGGTCCAGGAACCCTACCTTCCCAGAAGCCGCGCGTCCCGAGCCCATCCATCCTCAACCTCTCCTGCCCGACTTGAACCCAGGAAACTGCCGATCTGAGAGTTTCCGATAATAGAGGACCCTAATACAGTGGCCTAGATAGTAGGATCCGTATCATAAGGAACCCAAAAACAAGGTACCCCTAATTTTCGGATACTCCTGAGCTCCGCCTAAGCCCTCCAAGCCCAGCAGGCGATCGAACCACAAGTAATATAGGGGCCTTAAGAAGTAGAAGAGGGTTCCCTTAAAGGGTTCCTCTAGAAGGGGTCCATAAGGGTTACTATGAGGGTTCTGTGATTTAGGGGCCTTCATAATTAGAATAGGGTTTAGGTATCTATTAATTATGCACAGAATACGGAGGCCCCAAAATAGAATAGGTAATTAGTAAGGCCCGTATAGTAGTCGCATCCATTGTGGTCAGCATAAGCATCATGACAATGATGAGAGCCGTGAAATGGACAGACATGTTGGCACTACAGCCGGAAAAGAAGAGGCGGCGTTGGTAAAGCATAAAACCTCAACCCAAAACAACTCTTGCAGCCCGGGGACAGTATGCCCGGAATGCTCGTCGCGGTGGCCGGCCGCGGGCGCACGGACTTGTTGGTCTTGATGTCCATGAGGTCATCCTTGTAGACCGAATTTTTCGGCACTGATTTTCGGACTAATCATTATCCAAGCGCCTATATTAAAACCTAAACCTCAATAACCGTGAGCCCTAAACCGATCTAAAGAATCCACTCAAGCACACCCCAAAACCTACGGCTCGACCTTCGTCAGCTTGACTTCGAAGTTGTTAGGGTTTAAAGTTTAAGGTGTAGGGTGTACGGTTCAGGATCATGAGATCGAAGGAGCTTTCTTGATCCCTGGTACTTCGAACCTTCAGCCGCAAGCGAGCCCATACCCTGAACTGTACATCCTAAGCCCCATGCCCTTAAACCCATGAGATGGGATACCAAATCGCGATTATATCGAAAACTCTGAAGCTCTGCATCCTAAAGCCGCTCTGGAACTTGTAACAGACCTCGCAAGAACTCCTCAAAACATCAAGCTCCAAACCCCTAAACCCTCAACCCCCTAAGCCTAACATCCTAAACCCTAAACTCCCTAAGCCTAAACCCTAATGTGCCAAAACCCTGAAACCCTAAACCCCCAAACCCTGAAACCTGCTCGTCCTTCCCATATCCCCAAGCCCAATGCCCAAACCCTAAACCCCTAAGGCCTAAACACCAGACCCCGAACCCGAACCCTAAACCAGCCGTCCTTGGTGATTTCTTCCTTCGTCACGGGGCACTTCCCCTCCGCCTCGATCTGCTTCTCGATCAGCCTGCCGAGGAGGATGCCGGGGGGGGCTCTAGAAAGGGCTCAGGGTTCAAGGGTTTTGGGTTTATGGTTTAGGACGGGGGCGTCTACAAAGGGCTTAGGGTTTAGGGTTCAGGGGTTTAGAGGTTTTAGGGTTTAGGGTTTGGGTTTAGGGTTTAGCGGTTTAGGGTCCAGGGTTTAGGGTTCCGGATTTGGGGTTCAGGTCTGAGGGGTAATATGCAGGGTTTTGGAAAGGGGCATTGATACTTGGAATCGGGTTCTGCTGGTGGAGGCATATTGAGTAAGTAAGGCTAGTAGTACTTGGATGGGGATTATATGCACTGATACACACCTGGATGGGGCTGATGAATGCTGACAGTTACAAGCACCTTAATAATTGGTTTATACCCCCTCCTAAATAGAAACCATACCCCACGTATCTTCAGAGCTTCGATAAGTCTTAGGTAATTGAAAGTATAGCTACCCTGTTTAGGAGGGCTCCTTCGGCTCTGAATCTTTGAGGAGGTTGGTCCTCCAAGGCTTAAGCTCCGGACGGAGGGTCTTGGGTTGCTTACTTGGATGGCCGTGGGCCTTGCGGTTCATGATATTTGACCCTGCATTACTTTCATGACCCTAGACTTTAGAGAGTATGGCATATTCCTTATTATAGGCTTATAAGGAGCTTAAAATGGTTTCTAGTGTCATCATACTTACAAATACTTACTGAATTCCCGTGACCCTCCGAGTAAGAACTTAAGCCCTCGAAAACCCATCTGCGAGGGCTCATGGGCCCCGTGGCTCTCTTCAAAGGCCCATGAAATTGGAATGATATCGAGAAGAAGACTCACATGGGCAGCAACTTCGGCTGGTGGCTAAGAACATGAAGTTCATCAGATAACATAGTAATATTACAGCTATTTTAGATCAGCGAATTGAAAGCAATAACAATTTCCATACGATTAGCCGAGACCTAACATCATCATCATCATCATCATCCTCAAAAGGAGCACCTTTGAACAGGTACTACCACATACTTGTATATGCAAGAAAATGTCACGCTGCGTGCATGTCCTGTGCCTTCGGGCTTAAACCTAGAATTTCGAAGACCCAGGTGAAATAGGACACGGGGAAGAAGTTAGAGCGATACTACCGATCACAACAACTCCAAATACAAGGGCACCACTATCACAATGACTGGTACTGATGTTGCTACTGCGGGTACATATTGCACTTGCCACCACTGCTGTGTTTTGCCAATACCATTATCGAGGTACGTCAGTGCCAGAATTTTGGTTGCGCTCAACTGACCGAAAGAGACCACCCTCGGACCCTTGAAACCAGCGACATGATTTTGTCCATACCATGGGGAGTTAAAACCGTTAGAAGTTCTTCAATGCCATTCGGGCGATCAGCGATTACGCTTGAGTTTAAGGCTTAATGCTTGAAGTTACGGGTTTAGGATCCACCATCCACAGAAGGCTCAAGCCTAACTCCTAAAATTCCAAAGCCTTTTCTCGTAGATGTGCCCTGTCTTTGGGGCGAAGACTGGCTCCTGGTGTCAGGGCGAGCTGCTTGGAGATCGCTGGCTGGTTTGAGATGTGGGAGTTTCCGAAGATTACGTAGGAATACCTTATTTTGGGGGGTCCGTATTATAAGGATCCTGCTATTTAGGGTGCTATACTAGGGTCCCCTCTTTTCGGAAACTCCCATATCAACCATTGTAACTGTCTGGGGTTTACAGTTTGCAGGGCGTTGTTTTCGCTTATTTTTGAGCGCCTTTTTTCTCTCCGAACCTGCCTTACAGGGTTCAGGGTTTAGGGTTTAGGGTTTCAGGGTTTAGGGTTTAGGGTTTCAGGGTAGGGTATTGTAACTATTAGAGGCTTGCTGGCACTGACAAGGGCCCATGTGGGCTGGGTCCTCTCTTGGTTTCACATCAAAGGTTTACATGGGGAATATGGGTTGTTCTTGAAACGGATCTCGTACTCAGGGTCCTACTGTTTAGGGCTTTGGCGTTCCCCTATTATTTACTAGATGAAACCTCAATCGTAGGCCGCAACACTGAAGGAAAGGCACCATCACCAAACACAAAATCCATAGCAACAGAAGGCAAACTCGAAACTGCCCCAAGCTCTCACCACTAAAGGTTTGCAGGTACGTTTTACGGTCCAGAAAGCTCATGAAAAGCTTCCTCCGCAACTTAAGCCCGAGCCTGAATCATGGCAGCAGAAGGACTAAGTTGCCAAGGGGTGACGGATGACTCTCTTGGGGGATCAACATAGCTCTGCACACCCATCCTCGGCAGCGTTGCCTGATATCGCACAGACCTGAGGCAGAGTGCCACGACCCGACACGGACAGCACTCGCAAGGAGTCGTCAGCACCCGAAACCGGGGCGTGGTTCGAGAAGTCTACTATACGTGATCATGCTGCGGCAAGACGAAAGTTTCGCCTGCTCCCGAGTTCATTGAAGGCTCCCCCTTCCCCCCCGTTGGAATCCTAGCAAGCAGTTCGCCCCAGGTACTCCTCCGAAAAGATTAAAGTGGCATCGCGCAAACCCTCCGCTACTCCGCAAGAGGTCAATTGTCGGAATTGCCGGCTGTGTCCAACACCGTTGTCCTCACGATGTAAATGGATAACACACTCACTGCCTACCTATCTACATATCTATCTATCTACCTATTTACCTATCTACATGTGTGTGAGGTTGTAGATTTAGCTGCTGTTGAGACTTTGGGTTGATTTGTCCATTTACTTGAATAATCATTATGATATGTATGTACATATGTAGGTATGTGCGTCTATATATGTACATAAATATATACATATACATATATTCATCCATGTATTTATTTATCTATTTAAAATATCGGACAACGCAATCGTATGTAGGATGCACAGGTAACAACACGTACATGTTAAACGTATACATATGTACCCATGTGGCAATTCGAACCCAGAGCTTGGCACAGACCATAAACACATCATAACTCTCCAACTAACCATCTGCTGCACGTGGTGCAAAAGGCTCCATAAGTCTAGGATTTCGGTTAGGTTTGGGGTTTAGGGCTGGGGCGGCTCCGGTTTTGTGCGGGGGTCCTCGCAAACATATGCAAACATGCTCAAGCAGTGATACGAATGGTTTTCTAATGATGGTAGTCTTGAAACTCCGAAAGACACTCTGGATGGCAGCCAGGGGGCGATGGTCGACATGATCGCAGCGGCCGCCGCAGCTCACGCACTATCCGCAGCCCTGAAATCCACCAAAACCCTGCGATCCTTCGTAAGTCGAAATCCTGCAACCTTAAACCCTAAACCCCTTTTAACCCTGAGGCTTCACCAAGGATCTCCTCACTTCCGCCAGCTGCTGCCGCTGTCTAAGCCAAAAATGGCAGCAGTCCTAGAGACGACCCGTTCAAACCCCTGCCGATGAGGGACTGCAGGGTTTAGGGATCAGGGTTTTTTGGGGTTTAGGGTTTAGGGCCCCTTCGAAGGGATCTATAGGGGAGCCATAGGGTTTCGGGACTATGGTTTTGGGGTTTAGGGGTGTAGAGGTTTTTGGGATTTAGGGGTTTAGGGGTTCAGGGGTTCAGGGTTAAGGACGTAGGGTTGAGGGCTTTGAGTCAGGGGTGTAAGAAGTCCAGGAAAAGTTGGATCAGGGCGAGCACAAGAACCTACTGCTTCTTCCTTTTGTTCCAGGCTTAGAGCAAACTGTGAAACCCGTCCATGTGAAAGCAGAAATCGAACACATGATCGCGTCAAGGAGTGGGACATTCAGATCACGGTAGGATTGCATGAGCAGAGCAGCAACACAAACAGCGCTGGTGAGGCCTACAACCCCCACGACGGAATATCGCTTCCAAGCCCCTATTGTAAATCAAACTCTTGAACCTTACACTTACCCGTCTTAAGTTGCAAACTCCACCATTCGTGTGTCTAGAATTCTAGAAATCTTCGCACATCTTGCACAAAGACCTGGACTTAGGGTTCATTGCGTTGCTGGAGAGGAATTCGAGAATACCCCCGGACGAGCGTGATACTTATTACCTGAGGCCGAAAACTTCTATCCGGCGACCCTCCGTTCAAGACGACCGTATTCGCACACAGAGGTGTGCCCAAGACCGCACAGGCCTAGCCACAGAAGTGTTGGGGGGAAGAACCTACAACCGACAAAGACCCTAAACCCGAAAAACGCCGAAGACACCCTAAACAACCCCGAGCCTGAACCCTCAACAGCCTAACCTTTCAACCGTTCAAAGCCCAACCTGACTGAGAGCCTCGGTGCTGGCGGGAGACCGACATCCGAAGCCATCGTCACCAAAGAAACTTTCGCGGAACTCCGAACCGACTTGATCTATTCATTTATATCGTCCTTACACTGTAGAGCCATCCCTGGTTTAACCAAAAGTATAGTGCTGGCATGGGGCTCTTGTACGAATCCTCGCGGAAACCCTTGAGTTAAGAGTTTAGGGTTCAGGATCCCATGCAAGTGTTTGAAACCTTTCTCCGACCTCTCAAACCAAGCCCTAAAATCCAGTCCTTAATCAGGGTTGGCAAGAAGTTGCTTGGCCCTCGGGCGAAGAGTGCCCCAAGCCCAGCCAAAAGAGTGCAGCAGCCTCAATCGCCAAGAAGGTAATTTAGTTCCGTCATAACTAGAGTAATCTTAATAGGAACCCTAAGGAACAGTGTTGGCAAGAATTTACGAAAAGGGTGCTGCAGTGGGTTTGTAGGCGTGTTGACGAGACGGATTTACAGGGGCTTTCATAGTGCATCTTAGTAATGGAAGGTTTTGATGGGAGGCCAAAGGGGGGGTTTAAGATTCTTGGGGTAGGGATTCCTACATATGAACCCTATTATGGGAACCCTAATCCCTACTAAACCCCCATAGACTAAAACCCCTTTTGGCCTCCTATGAGGTTTGAGTCAGCATTGAGTAGACAGTTCGTAGGCAACCGACGTTCAGCCGCTGCAGCGAGTAAGGCTTCCCTACCTGCATCACCTCTTGACAGCCCCGCCTAATATAGGGGCCTTAATAATTAGAATAGGGTTTTCGGGCCCATTCTACTAAAAATATAAGAAGGAACCCCCACAATAGTATAGGTAATTCTTAAGGCCCCTATAGTAAAACTTTCTTCAACCCTGGAAACCCAAGGGGCGCTCCCTGAAGCCTTCGGCCGTCGCGGATTTACGGGCTTCGTGTGGAGTCGTCACATGCACAGGAGGCCCAAAACCTGAACCCAATGTCACAAACCAGCAATCCGGCACAATGAACCTCTCGATTCAGAGCAAACACACTATGATGTAGGAGGTTGGGGCGGGTGGCTCGATCCAGCAACACTGCTCTCAACCAAAATACTCGAAACTCAGGAGCGTCGGTTCCAGGAACAGCTTAACAGGAAAACGCCACACCCTTGCACCACAAGCCACCCTTACTTGCAGCAAATAGGTTGTGAGTACGGGTTAGGTACCAGCCCCTGGCCCCCAACCGTCCCTCCATGCTGGGGGCCGCACAAAGAATGCCTGCCGGCAGGATTGCAGGCTTCGGGTGGTTTTGCGAATTCATGTTATGAGGCTGTCGACAGCAGCAGGGTTCTAGAAAGCGAGGCGGCATGTACAGTTTCATAAACAGAAAGCTTCGAATAATGCCCAACAATCATCTTGCTGAATCATACAACCGCTGTACCGCTGAATGTGTACACCTAATCCCTGAAACCTAAATCCCTATACCTACACGTACAATCGACTAGAAGATGAAATGCACGGTGCTCAAAAAGCTGAATCAATGTCCTGCTCGATTGACTGTCTGTGGGTTGAGGGCTTGAGGTCTGGGGGGTTTGTGTCTGGGGGTTTAATGGCTGGTGCAAAGCCATACACAAGTAAATAGGCATATAATGGTGAGGCCCTTACAGAAGGCAGGTCAGGGTTGAAAATCTTGGGCTTCGAAGATCAGCCTGGGAACCAAAACATCTGAATCCTAAACCCTACACCCAAATCCATAAAATCTGAATCCTGACCCTATGAAGGTCCGGCAAATGGCCCTGCGAATATCGGCGCCTTCACAATTGGAATAGTGCTTCGGGGTAACAGGACAGCACTGCAAACCTCCGACGACCTCCCCACGGACCCTCCCTCCGCGGCCTGCGGTCACGGCAGAGGCGCATGCTGGCGCATAGGAGCGGGGATGGCGATCGCGCTCCTACTACTTCGAATCTTTCCGGTCTTTGGGGTTCAGCATGTGGATGTTGGAGTTGAACTCCAACAAGTTGGAATGTGAGTTCAGGATGACTGCTGCCAGGATTCCTTCAGCTTGACTCTTCAGGACATGAGCCAGCTATGTTCCAACTTTTGAAGCAGCTGCTGTATGCAAAGACGACCAGCATTTTTGAAGCTGACCTGCAAGGGACTGGCCTGTCTTCCCGCCTCGCAAAACTATTTAGAGTTGATCTTCGCACAAACGAATCACGTCACCACCGGTAGGTGAGAGACGAAATGGGCCACAAGTTTTCGGGACACGGAACTCCGATACTTCCACTCCACCCGTTTCTTCTCGCTGTACCTGTGATGTTGTTTACCTTCTCTTCCTGTTCTCGTTGATTTGGGGATTCTGTAGCTTCTTCTCTCGCTAAATCAGAAACGCCAGCATTCTTCGTAGTGTTCTCGCATCCCTACGCATTGGGGTCAGTTCCAATGGAGATTACCACAGGCAGAACCAATGCATACAGAAATGCACAGCACTAAGTCAAGATCTAGACTCTACCCCTCAAACCTAAAGCCTCGTCAAACCTGGCTCGCAAAATCTGACACCCCGGAGCTTATCAAACCCAATGGCACCGTGGTGGATCTCGCAGAGAACCCTTTAGGGGTCTTCAGTTTCCTGGAGCGGATTTATAGCCTAGGGATTCATGGCTCAATGGGTCTAGGGGTTTGCGGGTTCGTAAATAATCTGGTGGCCTTCGCTGTTCGAACAGGGTTTTGGGGCTTTGGCTAGCAAAGTGAGCAGCTATCATACGGAACTCTGAGAAATAACATTGTGGCTTCTATGTTGTTGGCGCGGTCGGCAGAAAGTGTCTGGGGTTGAGGTTGGCCTCTGGACGCAAGGCTGGTCAGTTTTGAGTCGAAGGCTTTCTAGTGGCTTTGCCGGAAGGTCGGTAAAGACATCCATGTTTGGGGTTCTAGAGTTTCTGGCGTTGAAGGCTTAACTTACATAGTTGTTGTACTCTCGGCCAGTCCTCCCGGGGCTTGCAGAAGTAGCTCATGGCGACGACAGACCAAATGCACAGCGCGATGGGCAGCCCACACTGGGCGCTCGAAGAAATTCCGGCTTTAGGGTTTATGGGTTCGCAGAAATAGTAATAATGCTTGCTTGTGGTTCCTGAATAGCTGCACGATAGCATATTCTCTATCCCCAAGCACCCAAGTTCCAAGTGTTAGGTCATTAGGGCTCAGGCAGCGCTCAAAACCCGACAGAAGCCTCATCGAACCCTAAACCCTAAACCCTTTTGCACAGGGTTTAAGCTCAACAAAGAAGCCTCAGGAAACGTGGTAGTGCTCTTCCTTTATGACCCCGACGTACCTATAAAGAAGCAATTTTGAAGACCAAATCCTGAACGACCCATCTGGGGAGGGTCGATGCTCGTATCAGGGATCGACTGTACTAGCCTGAAGATTTCAGACTGAGTACTTGGCATCGGTGCTCTTTGTAATATACTTACCCATAATGAACTATCGGGGGATATGATTACTCATTCCTCAGACTCGTGTATTAACGGTTCGGGGTTCGGGGCTTTGGACCTTAGGGTCACACGCCCCTCTAAGTTCAGAGCCCAACCCTTTCGTAGCACAAGAACATGTTAGCATGTATACGTGTAGATATGCTGGTGCATGTATGCATGTATGTGTACATGTCCGGACTTTGCCTGTCAGTCCGTCTGTCTGCATGCATACATGCATGTGCCAGTCATTTGTGCGAGCTTCTGTGTATGTATTTGCACATACGTCACCACACCCATTCATCCAGCCGTCCATCCCTCCATCCATACATCCATCAATACCTGCCATCCTTTCATGTATGCGCGCTCATGCATGCAGCTTGAATCCAGGGAGAGAGCGAACAGAGAGAAAGAGAGAGCGAGAGGCAGAGAGTAAGCAGGAGCGAGCAGCTTTATCATACAAATAACTTCGTCAAGCTCATTCCTACATTGCTTATTGAATTATCCGGTTGCCGTGTTGATGAACCTCGTTGATCCTGTTTTGCTGCAGGAATGTCTTGCTACACTATGATGGCAGCATCCACACAGTCTGCAGTTCGCAGACACTGCTGGACCCAACACTTACCTGCCCAGCTGAGTCCCGAACGAAGCAGCAGGCAAGGAAGCTCCTCGGCATTGAGCAGTGGTCAGTATCATGAATCAGCCCAAAAGACGTGACACTCTAGCTGACACATCCTTAACTGTTGCAGCGTCTTCGTGTCTCTTTTGGTGACCTACTGCCCCTCACATGCGACAGAGAAGACTTCTGATGCCAGCAAGTCAAGATCTCGAGGTTGAGTCGTTTGGTGTGGGATGCGATCATGCAATCTAAAGCCTTAACTCAGCAGCACCGTCAAAGACAAAAAAATCCTGGTTCAGCCACAAGCCTTGCAAAACGATGTGCGCATGTACATATGTACTTTTCTATTCCGTAGACTCTGCCGTGGTTTACATACATCTGAACTTACCAGTGTCTACACGGCCACGCTCCTGTTATTGCTTCACACAGTGCACATACACCTAGACATATGCACATATATACATATATGTACACCTGCAGCTGTTCATGTGAGATGGCTGTGTTGTGGTTTTTGAGGTTGTAGCTTAGCTACTTATCAATTGGCAAGTTTGTGTATCAAAGCCCTCGAACTTCTAGCCTCCATTCCACACTCACTTGGCTGACGAGGAGCAAAGCGAAAGCAACCCAACCCATCTGCGCATTCTGGCGATCTACCTGGGACATGGGTTCGCTAAATCAGGGTCCCTTGGGGTCCTTTTTACAAGGGTGCCGTACGATTTAATTTTGGGACTTCAAAAGGACCTTCATCTAGATAACTAACCACATGTAAGTCGCAATGGATCGTTTGAGGTTGGCGTTTGGAGCATACGACGTCGGCTTTAGGATCCATACAACCAAAATGCACAACCCGCATCGCACCATGAAAGGAATCCTGAGAAGGACCCTTAACACAAAAACCTAAACCCAAAACGGTACTCTAAAAGACTTGGGCACCGCAGAAGTTGCGCGGCCTGCTAGAGAGCCTGTTTAAAGTACCTACAACCTGGGTCTACCCCCCAAACCCTGAACGCTAAACCTAGAACATAGAAACCCACGACTCTAAACCTTGGTCTACGCAATTACCTATACTGTTTCAGGGGTTCCTTATTACACTTATTATAGAATGGGCCCCGAAACCCTATCGTGAAGCTTCAACCTTAACACGACATCGATGCTGAGGGCCAATTCATAGTGAAGTGCCTCAAAATCTACAGAAGCTCCAAACCCGAGCAGCGCTCACCGCACCTCCACCGGGACACTGGCCAAGGCTGATTATGGAATACGTATACTCGGAGCTATAAGGGCGCACTATGATTAGCCATCTTAAGTCGTACAGTTATGCTAGGAGCTGTAAGGGGATACTGCTATCTTAAAACGTCTCATTATGTTAGGAACTAGAAGGGGGTACTGCTACTACTTCTCCTACACCCTAAGCATCCTTATAAGCCTGAGCCCCTTGACCCGAAACAAACCGAAGACCCCTAAACGCAGACCCCAAATCAAATGCTACCAGTCAAGGGCTGAAGTGACAGGTATCGGTACGGTTTAGGGTTTAGGGTTTAGGGTTTAGGGTTTAGGGTTTAGGGGGGCGATATAATGATTAGAAGAGGAATCTGGTGGCCTGGTGGTAAAATGTGAGTTAATTACATTCGGGAACACTTAGGGAGAATTGTACGACTCATGCAGGCCGCTATGTGAAGGTAACAGATACAGGTTCCAGCGCCCCCAAGCCGGATAAGCTCTAAACCCGAAACCCTCGACCCCTTGACCCCTAAACCCCTAAACCCCTAAACCCTAAACCCCTAAACCCCTAAACCCTAAACCCCTGAACCCCTAAACCCTAAACCCTAAACCCTAAACCCCTAAACCCTAAACCCTAAACTCAACTCTCTCCCAAAGATGGAAACAAGGCCAAGCCTGGCTTGCATTGACCACCGGCTGAGGCAGCAGCGTCTGAACATAGATGGGTCCGGTGGTCAAAATTAGGGTCCCTTTTTGGGTCCCTTTAAAGGGTTCCTTAAAGGGATCTATAAGGGTTCTATAAAGGGTTTAGGGTTTAGGGAGATATGGGTGGTTGTCAAAAATAGGGTCCCTTTTTGGGGTCCTTAGGGATCTTAGGGACTACTATAAGGGACCCTTATAAGGGACTACTATACTATTTTTGGGGATTTTATGGGTGGTTGTCAAAATTAGGGTCCCTTTTTGGGTCCCTAATATAGTACGGCACCTAATACTTAGGGGGTACCCAAAAAGGGACCCTAATTTTGACAACCGCCCAGATGGTTCCGGTTTCGGGTGAATTTGAGATTTCTGGGAGTCCTGGCTGAACAATCGGCGAGCCCAATGCAAGTCAGACTGTGGCTCAGATCCCATTCCTAATTCATATTGTTCTACGAGCTGAAACCTCAAAGTACAAAAAGCAAACCGCGTAATGCCAAGTCCACGAAACCCCACACCGATAAATCATGAATATCCAATTCGAGAACGGCACCCCTTATTCGACGGGACGCTACCTCCTAAAAACAGAAACTCCTGAGGTCCTGAACCCTAAAACCCCTGCACTCTAACACGGGACATCCCTGCACCAAAACCCCCTGCACCCCAATACCGGACGTCCGTAAACCTTCTAGCCCCCGTACTCCCTAAAATAAACCCTAAAGTTCTCAGATGCTGAAAAATCACCCAAACTCCAAACCCTTAACCCTAACCCCTAAAGTCCTTAGATGCTGAACAATCACCCAAACTCCAAACCGTTAACCTTAAACGCTGAAACCCTTAGATGCTGGAAAACTCCAAACCTTGAAAGTAAACCAGCGATTGCGGGTGGCCTCGCGGGCCTGTGCTAGACCTGGCCTCAGTGCTCTTCTAGGTGTCAGTGATGAAGGGTTCTGGGTTTAGGGTTTAGGGTATGAAGGCGCAGAAGACGGTTCTCCGGTATTTTCAAGTATAAGGATACGAGGGCTTGGTGAGGGACTGTAAAGGGATACTGTTGCTTCAGGCCCCCTTCTGAACAGTTCAGGATTTAGGGTTTAGGGAGCTACTGTACAGGGGGGTTCGGATGTACGGAGCTGAGGGTCTAAGGTTTAGGGTTTAGAGCAGTCTGGATGCTGACGGTTAGCCATGTGTCAGTTTCAAAGAGTAAGGGGGCATACACACTAAAAAAGATCCTTTCCATATACATTAGGCACCCCTAAACCCACTTTACTCACCGCTGGGATCTAGTGGCTCAAAAATGGCTCAAAAACTCAAGACATAACGAAACGCGTGACAAACAGATTACCAAAATTGCTACACATCTACACGCCGAACCCTTTACAAAGCAGCAAATGCAAACCAAAAAGCAGAATTCCAAACTTAGAAAAACCTATTGTTTTTGTCACATTGAAAAAAGCAAAGCTGAGGGAAGGGCTGCAGCATCGCCGACCCAGACGGAGCAGCCACTCCCATGGCTGCCGGGGCGGCCACCGGGGCTGGGGCTGGGCCTCCGGAAGGGAAGCGCGACGCAGGACCCCAGGCTGAGGGTCACGGTTTAGGGTTTAGGGTCATATTAAGGGATCTATAGGGATTCCTAATAAGGGTTCCTTTAAAGGGATCTATAAGGGTTCTAGAAGGGGGGTTTAGAGTTTTACTTAAAGGGTCATGGGACTTAGTAATTAGGGTTATAATTAAGGTAACTATACTTATAACCCCAATGAAGGTACTTATAACCTTACTTACTATGTCCCATGATCCTCCAAGTAGGGTCATTCCATGTGATGTAGGGGCCTTACGTAACAATTAGAATAGGGATTTGTGCTCCTTTAAAGTGCATTTAAGATAAGGAATCCGAGGAATACTTCTGGTAATTTGTTGGCTTCTTTCGTAGGCCTGTAGAGTTTAATAGTATAGGGCTTAGGGCGCAAGAAGTCTGATGCAATGAGGGCTCAAGGTTTAGAGTTCCGGTTTGGGTGTGGGGCAGAGTCGACGATCACGACACAGACAGAGCTACGACAACGTGCCTAAGGTTTAGGGTGCAGGGTTGCGGGGTTTGGGTGTCCGGTTCAGGGTGAAGGGTTTTAAGGCCTAAGGCTTGGGGTTGAAGGTTGAGGGCTCACGATTTAAACCCCAGAAAGCAGCGCAGGCCCTGGACCCACCGCAAGCCCCAGACCAACAGCCGATCCCATCCAAAGACTCCACAGGAATAAAAAGGGGCCGCAAAACGCTGAACCAAAACCCCTAAACCATAAACCCCCAAAGACATCCGACAACCATCGATCAGTCAAGGCTGCGATCCTGTGCTGATGGATTGTGGGGTCTTCCGAAGGCCGTATCCTAGACCCTGGACCTTGAACCCTAAACCCCCAAAACCCTAAACCAAAACCCTAAGCCTAAACCCTGAAACCCTAAACCAAAAGACCTAAACCCCTAAACCCCCTGAACCCCTCATGACTAAACCCCTAAATCCCGAAACCCTCAAGCCTAAACTTCTAGCTCGGAAACCGTAAACCTCTAAGCCCCTTAAACCCTAAAACTTGATGTCTTGCACCAACTTCATCCCTTTAATTGAACTCTTATAGAGCCCTTATAGATCCCTTTAAAGGAACTCTTGAGACCTTATAGATCCCTTTAAAGGCAGTCTTAAAGAGCCCTTACAGCTCCCTTTGAAGGAGCCCGAGGCCCCAAAACCCTGGAAGTCTTGGCCCTAAACCCTGAACCCGACAATCCCTGAAAGATCCCTTTAAAGGGGCCCCCTAAACCCTAAAACCCTAAACCCTAAAACTTACTCCTAAACCCTAAACCCCTCAACCCTAAACCCTAACCCCTAAACCCCAAACCCTAACTCCTGAACCCTAAAGCCTAAACCCCTAAACCCCTAAACCCCTAAACCCTAACTCTAAAACCCTAAACCCCTAAACCCTAAATCCCCAAACCCTAACTCCTAAAGCCTCAACGTCTTGGGAAGTTCGGCCCCTGGCTCGGGACGGAAACCGTCAGGGTCGCGCCGGGCTGCACCTGCTCCTGACCCCAAGGCTTGGCTTAGGGTTTTGTAGGGATCTAGAAGGGTTCCTTTAAAGGGATCTATAGGGGAACTAGGGGTTTAGGGTTTAGGGTTTAGGGTTTAGGGTTTAGGGGTTTAGGGCCTCAGGCTTTAGGATTTACGGCTTAGGGCTTTAGGGGTTTAGGGGTTCAGGGCTCAGGGCTTAAAGTTTAGGGCTTTAGGGATTTAGGCTTTTAGGGTTTGGGGCTGAGGGCTCTCGGTCTCAGTGCTTTCAGGGTTTAGGGCTTAGGGCGTAGGGTGTTTAGGGTTCTGGCTTTGGGGCTTTAGGGCTTTGGGGCTTACGGCTTAGGGCTTCTAGGATTTAGGGCTTTAGGGTTTAAGGGTTTCAGGGTTGCGGGGTTCAGGGTTTAAGGGTTTGGGGTTCAGGGGCAGCGGCGCAACGAAGAAAGAGGCATCTTTCCACAAAATACAGTATAGCCGTCAAACATCGCACGGCATAGAACAGCAAAAGTACAAACTGCTACACTAAAGTATAGTATCGAAACCTCCGTAAGGGCCTGTACCATAACAGCACATTGTGACATCCAGCAACAAGTGGCTTCGGATGCTTCGGGTCTAGGTGGCGGTCCTGGGCTTCACAATGAAACCGGCCCCAAGTAGTTGGGGCTTAGGGTTTAGGGTTTAGGGTTTAGGGTTTAGGGTTTAGGGTTTAGGGTTTAGGGTTTAGGGTTTAGGGTTTAGGGTTTAGGGTTTAGGGTTTAGGGTTTAGGGTTTAGGGTCTGGGGTTCATTGGTGACTCTGGCAGCAAAAGCTTGCCTGACGGATTCCGGCGCTGGAATGTACCATTCAGAGTTTGGGAGCCGGGGGCGGGTTGCATGTTTGGTGCGGCTGTTTATATCAACTATCACAGGTTGGACCCTGAGGGGCATTATGAAGTAGAGTAGAGAGTCGTAACATCAATGACAGTAGCAGGAAGATCTCTGCGCTTTCGCCTGGAACTCCAAACTCAAGAACCCGACACCCACACACCCACTAGACTCCAAAGAAAGACAGGGACGCAAACACCACAAACCCTACAAGCCGCATCACAGATCCCCTAAACCCCTTAACCCTTAATTGCCTAAACCTTACTTGGAGGATCATGGGACTTAGTAAGTAAGGTTATAAGTACCCTAATTGGGGTTATATGTACTTATAAGTATAGTTACCCTAACTATAACCGTAGTTACTAAGTCCCATGACCCTTTAAGTAATTCCTAACCCTCAACCTGAACCCAAAAGACCCGATCAGCTCTCACAGCCGCCTGAACCGACGTGCTCACGCGCTGACCTGAGTCTGGCGATGCTCGTGGGCTCAGAACTCTTGCAGAGAAGACCAAAGACCTTCACAAAAAGAAGGATCCTTTTGTGTGGCGAGCGCGCCAGAGAAAGGCAGAGACAGAGAGATGGAGCGAGAGATCCTAGACTGGCAACATCCTTGTTAGTCGAGGGACCGTTAACACAGAAACCCCTCGGGTCCCGGCGGTTGCTTGGGTGATGGATTTCTGTCGAAGGCTTCAGTAGGATGTAGAGGTCTACTTCAAGGATCATGCAACTTGGTGAGTGGGTGTGAAGTGCGCGTGTCGGTACCCTACATGGAGTTAAAGCCCTACATCAAACCCGGACGAAGCACCGTTCGGCATGGTGAAGTTGATCTGCTGCCCAGGCACCGCCCCCGTAGGGACGGACACCTGGAGGTTTCCGGTTCCGCAAGAACGCCAGACTCCCAAGGCCCTGAAATCGAGAAAACATCAAAACTCTACACACCGCTGGGCCCTAGGCTGCAAAGCTCAAGCAACACCAGACAACGAAGCGGAGCGACAGAAAACGGGCAGAAGATGTTCGGTAGTAAGATAGTAGCTAAACCCTGAATGCAGGCTGAGAAGTCGGCATCATACAAACCACTTGAAAGCAAGGGGAGATCTTGCCTAGACTTCTGGCGTTTCGGCGCCGCCTTGAAGCTCCCACCAGGAGCCATCGAGTCTTCTCATATACTACTACTACTACTACTACTACTACTACTACTACTACTACTACTACTACTACTACTACTACTACTACTACTACTACTACTGCTACTACTACTACTACTACTACTACTACTACTACTACTACTACTACTACTACTACTAGGGTGTAGCCCCTGATAAGTACCAACCCCCCTTTATTCGGCTTCGCATGGGGATCTGTATATTCGGGGCCTTAAGTAAGTAGGCTTCTTCATGAGGGGCCCACGCCACAACCCAAGGTTAATATAGGGGCCTTAATGACTAGGTTTCGGAGCTAAATATACGTTAACTATAAGAAAGAACCCGAAAATAGTATAGGTAATAGGTAAATATTTAGGGCCCCTAGACTAAATCCTTATGATGGCCCTTATAGTAGCCCTTATAGTAGCCCTTGTAGACCCCGTCAAAGGAACCCTATTCTAATTATCTAGGCGGTCCCTTTGTTCACCTGGGGCTTGGGAGTGCCTTGACCAGCGTCGCAGGCTGGCCCACCACCTCTGCCTGCTGGGGCCCAGGGATCTCCTCGGAGCAGGGAGGTGCTTGGCTTCAGCTGCTTAGGGGTTTAAGGGTTTAGGGTTTCGGGGTTAGGGGTTTAGGGTTTAGGGGTTGGGGTTTGGGGTTTAGGGGTTAAGGGTTTAGGGTTTAGGGTCTGGGGGTTAAGGTTTAGGGGTTTCGGCGTTCGGGGGTTCAGGGGTTGGGGTTTCCATACCAGCAGCAGCACCACCCCAAGTCCATCCCCAAATGAAGCGCATCTAAGCTGGATTGTTCATATCACTGCGTCGGAGGCTGCTCAAAATAGGGCCTTTATCGTTTCAAGATGGTCTTGGAGTGTACTGCAACATAATAAGATTAAGACTACATAGTAACAACAATGTGAATAACAATAATAATAATAATAGTAATGATGATAATGACAATGATAACCACAAACAAGGTAATCAATAGTAATCGTGGTATACTAAGAGCCACAAACATAATGATAGTAAGGAAAAAAAGAATAGCACGATTCGAGACAGTTCCGGCTTCTATACAACATCCAACTCCCTGAAGACCCTCAAACCCGAAACTTACCGAACCTCGAATCCCCAACCCCAAACCCTGAACCCTGAACCTCACATCCTAAACCCAGACCCCAGACCTGAAGCCCTAAATCCAAACCCGAAGGCCCCAGACTGACAAAGCTCGGAGCCAGGGCTCACTTGGGGTCGGGTGACATACGGTTGATGATAAAAATCCCGCATTACACATTGATTCCCATAGTCTGGCACAACAACTCCACTCCGAGCACCAAGCCTGATTGGAGGAGCTAGCACCTGCCAGCATGCTGTTTTGGGCTTAGATATAGCGATTGGGTTGACTCCAGAAATCCCAAACACCCCTTCCTTCACAATCGCACATTCATAGATTCATAGACCGTATTCAGAATACGGTATTCTGATCAAGGCTTGCTCAAGCTGCAGCCGTAGCAATCATCTTAAGGCGAAGTTTACGCAAGAGCAACCCCAAGTCCAAACATCAAGCAGCTCGTGCCTGTGTTTCACAGTGAGTTTGCGGCTCTTCATACGGTTGATGATACAAATCCTGCATTACCTTAATGACCCTAGACTATGGGGAATTATGGTATACTTCTTTTTATGAGTAGTGCCGGACTTATATCATGAACCGTACTTCTACATATGACACCAGCGCAGTCCCACACTCCTTTCGACAAAGCCCGAGGCGCCTTCTGGGGACATCATCTTCTCTGAAGCCTGATCACCTTGGCACCAAAGACGCGGGAATTCCGGGGTGCTAACATAGGGGTCTTAATAATTGGAATAAGGTTTCGGGGCCGATTATGCTATAGTTAGTTACTACGATTATAATAAGGAACCCCCAAAAATAGTATAGGCAATTAGGAAGACCCCTATATGAGTGCTCACGGAGCTCAACTGGAGCCCTGTTTGTAGGGCTTCGCGAAGTGATGTGATCCTTTCTGGGAGATCAGGCTCTCGCGTGAGGGGCCCATCTAAGGCGAAACGAGCAGCCCTTGAGCCTGCACCGGCTAGACTACACCGTAAGCGCAAGAGCTGCGAAAAAATGGAACCTCGGAGCAACCAGCTACACCGAAAGATTAAAGCCAGCCTAAAACAACAAAAAACCTGAAGAACAGGATCCGTAATATCAGCTCGACACAAGGACCCCTTGTTTGGCAGACGCCCACACCCCAACACCCCTAAACTCAAAACCCTAAACCCCGAAACCCTGAACCCAAAGATCCAAAGGAAGCTGAGATCTCCGACAGCCGATGCTGACGGTGGCCTACGAAGATCTTGCTGTATCGAGCCAGAATGCAGGCAGAAATTCTAGGGCCCTCCTTGGCAACCCTCAAAGTAGGGATATAGGGTCTCAAGTAACGGGCATTTGGGGTCTCATTGGGGACTTGCGAGCTTCTGGAACTTGGGGTTTAGGGTTTCGTAATGCCAGCAGACATTCGCGAGCCTCCGTTTCTCAGAGTCTGTATTACAAGGATCCGTTTAGGATTGTATATGCAGAATCCTTGTTTTCCTTCTGAAACTCCCTTTGGGTCGGGTGTTGTTGGGGTTGGAGCCTGGCTTGAATCGAGGTCAGTTTTAAAGCTTGGGGAGTTGGGCGTGTTCCAGCTTCTATGGTATTCAATGGTGGGAGCTCCAATGACCTACATGCAAGATTTAACAAAACACGACATTTGAGGCGGCCAGGGGGTTGGACGGGGGCTGGCTGCATAAGGATCAGATCCCATAAATGTTTGTTGTCTCCTCGAAGCTTCAGCGGTCCTTCAATTAGAAGACCGATGTCTGAAAAAACGGCGACTGACTGGTACTCCCTGGACCAGCCAAGCCCCAAACTGTGAACCCGAAACCCGGGACCCTGCCTGAATCACAGACCCTAAGCCCTAAACCCCGAACCACATCCTCAAGCCCTAATCTTTGCGAAAGATAGTCCCACATAGAGCATCTGCACTTTTCCGACTGCGAAGGTGAGCAGTAGATGTGCTTTCGCAGGCACCTTTGGCTTGAGAAGTTCTGGCATTCTAGGATCGAGCGTCGAGGCGAGGCGACTCTTATCATCTAAACGATCAGGGTTGAGGGTTTAGGGTGTAGGGTTTAGGGTAGTCAACGGTTTAGGGTTTAGGGTTCACAAGAGGGTTGAGGGTTTAGGGTTCACAGGAGGGTCTAGGGTTTAGGTTTAGGGTTCACAGGAGGCTGGGTTGCTGGGGTGCAGCGTTCAGGGCCTCAACGAAGTCGGAAACAGCCAGCCCCTATCGCTCAGTCATGCAAGAGAACTGATCTGACACTTCTGCATCACAATGTTCATATCTCGGGCTTTATATTGACCATTCGGGAAACTTAAAAGTTATCCAACTCGATACCTAGATGAAGAACGAAGTGTATCAGATGGCCTAACTCGAACGAGCAGAGGAGAGAAAGGGTCGGAACACACAGGGAAAGACTCTTAGCTGTACTACTGTTGATGATATGAATCCTGCAGTACCCATAATACGGAATATACCGTAATTCTCATAGTCCAGGGTCATTAAGGTAATGCAGGATTTATATCACTACTTACTCTCCGCACCGATGTCTACACTGTGAACACTAGCATCGGTCCTTCTGCAATCCAAAGCAATAAGTCCGGACACTTTGAACAGACCGAAAAAGGGACCTCGATTCAAAACTGTCATCCCATCCCAAATGCAGGGCGGTTTAGGGCTCAGGGTTTAGGGAAACCCCAACACCAAAAGCCCGGGTGGCCATTCTGCGACGGACGGATGCAGCATACGATCAAGGGCATCACCTGAAACATCCTCCGACCCCTGCTTCGGCTTTAGGTATTCACTTCGTGAGTTTGAGATGGTCAGCTCTTGGATTGGAAGTTGGGTTCTTCTCAGGCCGGTTTAGGATTGAAGGTGTGGGACTCTGTTTGGAGGAGACGGCTGGAGAAACACCCCTACAGTTTGGAAACTGGTGCTGCCTTACTCATGGCCAATGATATGCAGTGTACTTTTGCAGTACTGCAGGCTCTTGATTTTGGCAAAACATAGAATGCTCGCTGGATGCAAGCATCGGACTAGGTTGAAAGTAACACTCCTGCTAAGCAGCATGTCACTGTCTCAAGATTCCAGACTTCAACCACACGAACCCGGTTCGGGTTTAGGGTTCAGGTTGAGAGAGGGTTTAGAGTTCAACAACGGTGCGTCTGATTGAATGGCCAGACAGGGCTTTCAAAAAGAGAGTCAGCTAAACGCCCGCAAGACAGGCTTTAAAAGCCCCCAGAAAGCCCGAGACCGCTTAACTGGAGAAATCTTGCGAAATAAAAAACTATAGAAGATGTCGTCCCACCTTTTCGGGAAGCCTTTATACGTGGGCGTTAAAGCTTGTCTCTAAACCGGCCACGCGGCGGTCTTGGCTCCGTAAAGCCGCGCGCACTGCAGTTGCAGAGATGTCGGGCAGTTCAGCAGCTACCTTGGTTCAGGGCTTGAGGTTGTAGATTGTAGATTCTTTGAGTGAACAGTAGCTTTAGGATGAAATGCGCGTTACAGGCCAGATTTCCTCCCGAGAACTTCTTTCCGCAGGTATAAGACACGTTTATAGATCCCTGAAAGACCCTTATAGATCCCGTATAGGAGCCAAAAAGGAGTTGGCTTTGGACCTGCATCTCTTACATCCCCTGCAAGCCATCAGAAAAACAACACCAAAGACACGGCTATGCGTTCGAATCGCGACACCTTCCGAATCCAGGGTTTAGGGTTTAGGGTTTCGGATTTAGGGCTTCGGGTTTAGGGTTCAGGAGCGGAGGCTCTAGAACCCCTAGCCCCACCCTAGAGCAATCAGAGCTGCGTGAAAGTGCGGCGTGTCCAAGACGCCCCACTCCCGCGCACCTTCCAGGACCTTCTCGGTCCACTCCGGCCGCCCTATGGTGATGAAGCGCTGGGTGGCAGACCTTTAGGGTTTGGGGTGTAGGGCCGTTTAGGGTTTGGGCTTAGGGTTTCGGGTGTAGGGTTTAAGGTTTGGATTTGGGGTTTCGGGTGTATGGTTTAAGGTTTGAGTGTAGGGTGTAGGGTGTAGAGTTTAGGGTTTGGGTACAGGGTGTAGGGTGTAGGTTTAAGGTTTGAATATAGGGTGTAGGGTTTAAGGTTTGGGTATAGGGTGTAGGGTGTAGGGTTGAGGGTTTGGGCTGAGGGTTCAGTCCTGAGGTCGTAAGTAAGTTTCAGCTTTGTCGGAGGTTATACAGTCTCAAAAAGTCCAGAGGCTGTGAATGCCAAGAGGCGCGTGTTTCCACTTCTCCCACCTCAGGACGCAGGCTTGTCGGACTCGGTTTTCACGGACCGAGGTGAAAGGGCTTGTGGGGTAAAACGGAATAAGGGTTTCGGGTTTGGGGTTCGGGCTTTCGGCTGTAGAGTTTGGTCCTAAACCTCAAACCGTTTGGGGTTTGGGTTGTTGGGTTGAGGGAAGTTAATGGGCTTTTCGTGGCTTCGGACGACAATCCGCCTGGCGACATCGTCCGCACCGTTGAGGTGAAAGTGGACGAACTTCAAGCGCTGCCAGCGAGCGTCCTGGAGGGCTTAGAAGGATCGTCTAGGACTTGTTAGTAGAGTGTTTAATGATATTTTGCAAGAGTAGCTAGTAGCTCAGAAGGGTTGTCTGCAGAGGGTCTAAGCAGCTTTCTTGGGTTGCTAAAAGGCTGAATCAATCATCGTATGCACTTTCACAACGACCTTGGCCCAAACCATGAACCCGAAGCCAAGTGTCCTCCTCTAGCTCTTGCACGGCCTCTTCTGCCTCGGAAATTCGCGAGGGCTACAGAGTTTCGATGTTTGTAGTTTTGGGTTTTGGTAGGTTTGGGTTTCGGGTTTCGGACTGAGGGCATTGGGATTTGGAGACTTGTGGGGTCTCGCGCCAGTCCTGCAGCCTATGGGATTCCAACTCTTCGGCTGTCAAAGGTAAGCCACGCTCTACACCCGAGGCCCGCAGTGCAAAGCGAATGATATCAGCAATAAGAGTAGACCATAGCAGAACATACCGATAAACACATGGCGGATCCTTATGACAATAGTATTCCCAACTGTAATCATCAGAAAACTGGTACCAGTAGGCAAAACTATCAGTAAATGACAGTTGCAACAATAACAGTAGCAATAGCCAAATCAAGTACAGGAACAGCATCAAGAATAACGCGAATCACAATAATGACACCAGTAACGATCATGGAAAATACTACTACAAATCATTAATAGTAAAATGGCAACAAAGATAATGAATATAAAATGAACAGTAAGACTCGCAATGATAATAAAGCATAACAACATTAAATGACAATAACAATAGCAATAACAAAGTAATGCTAATAGCAATAAGAATGAAGTATAAATAATGAGAATGCAACAAATATCAATACCAACACTGCTGATAGTAATACGAATGATGATAATTCAAAAAACCAATCACATTATAATTAGAAAAAGAAGAGCAACAAGAAGACTCTTAATAGAAACAACATTAATGATAAGGAAAAGGATATTAGTGTTAACACTTGTAATGATAAGAGTAGCAATATTCGCAGAAATACTGGTAACGACCACGGAATCCGAGCCCCTGAGCTCCAAAGCCTGTAACCTGCGGACCTCAGGCTTGTGTCCTGCAGCTCGAAGCCCCGTTCTCAAGACTCCTAGGCTGGACACCAAGCGGAATGGGTTCGGATTCCGAAACCAAAATCCTACTAAACCCTGAGTTCTAAAGCCTAAACCCCTGAATCCTAACCTAAGTCCTTCCCGAGTAGAACTTGGCTGCGGGTTTATTTTCCCGAAACCATCGGGCCTCGAGGTTGTTCAAGACGAGCCAAGGGACCTGGTGTTACCCACATCTTCCGGAATCCGTTCTTCGGCTCTAGCCAGTAACCCCAAGATCCTTGAAACCCAAGATCCTTGAAAGCCCTACCTGGGGGACCATGGGACTCAGTAAGTAAAGTTATGAATACTTTAATTGGGGTTGTAAGTCTTTTTCAGTGCAGTTACCTTGATTTGAACCCATGACCCCTTAAGTGAATTCCAAACCCGAAGCCCTGAACCTTGAACTCTGCTTCATCCCAAGACCATAAACCCCAAAAACCCTCTTAAAAAGTGAATAGAGCCGAAGGGGTTTGGGGTGAGGGGTTTAGGGTTTAGGGGTTTAGGGTGTAGGGAGGCTTTGAGGCTTAGTGATTGAAGATGTCCCTATGAGAACCCGTGTACTAACTAAGGCACAAGAGCCGAAACCAGGCTATAAAAACACCCTGGGGAAACCCTTGTATTGAATGTACAAAAGAGAACAACGGAGCCTCACAAGCCCCGCACCAAAACGGAACTCTCGAAGCCCCTTTCACCTCCTGAACCCCGCATTAGTGAGAGAAACGAATGCGCAGTGCGAGCTTCATAAACAAATAGCAAAAAACACACCCAATAACCCTATAGAATGAAAGAGAAGTAACTAGTTTAAACAAAGTAGACTTGCTTTCAGTAGTTTACTTTAGATAATTAGGTCTTTTACCATCACAATCAAGCCAATGAAACACAAAATAAAGCGTGCTTCCATTATCTTTAATTCTGTTTATGTCGGCTTTATGATCGGGCTTTCGTTGTTCTCTTCTTTATTCTTACAACTTTTTATCTCTCTTCTAATATGGAGAGAACAACTGTGCGCATGAAATAATTTGAAGCAAAAAGAACTCAACAATCAAAAAAACAAAACGTGAATTGTGTTTTAGGGTTCTGGGGTTAGAACAGAGGTTGAGGTATTGACTGAGCCCTTCATCCAACCTCAGCCGTCGCCAAGCGGACGAGGTGGGCCCGGTCCAACCAACGGATAGGCGTTTCAGCCTCGGATCTCCTTCAAGAAAATGAAGTATGCAGGGATTTAGGGTTTAGGGTTAGGAAAATGAAGTATATAGGGATCGCAAAAGAATATTGTCAGTCATGATTCCGACCATTATTAGAAAGGTGGCCCTTCAGCATAGCATGTCCTCTTCGGAAGTGTAGGGATTTCGGGCTTTCTGGATTGTGGATCGGGTGTTCAAAAGCAGGGGGCTCGCGGGACTTATCTGAAGCTCGGGTTGTGCATCTGGGATTTGGCCGGTGCCTGGGTCCTTCAGTTTTGGGGTTTTGTGTTGTCGATATGATACCCTCGTTCTCGCTGTGTTGGCCGTACGACTTGTCATTGAGCCCGCGGCACCAGGACCAAGGCTCTTTCAACAGCGTCAACAAAACCGCACTTGTTCAAAAAGCCTGCAAGAGATTAGGGTACCCTAACCCCTGAACCCGAAACCCTAAACTTAGAGTTTCAGGCTTTAAGGCTGCGGTTTGGGGTTCTGTGAATCAAAAGGAGGCCTTAAGAATTAGGACCGGGTTTGCGGATATACTACAGTAATACAGTAAAATCTTTTAACGGGAACTCTATGCGAGTGCTTGCCGGCTTTGGGTATTCGACACATTGTGGTTTCGCGCTTGCCTAAGCCCGAAACCGCTCAATTCCAAAACTGCATGGCTTGGGGCTCTATGACAACCATCAGAGGAGTGCTCGTTGAGATCATGCGATCACTTGCCATTGCTGCGGCGAGGATGAAGGCTCAGCCTCCACGCATGTATAGCGATGGAGTGCCCCCAAAGACTGCAGACAACTCAAGTTTCAACCTCCGACCTTGCCCGGAACAGCTGCTTATGGCCCCCCCCCCCCGCCCCCTGCCACCCTCCCCAGTCCTCTCAAACTTTCGCTTGATGCTGCGGTCCGGGTTCAAGGCCAAGAGCCCCAAGCACTCGGAGAAGGGAGGCATTCCGGGGGGGCAGAGTAGACTCTGGCCCAGCAGTACACTGCGAGCCCGCTGGAACCTTGTCCATGGGCCATACTCCTAGTATCGGCCCTTAACCCTGTGGGATCCTTATATACGGATGTTGGCGATAACCACGACATTGACGACGATGACGATGATGATAATGATAACGATGATCATGCTGATGATGGCAGGACGAAGATGCAAGGATGTTCATCAGCAAGACATCACCATCAACGTAATGCGCATCAGCATCACCATCATTACCATCATCATCATCAACAACAGCATTGTTGCAAGCAATCTGTGCTAGCGGTAGGAAAGCTAAGCAAATATCAGGTTCTCCGTTTTAGACGCATGACCAGGGTTCACAGTACTGCGCCAATCTTGGTGCACATGTGTATTATGCATGAGTGTGTATGTGTGTGTGTATATATATATATATATATATATATGGCTGTGGTGCCTCCGCGTCTGTGTATATGTGTATATACATATACTAATACAGATGTGTTCATTCAAGTACAAGCAAACTGTACCTTTCCGCAGTGGTGCGAAGGAAGCGATAAGAACCTAAGCCAGTACATCTACGGCGGTAATCGTGAATGGGTAAGCCTGAACAAAAAGCAAACACTGCACAAAACTGAAAACGTGGATCAAGCTCTATGATAATAGACCATAAGCGCTGACGCGACTAAAACTTACACGCTCATGATGCACATAAATGCAAGCGACATGAAATTTAGAAGTTGCGACTGTCCTCATGTTATTGAAAATGACAGTGCACATTGCAGGAATCATGAAACCACCAAGTAAGCGACGATGACACTAAACGAGGAACGCCATCCTCTTCTAAACTGTGGTTCAGGGTGTAGGACTCGTGTTTTCTTAGGTTTGGACTCTGCACCCAAAAAAGTCGAGGCCGCAGAATTGAAACAGACAATCCGACGAAAGGCGACCAACTCTTCACAGCACAAAGAAGCCGTGACCACCACTGCCATAGCCAAACCCACACCTCTTCAAAGACAGGCAGAACTCCACAACCTCGCTGAGAAAACAGCTCATACAGCCTCTATTGAACAAAGCTTGAGTCTTGAAGCTCCGTTCCGAACCTCAGGTCCTAAGCTCAGATCCTGGTAGCACCGAAAGTATTCTGGAAAAGCTGAACATGTCCGTTCCTCGTTCAAACCAATCATGTGAAACGCGCAGATACTTGGGAAGGCACATGTGACATGAAAATAAGAGCAAGACTACACGCATTAGCATCCAGAATCAGAAGAAGAGCATTGCAAAGGCGAACATGCAGAAGTGGGAGCTGTGCTTCTACAACTTCAACCAGGACCGTCAGCAAGAGCCCCTTAGCTTAACAGCGAACCTGGGGAGTACACACCACCAGGCTGAATGAGGCCGGGCTTCATGTCACAGTGAGCTCGCGTCACCGGGCAGCACGAGCCCCTCATGGTTAGCAACGCGACGCTGCTGCCCTCCTGTGGACAGCACCTACCACTGCTGTTGCATCCAACATCCATGGCCAAAACGCAAAATGACCACAGACCCCAAGCCGTGAATGGTGATAGTACTCGTCGGGGACAATCCGGAACAGGAGGTAAAACAATGCCGACGACAACGGCCACTACCAGCACTACCAACATGACGACAGCCACGACCACCACGACACCAACGAGAAGGATAAGGATAAGGATGATGACGAGGAGGAGGCGGAGGCGGAGGAGCAGGAGGACGAGGACGAGGAAGAGCAGGAGGAGGAGGAGGAGGAGGAGGAGGAGGAGCAGGAGGAGGAGGAGGCGGAGGAGGACGAGGAGGAGGAGCAGGAGGAGATCCGGAGGAGGAGGAGGAGGAGGAGGAGGAGGAGGGGGAGGACGAGGAGGAGGTGGGGGAGAGAGGGAGGATGAGGACAATGAATGAGGCTGACAGTTTGTAGTACGATGATGACGCTGACGACAATGATGGTGAGGATGGCGATGATGATGATGATGATGATGATGCTGGTGATGATGATGATGACGGTGATGATGAAGACGAGAGATGCGACGATGGACGCTGATCATTGAATTAAGTTTCATAGCCCACAGTACCTGCAAACCCCCATCATTGAGGGCCTCCTAAAAACCCCTATAACCATAAGCTCGAAGGGCTGGAAGGCAGCCACGTCTTTATCAGTTTGCTAATATTGCTTCGTGAGGCTTTATGGCACAAGGGCTTTAGGCTTTCAGGTTTCAATTTTCTAGGTTTGGGGTACGAGCATTGGAGTTCAGGGTTCGCTGAGCATTGGCTAGATGGTGGTCTTTCCCTCGTAGCAGTTCCACCCGAAACCGTAAACACCTACGTCCTCTGCCCCTCTTAAGCCCCGCAATCCTGAACGCTCAACCTACAACCCTGAGACCTGAACCCCAAGCCCGGAAATCCTCCAGGCAGCGCAACAAGGGCTCAAACTTCTTGTGCAGCTCTTTGTTGTCCCAGGCCATAGTTTGCGTATTTGCTTCAGAGCGGCATGGCTTCAGAGTTCCATGAGGGCTTCCGGGGGTGAGGGATGATCCCTAAACCCTAGACTCTACAATAGCCGATACCCCGAGCACGGCAAAAAATTGCAGCTTCGACTTGAAGACTGATGGCAGAATCAACAATTTCAGCCCTGGGGCTTTGGCTTACCTTTGGTTAGTAGGGAATGGAAGAATGGTAGTAATAGTAGTGATAATTGTACCCCCATTCCTCCATTCCCTACTAACCAAAGGTAAGTTGGGGGTAGATACATAGTCTAGGATACCCAGTAACCTAAGAATAAAAAGGCCTCTCTTTTTGGTATTGGGTAACTTTATAAGGAACCTAGGACTACAAAAAGGGGAATAAGGGTACTACTGGGCATCCTAGTAGTCTGAGATCAGGATAGGTCCGGTACTTCCGCAATCTTCTCCGTTAATCGCTTGGAGCCAACTTGCATGGGAAATCGCATCACATATGGAGCTGACACAACCCAAAACCATGAACACTATATGCAAAAACCATGAACCCAACTAAAAAAACCAGACCTGCAGATGGAAAACCGTGCCCTTGTTCCTCGGAGGAATCGCAGCGCGATCTGATTTCAGATCTCCGTTCCCTGATTTCAGATCTCCGTTCCGTGGGGTTCGCTCTTTTTCATGGCCCCATCTTAGGGTTTAGGGTTTAGGGTTCAGGGTTTAGGGTTTAGGGTTTAGGACTTTAGGGCTTTCGGGCGGGCTTTGCTGCACCGCGATCGAGGCCATGACTTCGAACAACCTCCGCGTGACCGCGTGCTGCTGCGTGAGGGTCCTTTTGAAGGACAGGGGGAACTCGAAGTCTCGATCATCGTAGACTTCCAAGAAGGGTACTTAGTCTTCAAACCTTCGAAGGACCTAAAACCGGAGGTCCGCGGGGAACTCGACACTTCATGTACGGTCCCAAAACTCATGCAACTGAAGCCGCGGGGGCACGCATCACTTCGCCGGCTCGGTCGCGAGGCGGTATAAATCCATCGGTGACAGAGTGATGCCCAAAGTCTCAGCCTGCTTCTTGTGGAAGTAGTAGGCCACTCGATGCTCCGAGATGCTATCCAGCGGGAGGATTACGTCACAGGAGCGATTCTTGTGCTGCACAAAGCACCCCAACTCCTGAAGGCAATCCCTGAGCGGCCCCCCGTCGGGGTTGTGAGAGAACCAGCACTCGACATCTTCCTCGGCCTCTGACAAACTCAGGCGAAGGTCTTCCTGGGCTCTTCTTGAGGAACGAAACTTAAGTTGTTATGGCAACGAAAGCATATCATTAACCATCTATCCATCGGCCAATTCATCCGTCGAACCATCTATCCATCTATCATCTACAGATCTCTCTAACTACTTACCTACCTGCTATCTATCTGTCTAATTTATCGACCTATCGATCTGTCTATCTATCTATCTGTCTATCTGTCTATCGATTTAAACATGCGTACGTTAATAAGTTGTCAGCGAGATCGAGCTTCATACTCGTGGATGGCGTTGTGAGCCTTGATTGCGGCTTGGATAAGCACAGGGGCCCCAAAGAACATACCCATCACCAAGAAGAGACAGACCAGTCCCAGCACGACAAGGCCTGAAGAAGGTCTCATATTTTTCTGAGTGCTGGGTGGTGGAAACACACAAGCTAGAAACCCCTGAACCCGAAACCCTGAGCCTCCTGGAGTCTTCGGGGTCACCATGAACCGGAGGGCCGATGCCACGGCGAAAAGGCAGCCCATCAGGAAGCACAAGTAGGGCATGCGCGACATGAACCCGATATTCTTGAGGTAGACATGACAGCCCATCTCGGTCTGCACCTCTCCAACACAAAGAAGCATGATGACTGTCATGATAGTCGAGAAGAGGTATCCTGCGAAGCCAATCACGTAGAAAACCAGGACGAAGTCATTCAAAGTAGGAGACGCCGCATGCACCTGGGCCTCACCAAGCTGTTGGCCAATGTAGCTGTCCAAGAAGATGAAACCACTTCCAGGGTAATCCTCTTCGGCTTCTCTGCTTTACGAAACACTCTCTGTGGGATGGAAACTTACGAAACTCACATCCCGTGTCAACCCCCTCATCCCTTCGACACTGCCTCCTCGAGCCAGTCGTTGACGTGATCATACGCCATGGGGAGGATCATGGTGAGCATCAAGGCGCTGATCAGGCCCATGTTCGTGCACTCATTGATCAGGTTGTCCCTGGCACCCTGAACCACCCCTTTGCTTTCCTCAGTTCTGATGCAGAAGGAGCATCCGAGGTTTCAAAGGCCTTGGGCACACATGAACAGAACTCTGGAAGAAACAGATACTTTACAGTAAACCCCCAATTCTCTCTGAAAGCCCCAACGCCTCCTCAACCCACTTGTTCAAGTGTCGTCACCTTTGATCATGGAGTCGGCCAAGACCAGGAAGCCTCCCGTATTCGCAGACCAGATGGAGGCAAAGTAGCCCTCATTGGCTTTCTTATTCCTCAGCCGCCGACTCGCAGAAGCACTTTCGGGTTCAGGGTTTCGTTCTGAGAAGGACATGGGCACCTTCTACTACAAGACCAAGAAGAGCATGCCCAAAAAAACGCTCTAAACCCTAACCTGTCCCAGATTCCCTGTGCGGAGGACGGACCTCGGTGGCAGGTACTCTGCAACTCGGCGAACCGTGCCTCACTTGTGTCTAGGGTTTAGGAGGAAACGCCGTTCTTCCTTCAAGTAGGGCTTAGGAATTGGGGTTTAGGGTTTAGGAAACGAGAGTTCAGGGTTCAAGGGACCAGCCTGTTCACAAGAAGCAAAGGATGCTTCCAGGACAGCCAAGATGCACTTCTTCGCGTCCGCGCCTTCTTCCTGGGCAACCTGCTTCGAGAATTACCAAAAACAAGTCCCAAGATTTTTCCCAGGAGCTCGTAAATAATGTCATAAATGCTATTCTTATTATGACTGTGTACTATACCCAGAATAACCGTCAAGTCTGGGCAACCTTCGTCGGCGAAACCATTGCGTTGCTTGTCTCCATTTTAGCGACTTGCTTGAGAGACACGGCTCCAACCCCTCCGGAGTGAGCATGTTCATATGAAAGTCAAACTGAACCCTAAGCCCTAAACCCTAAGCCCTAAAGTCAAACCAACCCCTAAACCCAAAGCCCCAAGCCTTGACTCCCAAAGCCGAAGAAGACGGTCGGCTTAGTCAAACCTTGAAGCAAGCTGCGCCGGTTTTACGCGATCCTGGCTTCAACGAATGTTCTATGCATGTGCATAAATATACATATATATATATACACATAAGTATGTGTGTATAAAAATATGTATATATATATATATAGATATATATAAACATATATAAGTATATGTTTGTCGAACTACTCTACGAGCCCACGACATTCCTAAACTTTCAGCCGCTGACACCGGGACTCGGGGAGCAGGTCGCTCTTGCGTCATGGGAGCCCGCGTGTCCTTAAGGGCTGAGGGTTCAGGGCTTAGAGGTTCAGGGTTAAGGGCTTCGGGGTTTTGGGTTTAGGGGTTTAGGAATTAGGGGTTTAGGGTTAAGGGCTGAGGTGTATCGTGCACGTGATGTAAACGTGATTTCCATACATGCTGCTGTACTTGGTTGCTTGACTACTTGAATCATGTACCTAATCTTATCGCCTGGATGGTCTCTTCTATTAGGCCGGCTGCGTTTTACAGGTAGAGACCTGCGGGGATTTGGGGTGCAGGACTTCCGTGCTGAAGGATCTTCGGTTCAAATGGCTCGTCGCTAGGGCTTTACAGGGCGATGCAAGGATTCCGGAAGGGGCTTCGAAAGGATTTATGGGTCTAGAGCGCAGCAGCTCCAAAACCTTAGCAGTATACCTCAAACTACTGTGCAAGAGTATGGGGGATCCCTGTAAGACTGAGGGAATGTTCTGGTTATTAACTCAATCAACACCGGCATAGCCAAAACCCGTTACCATTCAACTGGCTCGAAACCCCGAGGCCATCTTTGCGTCCGCTCCATTCGCCTGTGTCTGGTACTATGCACCATGACTGAACAAGCATGCGATAGCTGGTCTGTCAAAATTTGGGGTCCTTTTGGACGTCTCTACCTCATCACTCACCACTGATGTACTTCTTAGAGGACCCAACGAAAGAAGCTTAGAGACTTGGGAGGACCACCAGTGTGTATGACAACATTCGAGTCCGCTGGTGGTCTCTTTGCATGCGAGCTGGCGAGCTCATTTATACCTGTCCCTCAGTTGGGAGTTTCCCAAAATAGGGGACCTTAACATAGTGCCTTACTAGGATCCTTATTATAAGGACCCCAAAAGAAGGTGCCCCTAATTTTCGGAAACTCCCGGTTTCCCTATGAAACAACAGAGCTAATGATTACCGTTTGGGTTCTTTTGGCACCTCAGCTGAAACAGACCACTGCTGCCTCGAAGATGTCACAATTCATAACGGTCTGCACTGCCTCACGCTATGTAAAAGTTTCCGAAAATAGGGGACCCTAATATAGTACCCTGAATAGTCGGGTGCTTATCATAGAGACCCCAAAACAAGGTACCCCGAATTTTCAGAAACTCCCATGTGACACCATGCCCAGGCCAAGGGTCGACGAATCGGACATCGATAGTCCACTGCTTGTTCTGGCATGTTCTTGCAGGGATGTGGTGGATATTATTACTGGACCCCTGGTCGGGACTTGGGATACCGCTCATTTAGCAGCTTTCGAAAGCCCGGTGCATCTGCCGCACCATTTCTGTAACGTGCCCTGGAAAAGCAACGCTAGCACACCTGCCGCAAGAAACCAGCCTGTGGCCCAGGGTACCCCACGGGCATAGGCGGCTTGCGCGGCAAAGAGTCCACTGGTAATGCACGCATTCGCGGCAAAAAGAATTAGGACATCCACAAGCAACATCTTGCAACTACTGAGTGAGGGAACTCGGTCACATAGGGACGCTATCAAGCTGAAGGACACCATGCGCCAGCATAGGGAATAACCAAGAACCATACCCAAAAAGTGAGAGACGAGGATCTCGGTAGGCATGTTCCCCAGCCAGAGCGCCACGAATGTGTCCAGGTTCAGGCTTATGTCAGGCAACACCAGCAACAGCTGATACTGGAGTGGAATGACACCTGTGGTGTATCCTGACATTGCGTCTCTGCCGAGGTCGCCCCTGACATACTCGGTGAAAGCGTCCTTGCTGCCAAACCATTCGGTGATGGCATTCAAGACGAAATCCCGATCGTACTGAAGCCGGCACTGGGCCTCCTCCACCTTGAAGCTTCGCAAATCGGAGATGAGCTTCCGCTTCACCCCAAAACTCCTGCGCAAGTAGCGGACAAGAAGAAAGACAGAGATCACCTGCCCAAGGATTGACAAGGCCGGGAAGGCCTCCCGGTCGGTAAAGAGCAGAGCTATGACATAGTTCCCAAAGAAGTAGGCAGCCACTGCACTCTCCACGAACACTGGTGCCAGCATGATTTTGCCAGTCGGATTCGCCGTGCGGTAAGCTGCGAGCTCGAATATACACCACCTGGGTACGGAAACACACTTATTGATTTTGATAGCTTGTCCAGGAAACAATCATACCGACATTATTATAATTTTTATTCCTACTACTACTACTACTACTACTATTACTACTACTACTACGACCACTACTACTACTACTACTACTACTACTACTACTACTACTACTACTACTACTACTACTACTACTACTACTACTACTACTACTAGCCTACTATCTACTACTATTACTACTATAACTATCGCCACTATTTCACAAACCCTTGGCACAAAGCTGAGCCCTGCCACAATCTGGAAAAATATGGGGGCGACCAAAGGATGCGCAGTTCTTTCGAAGCTTTGAGGAAGCCACCTGCAGGGTTCTCGGCATGACGGTTCTACCATGCTTCTACTGTTACTACTAGTGGTATACTACTATGTTAACCATTAGTTTTTTCTTACTATCACACAGACACTGGACATGGACATGTGTCGAATGATATGGCCACGGTCTGATAAACACATCGTGACGAACCTGCAAAGCAACGATGGCAGACAGACCCACTAGAACGACAGGTGATGATTTGCGACCAAAGTATGATGACCCACCACAACACAAGACGAGATGGTGGGTTCCCTGCAAGCTGCTGAAGCATCAAACGCAGCAGATGCAAGAGTTGACATCTAGTCCTGTACAAGTAGTACGATACAATTGCTATGTCATATCGTCGTACCCGCACCAACAGCACACTGGCACCAAGTTATGATGAAGTACATAGAGCACAATGGGAACACTAACTAAACTGAACGGTGCCTTTTTCATGTCCAACCGAACCCCATTCAACGATACAAATCGGATGTCGGAGGGAAAGCCCAAACCTAGATCCCGAAACCCTTTTTCGGCTCCGCGCTCGGCACTGGAGGACCTTAAGCTCCCCAGAGAGCCCAAGACCCCTTAATTAAGGAATATTTAAAGTTCCTTAAAAGGGCTCCTTAAAGGGATCTATAAGGGGGTCTATATGGGAATTCAGGAATATGGCTTAAATTATACAGGGCTTCATATTATGATTTAAGCTATATTCGTGAATTAAGGGGTATTGGGCTCTCTGGGTCTAATTTTGAAGCACCCCCCACCGAGTCCATAGATGCCCTGCATCATGAGAGATTGGTCACTCTGGTTGATGCTGACTGCATCCAGAAAGCAAGTTGGCGAGGGCCAGATCCTCTCCGGTACGTACACCGCGAGCATCATGCCAAGGAAGCATGAAGGCAAGCTAGAGACGGTCAGCCAAGGTCCTCTGCGCGGCAGCTTAACTTAGCCATCCTAATGGTCTCACTCTATCAGGAACAAGACTCATACCCCAACAGCTACACAGAGCGCTGCCTAAAGGAAGTAGGTCTTGCTCGATGGTTGCAGGTGTTGCATATCGACCCATCATGGGCAGCAGATTCTGTCTGTATAAGACCATCACAACCACCGTGGTCAGGAGCCACACTGCCAAACACCATGCCCACGTGGATTGAAGCAAGAGCGCACAGCATTTGGCAAGCCCCGAGGTCTGCCACGTATGTGACAAAAACATGTCAAAGCCAGGCGTTGGCCGTGATATTTTCCACAAGGCTGCTCGGCTATCTGCCGAAAGATCCAGGGGAGACTTCCACCATAGCCGTCTCACATATCGCAAACACTTTCGCAGCGAAATGCCTCGTATGATACTTGGATTCACATCCAGCTTCGATGTGGGCGAGCTGAGCACCTGGATACTTTCCACCGAAACCTCAGGGTGGCTTGGAGAATTTCTCCAAAACACAACTGCACAACTTCGAGGGGTAAAGACGAAAAACCTCAACTGCGGTTGAAACATCCACTCTTCTTGCGCCATTATCACTCGGTGCGAATTGTCACTGCTGCGTGAGTGTTGTTGCCGCTGTCGCCGTTAGTTACTGCTGTTGTGGCGATGGTCTGCTCGTCGTTCTTACGTCATTATGCTTACTATCATTTACTATCACCTTCTGTGCCTGCTACGGGTACGAGTAGGCCTACAAACAATACTGATACTGTAGTCACTGTAGTTGCTTTGGTTGGTACTGCTAGTTTTGTCTGCATTGGTAATACTATTAATAAGCTGCAGTTGCAGCATGTCTGTTATCTACGGATACCGATAAAACCGAGTTGCTGTCAACTGCATCGTTTTTAATGCATCTCGCACGTTAAAACATACAGCATCTTCTTCCCCTAACTGCGCCTCGCGCAGAGGCGGCTTCTCAACGTCGTCATCAGGCCGCGGTTGGGCCTGTATGGTTTCAATGCCTCCGCAAGGTCTCGCTTCCTGGTCTGACGGCGTTGCGCCGGAAGCTTAGGGTTCAGAGTCCTTTTCATAGGAAGTCGAGCTGGGAACAGCGAAAAAACATTCAACAAAGAGAGTGCTGAAAACTGCTACGGTGTCCTCCTCTTTGCTGCAACATCCCGTCGATTGGCCCATTGCTGCCGGACGTTACTCTCGCTTGAGCCCTTGCCACGTTTTGCCGGGACACCACTGTAACCTTCCCGTCCAAGAACAGCTGACAGAAACGGACTATAGGGGTAAAGGGATGCAGCAGCACGCCGATGATGTTGATGTGATGACGATGTTGACGTAAGCTCATTGTAGTGGGGTTGCATGGCATGCAAGTTGTCCTGAGGTCTCATGGTGTCAAGTTGCATGGCATAAACTTTCGTGAAGTTGGTTGGACATGAGGTTGTCGTAGAGCTACACCCTTAACCTGAACCTCTTGGTTTCAAAGTTCTCTGGCAAGCCGATTTTGTGAATAACCGATGCCGATGAGTTCTTCGGGAGACCGGGGCGGATAGTTGCGAAGGGCACTTCAACAAGGGCAGAGGCACAGGAGAGCCGATCCCAACACAGCCCGTCAGGCAGTGATACCCAAGAATATGTAAACCCAGCTCGAAGTTGATTGTCCGCGTTTTCTAGCAAAAGGATCTGCACCGAGCCAAGCAGGTCTAGGTCTAATCGAAAGTGCAAGTTTTGCGTGGAGGTATGCAGATATCTTTGCGATGGGCCCACGGTCTGGCGATTAGGCGTGCATCGCGTCGTGCTTTCAAAGTTAAAAACCAAGATGAGCATGCCCAGTTTCAAAGCCTTTAGTAAAAACGACTTGAAGTGCAAGTTCTTTTGTCAACTCAAAAACACACTCACGACGCATCCGCAGCAAAGACTCTGAAAGTACAGGGAAGTCCGCGCACCAAACCATGTCCAACACAAAGCGTGTTGAAAGCTGCGACACTGGAACATTGCGTGGCAATGTGATGCCACGCTTCTCGCATCTCTGCTCTTTATGTGAAACTCTTACAGACAAAAACAGCTTGGTCAGGCACACGGTGGTGACCTCCGTCCAGTGCAATAGTAATGTGGTTGCAAGCACGGCTCCGACTGAGTGGCATCGATCTGGAACTGACACACCGCTTGGGAACCAAATTTTTAAAAAAAACATGCATCCTTGCCATGCTGCAGCCAGTGGACATGCACCTTTTGAATGTTAAAAATGCAGAAAACTTGAGATTGAAGACCGAGAACCGCATGTTTGAATTTAATTGATCTTTTGGCGTCGGCGGGCCTCGTTGGCTGCAGCTGCAGCGCTCGGTCCCAGTAAACTACAATCAAGTCAACAAACACACAAGAAAACAGCGGTGAAACGGAGTAATTAGAGAACGAGGTTTCGCACCTGCTGCAGCGTGCGGACTTTGTCAGTATGAGCTGTTCAGCAAAGAAAAAAAAGGAGTCTTGCTTAGCAACTCAGCTAAGGCGACTGTGGACCGTCATCCAGTCATCCAGAGTCACCCAAGACAATGCAGTGATGAATGTCCGATGCACTCGGAATTCGCTTGTTCGGATAGTGCTGTCTCAAGGTTGTACTTGGAATGTCAAATTGTGAGGGGCCCAAGTTCTCAGAGCAGGCCCACCCTCCCTGTGATTGCAGGGAGGTCTTTTGTTCGCAGCTGATGTTCTTTGTCAGCTGTCGAGCTGATGCCAGTCTTGAGTTTGGCTCTTCAAGTCGGAAAGAAAAAAGGGCAGAGTGCGTGTTCTGGGTTACTCGTGTCCTTAAGCTAGTCGTGCTTGCGTGTTTTCTGGTGCGTGTTACGATCCCAGCTGAATGCTTGACATGCGCAGCACTCACGGATCCAGGCTGGTTGCCCCGCGCGGGTTAAGCCAGGGTTTGAACCTGGGTTCTCTCCCCCGGGGCGGGACGGAGCAGAATCCAGGGAATAAACCCAGGTTACAACCCAAGTTTGAACCCAGTTTTAAAACCCAGGTTCCAACCCAGGTTTGGAACCAGGCTAAACCTAGGTTGAAACTCAGATTCAAACCCAAGTCAAAACCAGGTTCCAAACCCAGGTTTGAAATCCAGATTCTGACTCAGATTTCGAACCCGGGTTTAAAAATCAGGTTTAACATAGCCCGGTTTGATTCCAGGATTGAAACCCAGGTTCTAACTCAGATTTGGACCCGGTTTAAAAACCCAGATTTTCACCCAGGTTTGAACCCAGGTTTGAAACCAGGTTCAAATCCAGGTTTGGAACCCAAGTTTAAAAACATCCAGGTTTAACCCAGGTTAAAACCAGATTCAAACCCAGGTTTAACCCAGAAAGTCTCAAAGTGCACTGGCAACCAAGCCTGGTGTCGATAAAGCGAATTGGTGCGACGCCCTCGCAGCGCAAGCCAAACGAGACTCAAGTACCGTCAGAGGATGGAGGGTGGAAAGAAGCTTCGACGTTTGCGGTGATCGCCAGCAGTCCAGCTTTGGGGCTCGACATTTCGCAGCAGGATCCAGAGTGCTGCCCACATTGTGTTGTTTAATGCCAGCCAAATCAATCGTAACGCGCCTAAAGCACGTTACGATTGCGCCCCGCGCTACTGGAAAATGCCAGATTTCGTTATCACACAAGCCTGGAACTGTGGAAACAGTGCGATTTCACGCGATGCTGCGAGAACAGGGCTGGACCTGTGAAAATACTGCAACTTTGATGGACGATGTGCTTCAGAATACCACAATTTTGCTGTCAAACATGCCTGCGACCAGAAGCGAGCCGGGACCGCCGTGCAGATTGTTTTTGGGCTCCGAGGCAAATAAACCGGAAGTGAAAGCATCAGACGTGTTTCTGTGTGGTTTTCACCCAAGACTGAGACCAAGAGACCTTCCTGGTGGGCTCCGAGGCTTACAAACTGGAAAGGAAAGCATCAGACGTGTTTCTGCATGGTCTTCGCCCCAAAAAATGGGACCAAGAGACCTTTCAGGTAAGCTCCGAGGCTTACAAACCGGAAGTGAAAGCATCGGACGTGTTTCTGTGTGGTCTTCACCCAAAATGGGACCAAGAGACCTTTACGGTGGGCTCTAAGGCATAGAAGCCGGAAGTGAAAGCATCATCAGACGTTTCTCTGTGCGGTCTTCACACTAAAGTGACACCAAGAAACCTTCGACTTTTGTCTTCGCGCAATGTCGGCAATATTGCGCAAGGGACTGCGGGGGATGCACGGTTGGAGTGAGTGTGTGAGGGAGTTTGGGAGTCAAGAAGTGGTTTGGGTGAGCGTGTGAGTGAATGCGCAAGTCACGGAGTGTCTAATGTTGTCTCCTGATTATTAAACCCCCCCCTCAACCCCAATAATAACGGAGGGTCCGCCTCTCTGATCTTTAGTTGTTTGGGGGACCGGGGTCGAAGTTGTTTGGGACCCGGGGCTCTCAGTAGTAGTACAGTAGTACAGTAGTACAGTAGTACAGTAGCACAGTAGTACAGTACAGTAGTAGTACAGTAGTACAGTAGTACTGTCTTCTTTATTTTGCCTGTTTCTGTCTTTCCTTTTCCAGGGCGTCACTTTGTAGTAGGAGTGCTTCCCTGCCTAAACCTTACAAAAATTTTACACCGGGACGGGTTTTAGGACTATTGAGGGGTGTTTATTATTACGTGCAGGCCGAGTTTAGCTCTATTGAGGGGACCTTTTATTATTGAGTTCCGGGCCGAGTTTAGCTCTATTGAGGGGGCCTTTAAAAATCACGAGCTCACATTATCTGCGATTGCTGCAATATGAGATTTGAGACCAGTTCTCTGCAGCCGCCCCCCAGTGCAAACATAACGTGCGCGCGGCCGTTCAACGTGTAGACGTGTAGAAGTTTCTTGGACTTCGGCTATCTTGCTTCCGAGGGCCGTGACGCACTTTCAGAACTTTCAGTCTCTTTCTTTCCTTCAACATTGAAGGGCGTCCAGCACGTTACGATCTTCAGTTTCCCGTTGAAACTTTCGGAGTTTCGGATGGCTGAATGAGTGGCAGCCGCACAGCTCCGCAGTGTACGGAAAGCCCTGACGAAAGCACGTGCAAGAGCTTTGGTCGGACACTCAATATTGTCCTTTGGAGTTGGCGTTGTCTGGCATGGTTATCCTTTGAGGTGCCATGCCGCCGAAAGCGAAGGCTAAAGCCCAAGGCCAAAGGAGCATGCCTGGCATGCTTCCCATTGAGCCGGAATGTGTCCCCTGTTTTGGGGTCCGAAAACTGGGTATGGTTTGGGGTCCGTGGGGGGTGGCCTCCCTAGTTGCAGCTGCAACTGGTTAGACAGTTAGACTACATGCAGCGGGTTTTCAATTTCACCGTTGAAATCGAATGTGTGTTCAAGAGAAGCAGGAATTGGGTGCTTCACCTTGGAGTTGTCCAGCTGCATCTTGCGAATGACTGGTGGACGGTATTTCTCAACCTGCGTCAGATTTTGTGACTCCAAGAACGAGCTTGAGAGTGGTTTTCCGGCACCAAAATGCGGGCCCCAAAATGGGCCCGTTTTCTGAGCCTTCCTTAATTGTGCCAATACTAGAATACTAGAACCCGCTTTTTTACACTTTCTGAACGCAGTTTGTGACAAAATGCCAGCAAGCAAGTATTGCTGTGAAGGAAGGCTACAATCTTTCACAGTTTCGCTTTTTTTTTTAACGCAGGCAACATGATAGCTTGAGCTGCTGCAGGTTTCAGAGACAACGACAACAACGGTGTTGTGCAGCTATGCAATTGAGCAAGCGAAGCATGATAATCCGGCACTGGGGAGGCCCACTTTGAAAGGCGCCGTTTTTGAGCAGGTTTTGGGTCCCAAAAGTGGCCCCGAAGCTTTTGCTGGCGAACCTATTTTTTCTATGCCGTGTTTGCGACAGTTGTCAAGCCAGGCGGTGCTCGCCAGCAGTCCGGCTTTGGGGCTCTCGACATTTCGCAGCAGGGTCCAGAGTGCTGCCCACATTGTGTTGTTTATCGCGAATTCGGTTTCTCCGAACAATAGAACCACCAGGCGAGTGGGAAAAATGCTATTTCTACTGGAAAATGTGCACTGCGCCACAGCGGGAGACACAGAACAGAACGGTTTTAAGCGTTTTACAGTAGCGCGGCGCGCAATCATAACGTGCTTTAGGCGCGTTATGATCATTTTCGCTGGCAGTTTCCAAGGAAACGTCAAAATCGTAACGTGCTTCGTGCGTCAAACAAAGCTCTTTAGTCTTTTTTTGTGGCGCGCGAAGCACGTTACGATTTCGAGTTTTCCCTTGCAAATGCCAGCCAAATCAATCGTAACGCGCCTAAAGCACGTTACGATTGCGCCCCGCGCTACTGGAAAATGCCAGATTTCGTTATCACACAAGCCTGGAACTGTGGAAACAGTGCGATTTCTACGCAAGATGCTGCGAGAGCAGGGCTGGACCTGTGAAAATACTGCAACTTTGATGGACGATGTGCTTCAGAATACCACAATTTCGCTGTCAAACATGCCTGGGACCAGAAGCGAGCCGGGACCGCCGTGCAGATTGTTTTTGGGCTCCGAGGCAAATAAACCGGAAGTGAAAGCATCAGACGTGTTTCTGTGTGGTTTTCACCCAAGACTGAGACCAAGAGACCTTCCTGGTGGGCTCCGAGGCTTACAAACCGGAAAGGAAAGCATCAGACGTGTTTCTGCATGGTCTTCGCCCCAAAAAATGGGACCAAGAGACCTTTCTGGTAAGCTCCGAGGCTTACAAACCGGAAGTGAAAGCATCGGACGTGTTTCTGTGTGGTCTTCACCCAAAATGGGACCAAGAGACCTTTACGGTGGGCTCTAAGGCATAGAAGCCGGAAGTGAAAGCATCATCAGACGTTTCTCTGTGCGGTCTTCACACTAAAGTGACACCAAGAAACCTTCGACTTTGTCTTCGCGCAATGTCGGCAATATTGCGCAAGGGACTGCGGGGGATGCACGGTTGGAGTGAGTGTGTGAGGGAGTTTGGGAGTCAAGAAGTGGTTTGGGTGAGCGTGTGAGTGAATGCGCAAGTCACGGAGTGTCTAATGTTGTCTCCTGATTATTAAACCCCCCCCTCAACCCCAATAATAACGGAGGGTCCGCCTCTCTGATCTTTAGTTGTTTGGGGGACCGGGGTCGAAGTTGTTTGGGACCCGGGGCTCTCAGTAGTAGTAGTAGTACAGTAGTACAGTAGTACAGTAGTACAGTAGTACAGTAGTACTAGTTATCTTGCCTGTTTCTGTCTTTCCTCTTCCAGGGCGTCACTTTGTAGTAGGAGTGCTTCTCTGCCTAAACCTTATAAAAATTTTACACCGGGACGGGTTTTAGGACTATTGAGGGGTGTTTATTATTACGTGCAGGCCGAGTTTAGCTCTATTGAGGGGACCTTTTATTATTGAGTTCCGGGCCGAGTTTAGCTCTATTGAGGGGGCCTTTAAAAATCACGAGCTCACATTATCTGCGATTGCTGCAATATGAGATTTGAGACCAGTTCTCTGCAGCCGCCCCCCAGTGCAAACATAACGTGCGCGCGGCCGTTCAACGTGTAGACGTGTAGAAGTTTCTTGGACTTCGGCTATCTTGCTTCCGAGGGCCGTGACGCACTTTCAGAACTTTCAGTCTCTTTCTTTCCTTCAACATTGAAGGGCGTCCAGCACGTTACGATCTTCAGTTTCCCGTTGAAACTTTCGGAGTTTCGGATGGCTGAATGAGTGGCAGCCGCACAGCTCCGCAGTGTACGGAAAGCCCTGACGAAAGCACGTGCAAGAGCTTTGGTCGGACACTCAATATTGTCCTTTGGAGTTGGCGTTGTCTGGCATGGTTATCCTTTGAGGTGCCATGCCGCCGAAAGCGAAGGCTAAAGCCCAAGGCCAAAGGAGCATGCCTGGCATGCTTCCCATTGAGCCGGAATGTGTCCCCTGTTTTGGGGTCCGAAAACTGGGTATGGTTTGGGTCCGTGGGGGGTGGCCTCCCTAGTTGCAGCTGCAATTGGTTAGACAGTTAGACTACATGCAGCGGGTTTTCAATTTCACCGTTGAAATCGAATGTGTGTTCAAGAGAAGCAGGAATTGGGTGCTTCACCTTGGAGTTGTCCAGCTGCATCTTGCGAATGACTGGTGGACGGTATTTCTCAACCTGCGTCAGATTTTGTGACTCCAAGAACGAGCTTGAGAGTGGTTTTCCGGCACCAAAATGCGGGCCCCAAAATGGGCCCGTTTTCTGAGCCTTCCTTAATTGTGCCAATACTAGAATACTAGAACGCTCCAGAAACGGGCCTGAATTCCGGGCCCATTTTTGGGCCCCGCTTTTTTACACTTTCTGAACGCAGTTTGTGACAAAATGCCAGCAAGCAAGTATTGCTGTGAAGGAAGGCTACAATCTTTCACAGTTTCGCTTTTTTTTTTTTACGCAGGCAACATGATAGCTTGAGCTGCTGCAGGTTTCAGAGACAACGACAACAACGGTGTTGTGCAGCTATGCAATTGAGCAAGCGAAGCATGATAATCCGGCACTGGGGAGGCCCACTTTGAAAGGCGCCGTTTTTGAGCAGGTTTTGGGTCCCAAAAGTGGCCCCGAAGCTTTTGCTGGCGAACCTATTTTTTCTATGCCGTGTTTGCGACAGTTGTCAAGCCAGGCGGTGCTTGCCGAGCACGCCAGCAGTCCGGCTTTGGGGCTCTCGACATTTCGCAGCAGGGTCCAGAGTGCTGCCCACATTGTGTTGTTTATCGCGAATTCGGTTTCTCCGAACAATAAAAAACCACCAAGTGGGAAAAATGCTATTTCTACTGGAAAATGTGCACTGCGCCACAGCGGGAGACACAGAACAGAACGGTTTTAAGCGTTTTACAGTAGCGCGGCGCGCAATCATAACGTGCTTTAGGCGCGTTATGATCATTTTCGCTGGCAGTTTCCAAGGAAACGTCAAAATCGTAACGTGCTTCGTGCGTCAAACAAAGCTCTTTAGTCTTTTTTTGTGGCGCGCGAAGCACGTTACGATTTCGAGTTTTCCCTTGCAAATGCCAGCCAAATCAATCGTAACGCGCCTAAAGCACGTTACGATTGCGCCCCGCGCTACTGGAAAATGCCAGATTTCGTTATCACACAAGCCTGGAACTGTGGAAACAGTGCGATTTCTACGCAAGATGCTGCGAGAGCAGGGCTGGACCTGTGAAAATACTGCAACTTTGATGGACGATGTGCTTCAGAATACCACAATTTCGCTGTCAAACATGCCTGGGACCAGAAGCGAGCCGGGACCGCCGTGCAGATTGTTTTTGGGCTCCGAGGCAAATAAACCGGAAGTGAAAGCATCAGACGTGTTTCTGTGTGGTTTTCACCCAAGACTGAGACCAAGAGACCTTCCTGGTGGGCTCCGAGGCTTACAAACCGGAAAGGAAAGCATCAGACGTGTTTCTGCATGGTCTTCGCCCAAAAAATGGGACCAAGAGACCTTTCTGGTAAGCTCCGAGGCTTACAAACCGGAAGTGAAAGCATCGGACGTGTTTCTGTGTGGTCTTCACCCAAAATGGGACCAAGAGACCTTTACGGTGGGCTCTAAGGCATAGAAGCCGGAAGTGAAAGCATCATCAGACGTTTCTCTGTGCGGTCTTCACACTAAAGTGACACCAAGAAACCTTCGACTTTGTCTTCGCGCAATGTCGGCAATATTGCGCAAGGGACTGCGGGGGATGCACGGTTGGAGTGAGTGTGTGAGGGAGTTTGGGAGTCAAGAAGTGGTTTGGGTGAGCGTGTGAGTGAATGCGCAAGTCACGGAGTGTCTAATGTTGTCTCCTGATTATTAAACCCCCCCCTCAACCCCAATAATAACGGAGGGTCCGCCTCTCTGATCTTTAGTTGTTTGGGGGACCGGGGTCGAAGTTGTTTGGGACCCGGGGCTCTCAGTAGTAGTACAGTAGTACAGTAGTACAGTAGTACAGTAGTAGTACAGTAGTACAGTAGTACAGTAGTACTGTCTCTCTTTATCTTGCCTGTTTCTGTCTTTCCTCTTCCAGGGCGTCACTTTGTAGTAGGAGTGCTTCTCTGCCTAAACCTTATAAAAATTTTACACCGGGACGGGTTTTAGGACTATTGAGGGGTGTTTATTATTACGTGCAGGCCGAGTTTAGCTCTATTGAGGGGACCTTTTATTATTGAGTTCCGGGCCGAGTTTAGCTCTATTGAGGGGGCCTTTAAAAATCACGAGCTCACATTATCTGCGATTGCTGCAATATGAGATTTGAGACCAGTTCTCTGCAGCCGCCCCCCAGTGCAAACATAACGTGCGCGCGGCCGTTCAACGTGTAGACGTGTAGAAGTTTCTTGGACTTCGGCTATCTTGCTTCCGAGGGCCGTGACGCACTTTCAGAACTTTCAGTCTCTTTCTTTCCTTCAACATTGAAGGGCGTCCAGCACGTTACGATCTTCAGTTTCCCGTTGAAACTTTCGGAGTTTCGGATGGCTGAATGAGTGGCAGCCGCACAGCTCCGCAGTGTACGGAAAGCCCTGACGAAAGCACGTGCAAGAGCTTTGGTCGGACACTCAATATTGTCCTTTGGAGTTGGCGTTGTCTGGCATGGTTATCCTTTGAGGTGCCATGCCGCCGAAAGCGAAGGCTAAAGCCCAAGGCCAAAGGAGCATGCCTGGCATGCTTCCCATTGAGCCGGAATGTGTCCCCTGTTTTGGGGTCCGAAAACTGGGTATGGTTTGGGGTCCGTGGGGGGTGGCCTCCCTAGTTGCAGCTGCAATTGGTTAGACAGTTAGACTACATGCAGCGGGTTTTCAATTTCACCGTTGAAATCGAATGTGTGTTCAAGAGAAGCAGGAATTGGGTGCTTCACCTTGGAGTTGTCCAGCTGCATCTTGCGAATGACTGGTGGACGGTATTTCTCAACCTGCGTCAGATTTTGTGACTCCAAGAACGAGCTTGAGAGTGGTTTTCCGGCACCAAAATGCGGGCCCCAAAATGGGCCCGTTTTCTGAGCCTTCCTTAATTGTGCCAATACTAGAACGCTCCAGAAACGGGCCTGAATTCCGGGCCCATTTTTGGGCCCCGCTTTTTTACACTTTCTGAACGCAGTTTGTGACAAAATGCCAGCAAGCAAGTATTGCTGTGAAGGAAGGCTACAATCTTTCACAGTTTCGCTTTTTTTTTTTTACGCAGGCAACATGATAGCTTGAGCTGCTGCAGGTTTCAGAGACAACGACAACAACGGTGTTGTGCAGCTATGCAATTGAGCAAGCGAAGCATGATAATCCGGCACTGGGGAGGCCCACTTTGAAAGGCGCCGTTTTTGAGCAGGTTTTGGGTCCCAAAAGTGGCCCCGAAGCTTTTGCTGGTGAACCAATTTTTTTTATGCCGTGTTTGCGACAGTTGTCAAGCCACGGTGCTTGCCGAGCACGCCAGCAGTCCGGCTTTGGGGCTCTCGACATTTCGCAGCAGGGTCCAGAGTGCTGCCCACATTGTGTTGTTTATCGCAAATTCGGTTTCTCCGAACAATAGAACCACCAGGCGAGTGGGAAAAATGCTATTTCTACTGGAAAATGTGCGCTGCGCCACAGCGGGAGACACAGAACAGAACGGTTTTAAGCGTTTTACAGTAGCGCGGCGCGCAATCATAACGTGCTTTAGGTTATGATCATTTTCGCTGGCAATTTCCAAGGAAACGTCAAAATCGTAACGTGCTTCGTGCGTCAAACAAAGCTCTTTAGTCTTTTTTTGTGGCGCGCGAAGCACGTTACGATTTCGAGTTTTCCCTTGCAAATGCCAGCCAAATCAATCATAACGCGCCTAAAGCACGTTACGATTGCGCCCCGCGCTACTGGAAAATGCCAGATTTCGTTATCACACAAGCCTGGAACTGTGGAAACAGTGCGATTTCTACGCAAGATGCTGCGAGAGCAGGGCTGGACCTGTGAAAATACTGCAACTTTGATGGACGATGTGCTTCAGAATACCACAATTTCGCTGTCAAACATGCCTGGGACCAGAAGCGAGCCGGGACCGCCGTGCAGATTGTTTTTGGGCTCCGAGGCAAATAAACCGGAAGTGAAAGCATCAGACGTGTTTCTGTGTGGTTTTCACCCAAGACTGATACCAAGAGACCTTCCTGGTGGGCTCCGAGGCTTACAAACCGGAAAGGAAAGCATCAGACGTGTTTCTGCATGGTCTTCGCCCAAAAAAATGGGACCAAGAGACCTTTCTGGTAAGCTCCCGAGGCTTACAAACCGGAAGTGAAAGCATCGGACGTGTTTCTGTGTGGTCTTCACCCAAAATGGGACCAAGAGACCTTTACGGTGGGCTGAAAGGCATAGAAGCCGGAAGTGAAAGCATCATCAGACGTTTCTCTGTGCGGTCTTCACACTAAAGTGACACCAAGAAACCTTCGACTTTGTCTTCGCGCAATGTCGGGAATATTGCGCAAGGGACTGCGGGGGATGCACGGTTGGAGTGAGTGTGTGAGGGAGTTTGGGAGTCAAGAAGTGGTTTGGGTGAGCGTGTGAGTGAATGCGCAAGTCGCGGAGTGTCTAATGTTGTCTCCTGATTATTAAACCCCCCCCTCAACCCCAATAATAACGGAGGGTCCGCCTCTTTGATCTTTAGTTGTTTGGGGGACCGGGGTCGAAGTTGTTTGGGACCCGGGGCTCTCAGTAGTAGTACAGTAGTACAGTAGTACAGTAGTACAGTAGTACAGTAGTACAGTACAGTAGTAGTACAGTAGTACAGTAGTACTGTCTTCTTTATTTTGCCTGTTTCTGTCTTTCCTCTTCCAGGGCGTCACTTTGTAGTAGGAGTGCTTCTCTGCCTAAACCTTACAAAAATTTTACACCGGGACGGGGTTTAGGACTATTGAGGGGTGTTTATTATTACGTGCAGGCCGAGTTTAGCTCTATTGAGGGGACCTTTTATTATTGAGTTCCGGGCCGAGTTTAGCTCTATTGAGGGGGCCTTTAAAAATCACGAGCTCACATTATCTGCGATTGCTGCAATATGAGATTTGAGACCAGTTCTCTGCAGCCGCCCCCCAGTGCCAACATAACGTGCGCGCGGCCGTTCAACGTGTAGACGTGTAGAAGTTTCTTGGACTTCGGCTATCTTGCTTCCGAGGGCCGTGACGCACTTTCAGAACTTTCAGTCTCTTTCTTTCCTTCAACATTGAAGGGCGTCCAGCACGTTACGATCTTCAGTTTCCCGTTGAAACTTTCGGAGTTTCGGATGGCTGAATGAGTGGCAGCCGCACAGCTCCGCAGTGTACGGAAAGCCCTGACGAAAGCACGTGCAAGAGCTTTGGTCGGACACTCAATATTGTTCTTTGGAGTTGGCGTTGTCTGGCAGCATGGTTATCCTTTGAGGTGCCATGCCGCCGAAAGCGAAGGCTAAAGCCAAAGGCCAAAGGAGCATGCCTGGCATGCTTCCCATTGAGCCGGAATGTGTCCCCTGTTTTGGGGTCCGAAAACTGGGTATGGTTTGGGGTCCGTGGGGGGTGGCCTCCCTAGTTGCAGCTGCGATTGGTTAGACAGTTAGACTACATGCAGCGGGTTTTCAATTTCACCGTTGAAATCGAATGCGTGTTCAAGAGAAGCAGGAATTGGGTGCTTCACCTTGGAGTTGTCCAGCTGCATCTTGCGAATGACTGGTGGACGGTATTTCTCAACCTGCGTCAGATTTTGTGACTCCAAGAACGAGCTTGAGAGTGGTTTTCCCGGCACCAAAATGCGGGCCCCAAAATGGGCCCGTTTTCTGAGCCTTCCTTAATTGTGCCAATACTAGAACGCTCCAGAAACGGGCCCGAATTCCGGGCCCATTTTTGGGCACCGCTTTTTTACACTTTCTGAACGCAGTTTGTGACAAAATGCTAGCAAGCAAGTATTGCTGTGAAGGCGACAATCTTTCACAGTTTCGTTTTTTTTTTACGCAGGCAACACATGACAGCTTGAGCTGCTGCAGGTTTCAAAGACAACGACAACAACGCTGTCGTGCAGCTATGCAATGCAATTGAGCAAGCGAAGCATGATAATCCGGCACTGGGGAGGCCCACTTTGAAAGGCGCCGTTTTTGAGCAGGTTTTGGGTCCCAAAAGTGGCCCCGAAGCTTTTGCTGGTGAACCTATTTTTTCTATGCCGTGTTTGCGACAGTTATCAAGCCAGGCGGTGCTTGCCGAGCACGCCAGCAGTCCGGCTTTGGGGCTCTCGACATTTCGCAGCAGGGTCCAGAGTGCTGCCCACATTGTGTTGTTTATCGCCAATTCGGTTTCTCCGAACAATAAAAACCACCAAGTGGGAAAAATGCTATTTCTACTGGAAAATGTGCACTGCGCCACAGGCGGGAGAGCGTTTTACAGTAGCGCGGCGCGCAATCATAACGTGCTTTAGGCGCGTTATGATCATTTTCGCTGGCAGTTTCCAAGAAACGTCAAATCGTAACGTGCTTCGTGCGTCAAACAAAGCTCTTTAATCTTTTTTTGTGGCGCGCGAAGCACGTTACGATTTCGAGTTTTCCCTTGCAAATGCCAGCCAAATCAATCGTAACGCGCCTAAAGCACGTTACGATGCGCCCCGCGCTACTGGAAAATGCCAGATTTCGTTATCAAGCCTGGAACTGTGGAAACAGTGCGATTTCTACGCAAGATGCTGCGAGAGCAGGGCTGGACCTGTGAAAATACTGCAACTTTGATGGACGATGTGCTTCAGAATACCACAATTTCGCTGTCAAACATGCCTGGGACCAGAAGCGAGACCGCCGTGCAGATTGTTTTTGGGCTCCGAGGCAAATAAACCGGAAGTGAAAGCATCAGACGTGTTTCTGTGTGGTTTTCACCCAAGACTGAGACCAAGAGACATTCCTGGTGGGTTCCGAGACTTACAAACCGGAAAGGAAAGCATCAGACGTGTTTCTGCATGGTCTTCGCCCAAAAAAATGGGACCAAGAGACCTTTCTGGTAAGCTCCGAGGCTTACAAACCGGAAGTGAAAGCATCGGACGTGTTTCTGTGTGGTCTTCACCCAAAATGGGACCAAGAGACCTTTACGGTGGGCTGAAAGGCATAGAAGCCGGAAGTGAAAGCATCATCAGACGTTTCTCTGTGCGGTCTTCACACTAAAGTGACACCAAGAAACCTTCGACTTTGTCTTTGCGCAATGTCGGCAATATTGCGCAAGGGACTGCGGGGGATGCACGGTTGGAGTGAGTGTGTGAGGGAGTTTGGGATTCAAGAAGTGGTTTGGGTGAGCGTGTGAGTGAATGCGCAAGTCACGGAGTGTCTAATGTTGTCTCCTGATTATTAAACCCCCCCTCAACCCCAATAATAACGGAGGGTCCGCCTCTCTGATCTTTAGTTGTTTGGGGGACCGGGGTCGAAGTTGTTTGGGACCCGGGGCTCTCAGTAGTAGTACAGTAGTACAGTAGTACAGTAGTACTGTCTCTTTTATGTTGCCTGTTTCTGTCTTTCCTCTTCCAGGGCGTCACTTTGTAGTAGGAGTGCTTCTCTGCCTAAACCTTATAAAAATTTTACACCGGGACGGGTTTTAGGACTATTGAGGGGTGTTTATTATTACGTGCAGGCCGAGTTTAGCTCTATTGAGGGGACCTTTTATTATTGAGTTCCGGGTCGAGTTTAGCTCTATTGAGGGGGCCTTCAAAAATCACGAGCTCACATTATCTGCGATTGCTGCAATATGAGATTTGAGACCAGTTCTCTGCAGCCGCCACCAGTGCAAACATAACGTGCGCGCGGCCGTTCAACGTGTAGACGTGTAGAAGTTTCTTGGACTTTGGCTATCTGGCTTCCGAGGGCCGTGATGCACTTTCAGAACTTTCAGTCTCTTTCTTTCCTTCAACATTGAAGGGCGTCCAGCACGTTACGATCTTCAGTTTACCGTTGAAACTTTCGGAGTTTCGGATGGCTGAATGAGTGGCAGCCGCACAGCTCCGCAGTGTACGGAAAGCCCTGACGAAAGCACGTGCAAGAGCTTTGGTCGGACACTCAATATTGTCCTTTGGAGTTGGCGTTGTCTGGCATGGTTATCCTTTGAGGTGCCATGACGCCGAAAGCGAAGGCTAAAGCCCAAGGCCAAAGGAGCATGCCTGGCATGCTTCCCATTGAGCCGGAATGTGTCCCCTGTTTTGGGGTCCGAAAACTGGGTATGGTTTGGGGTCCGTGGGGGGTGGCCTCCCTAGTTGCAGCTGCAACTGGTTAGATAGTTAGACTACATGCAGCGGGTTTTCAATTTCACCGTTGAAATCGAATGTGTGTTCAAGAGAAGCAGGAATTGGGTGCTTCACCTTGGAGTTGTCCAGCTGCATCTTGCGAATGACTGGTGGACGGTATTTCTCAACCTGCGTCAGATTTTGTGACTCCAAGAACGAGCTTGAGAGTGGTTTTCCGGCAACAAAATGCGGGCCCAAAAATGGGCCCGTTTTCTAAGCCTTCCTTAATTGTGCCAATACTAGAAGGCTCCAGAAACGGGCCCGAATTCCGGGGCCCATTTTTGGGCCCCGCTATTTTACACTTTCTGAACACAGTTTGTGACAAAATGCCAGCAAGCAAGTATTGCTGTGAAGGCTACAATCTTTCACAGTTTCGCTTTCTTTTTTACGCAGTCAACATGACAGCTTGAGCTGCTGCAGGTTTCAGAGACAACGACAACAACGCTGTTGTGCAGCTATGCAATTGAGCAAGCGAAGCATGATAATCCGGCACTGGGGAGGCCCACTTTGAAAGGCGCCGTTTTTGAGCAGGTTTTGGGTCCCAAAAGTGGCCCCGAAGCTTTTGCTGGCGAACCTATTTTTTCTATTCCGTGTTTGCGACAGTTGTCAAGCCAGGCGGTGCTCGCCAGCAGTCCGGCTTTGGGGCTCTCGACATTTCGCAGCAGGGTCCAGAGTGCTGCCCACATTGTGTTGTTTATCGCGAATTCGGTTTCTCCGAACAATAGAACCACCAGGCGAGTGGGAAAAATGCTATTTCGACTGGAAAATGTGCACTGCGCCACAGCGGGAGACACAGAACAGAACGGTTTTAAGCGTTTTACAGTAGCGCGGCGCGCAATCATAACGTGCTTTAGGCGCGTTATGATCATTTTCGCTGGCAATTTCCAAGGAAACGTCAAAATCGTAACGTGCTTCGTGCGTCAAACAAAGCTCTTTAGTCTTTTTTTGTGGCGCGCGAAGCACGTTACGATTTCGAGTTTTCCCTTTCAAATGCCAGCCAAATCAATCGTAACGCGCCTAAAGCACGTTACGATTGCGCCCCGCGCTACTGGAAAATGCCCGATTTCGCTATCACACAAGCCTGGAACTGTGGAAACAGTGCGATTTCTACGCAAGATGCTGCGAGAGCAGGGCTGGACCTGTGAAAAATACTGCAACTTTGATGGACGATGGGCTAAAGAATACCACAATTTCGCTGTCAAACATGCCTGGGACCAGAAGCGAGCCGGGACCGCCGTGCAGATTGTTTTTGGGCTCCGAGGCAAATAAACCGGAAGTGAAAGCATCAGACGTGTTTCTGTGTGGTTTTCACCCAAGACTGAGACCAAGAGACCTTCCTGTTGGGCTCCGAGGCTTACAAACCGGAAAGGAAAGCATCAGACGTGTTTCTGCATGGTCTTCGCCCAAAAAAATGGGACCAAGAGACCTTTCTGGTAAGCTCCGAGGCTTACAAACCGGAAGTGAAAGCATCGGACGTGTTTCTGTGTGGTCTTCACCCAAAATGGGACAAAGAGACCTTTACGGTGGGCTCTAAGGCATAGAAGCCGGAAGTGAAAACATCATCAGACGTTTCTCTGTGCGGTCTTCACACTAAAGTGACACCAAGAAACCTTCGACTTTGTCTTCGCGCAATGTCGGAAATATTGCGCAAGGGACTGGGGGGGATGCACGGTTGGAGTGAGTGTGTGAGGGAGTTTGGGAGTCAAGACGTGGTTTGGGTGAGCGTGTGAGTGAATGCGCAAGTCACGGAGTGTCTAATGTTGTCTCCTGATTATTAAACCCCCCTCAACCCCAATAATAACGGAGGGTCCGCCTCTCTGATCTTTAGTTGTTTGGGGGACCGGGGTCGAAGTTGTTTGGGACCCGGGGCTCTCAGTAGTACTCAGTAGTAGTACAGTAGTACAGTAGTACAGTAGTACTGTCTCCTTTATCTTGCCTGTTTCTGTCTTTCCTCTTCCAGGGCGTCACTTTGTAGTAGGAGTGCTTCTCTGCCTAAACCTTATAAAAATTTTACACCTGGACGGGTTTTAGGACTATTGAGGGGTGTTTATTATTACGTGCAGGCCGAGTTTAGCTCTATTGAGGGGACCTTTTATTATTGAGTTCCCGGGCCGAGTTTAGCTTTATTGAGGGGGCCTTTAAAAATCACGAGCTCACATTATCTGCGATTGCTGCAATATGAGATTTGAGACCAGTTCTCTGCAGCCGCCCCCCAGTGCAAACATCACGTGCGCGCGGCCGTTCAACGTGTAGACGTGTAGAAGTTTCTTGGACTTCGGCTATCTTGCTTCCGAGGGCCGTGACGCACTTTCAGAACTTTCAGTCTCTTTCTTTCCTTAAACATTGAAGGGCGTCCAGCACGTTACGATCTTCAGTTTCCCGTTGAAACTTTCGGAGTTTCGGATGGCTGAATGAGTGGCAGCCGCACAGCTCCGCAGTGTACGGAAAGCCCTGACGAAAGCACGTGCAAGAGCTTTGGTCGGACACTCAATATTGTCTGGCATGGTTATCCTTTGAGGTGCCATGCCGCCGAAAGCGAAGGCTAAAGCCAAAGGCCAAAGGAGCATGCCTGGCATGCTTCCCATTGAGCCGGGTTTTGGGGTCCGAAAACTGGGTATGGTTTGGAGTCCGTGGGGGGTGGCCTCCCTAGTTGCAGCTGCGATTGGTTAGACAGTTCGACTACATGTAGCGGGTTTTCAATTTCACCGTTGAAATCGAATGTGTGTTCAAGAGAAGCAGGAATTGGGTGCTTCACCTTGGAGTTGTCCAGGTGCATCTTGCGAATGACTGGTGGACGGTATTTCTCAACCTGCGTCAGATTTTGTGACTCCAAGAACGAGCTTGAGAGTGGTTTTCCGGCACCAAATGCGGGCCCAAAAATGGGCCCGTTTTCTAAGCCTTCCTTAATTGTGCCAATACTAGAAGGCTCCAGAAACGGGCCCGAATTCCGGGGCCCATTTTTGGGCCCCGCTTTTTTACACTTTCTGAACACAGTTTGTGACAAAATGCCAGCAAGCAAGTATTGCTGTGAAGGCTACAATCTTTCACAGTTTCGCTTTCTTTTTTACGCAGTCAACATTACAGCTTGAGCTGCTGCAGGTTTCAGAGACAACGACAACAACGCTGTTGTGCAGCTATGTAATTGAGCAAGCGAAGCATGATAATCCGGCACTGGGGAGGCCCACTTTGAAAGGCGCCGTTTTTGAGCAGGTTTTGGGTCCCAAAAGTGGCCCCGAAGCTTTTGCTGGTGAACCTATTTTTTCTATGCCGTGTTTGCGACAGTTGTCAAGCCAGGCGGTGCTTGCCGAGCACGCCAGCAGTCCGGCTTTGGGGCTCTCGACATTTCGCAGCAGGGTCCAGAGTGCTGCCCACATTGTGTTGTTTATCGCAAATTCGGTTTCTCCGAACAATAGAACCACCCGGCGAGTGGGAAAAATGCTATTTCTACTGGAAAATGTGCGCTGCGCCACAGCGGGAGACACAGAACAGAACGGTTTTAAGCGTTTTACAGTAGCGCGGCGCGCAATCATAACGTGCTTTAGGCGCGTTATGATCATTTTCGCTGGCAATTTCCAAGGAAACGTCAAAATCGTAACGCGCTTCGTGCGTCAAACAAAGCTCTTTAGTCTTTTTTTGTGGCGCGCGAAGCACGTTACGATTTCGAGTTTTCCCTTGCAAATGCCAGCCAAATCAATCGTAACGCGCCTAAAGCACGTTACGATTGCGCCCCGCGCTACTGGAAAATGCCAGATTTCGTTATCACACAAGACTGGAACTGTGGAAACAGTGCGATTTCTACGCAAGATGCTGCGAGAGCAGGGCTGGACCTGTGAAAATACTGCAACTTTGATGGACGATGTGCTTCAGAATACCACAATTTCGCTGTCAAACATGCCTGGGACCAGAAGCGAGCCGGAACCGCCGTGCAGATTGTTTTTGGGCTCCGAGGCAAATAAACCGGAAGTGAAAGCATCAGACGTGTTTCTGTGTGGTTTTCACCCAAGACTGAGACCAAGAGACCTTCCTGGTGGGCTCCGAGGCTTACAAACCGGAAAGGAAAGCATCAGACGTGTTTCTGCATGGTCTTCGTCCAAAAAAATGGGACCAAGAGACCTTTCTGGTAAGCTTCGAGGCTTACAAACCGGAAGTGAAAGCATCGGACGTGTTTCTATGTGGTCTTCACCCAAAATGGGACCAAGAGACCTTTACGGTGGGCTCTAAGGCATAGAAGCCGGAAGTGAAAGCATCATCAGACGTTTCTCTGTGCGGTCTTCACACTAAAGTGACACCAAGAAACCTTCGACTTTGTCTTCCCGCAATGTCGGAAATATTGCGCAAGGGACTGCGGGGGATGCACGGTTGGAGTGAGTGTGTGAGGGAGTTTGGGAGTCAAGAAGTGGTTTGGGTGAGCGTGTTAGTGAATGCGCAAGTCACGGAGTGTCTAATGTTGTCTCCTGATTATTAAACCCCCCTCAACCCCAATAATAACGGAGGGTCCGCCTCTCTGATCTTTAGTTGTTTGGGGGACCGGGGTCGAAGTTGTTTGGGACCCGGGGCTCTCAGTAGTACTCAGTAGTAGTACAGTAGTACAGTAGTACTGTCTCCTTTATCTTGCATGTTTCTGTCTTTCCTCTTCCAGGGCGTCACTTTGTAGTAGGAGTGCTTCTCTGCCTAAACCTTATAAAAATTTTACACCTGGACGGGTTTTAGGACTATTGAGGGGTGTTTATTATTACGTGCAGGCCGAGTTTAGCTCTATTGAGGGGACCTTTTATTATTGAGTTCCCGGGCCGAGTTTAGCTTTATTGAGGGGGCCTTTAAAAATCACGAGCTCACATTATCTGCGATTGCTGCAATATGAGATTTGAGACCAGTTCTCTGCAGCCGCCCCCCAGTGCAAACATAACGTGCGTGCGGCCGTTCAACGTGTAGACGTGTAGAAGTTTCTTGGACTTCGGCTATCTTGCTTCCGAGGGCCGTGACGCACTTTCAGAACTTTCAGTCGCTTTCTTTCCTTCAACATTGAAGGGCGTCCAGCACGTTACGATCTTCAGTTTCCCGTTGAAACTTTCGGAGTTTCGGATGGCTGAATGAGTGGCAGCCTCACAGCTCCGCAGTGTACGGAAAGCCCTGACGAAAGCACGTGCAAGAGCTTTGGTCGGACACTCAATATTGTCCTTTGGAGTTGGCGTTGTCTGGCATGGTTATCCTTTGAGGTGCCATGCCGCCGAAAGCGAAGGCTAAAGCCAAAGGCCAAAGGAGCATGCCTGGCATGCTTCCCATTGAGCCGGGATGTGTCCCCTGTTTTGGGGTCCGAAAACTGGGTATGGTTTGGAGTCCATGGGGGGTGGCCTCCCTAGTTGCAGCTGCGATTGGTTAGACAGTTAGACTACATGTAGCGGGTTTTCAATTTCACCGTTGAAATCGAATGTGTGTTCAAGAGAAGCAGGAATTGGGTGCTTCACCTTGGAGTTGTCCAGGTGCATCTTGCGAATGACTGGTGGACGGTATTTCTCAACCTGCGTCAGATTTTGTGACTCCAAGAACGAGCTTGAGAGTGGTTTTCCGGCAACAAAATGCGGGCCCAAAAATGGGCCCGTTTTCTAAGCCTTCCTTAATTGTGCCAATACTAGAAGGCTCCAGAAACGGGCCCGAATTCCGGGGCCCATTTTTGGGCCCCGCTTTTTTACACTTTCTGAACACAGTTTGTGACAAAATGCCAGCAAGCAAGTATTGCTGTGAAGGCTACAATCTTTCACAGTTTCGCTTTCTTTTTTACGCAGTCAACATGACAGCTTGAGCTGCTGCAAGTTTCAGAGACAACGACAACAACGCTGTTGTGCAGCTATGCAATTGAGCAAGCGAAGCATGATAATCCGGCACTGGGGAGGCCCACTTTGAAAGGCGCCGTTTTTGAGCAGGTTTTGGGTCCCAAAAGTGGTCCCGAAGCTTTTGCTGGTGAACCTATTTTTTCTATGCCGTGTTTGCGACAGTTGTCAAGCCAGGCGGTGCTTGCCGAGCACGCCAGCAGTCCGGCTTTGGGGCTCTCGACATTTCGCAGCAGGGTCCAGAGTGCTGCCCACATTGTGTTGTTTATCGCGAATTCGGTTTCTGCGAACAATAGAACCACCAGGCGAGTGGGAAAAATGCTATTTCTACTGGAAAATGTGCACTGCGCCACAGCGGGAGACACAGAACAGAACGGTTTTAAGCGTTTTACAGTAGCGCGGCGCGCAATCATAACGTGCTTTAGGCGCGTTATGATCATTTTCGCTGGCAGTTTCCAAGGAAACGTCAAAATCGTAACGTGCTTCGTGCGTCAAACAAAGCTCTTTAGTATTTTTTTGTGGCGCGCGAAGCACGTTACGATTTCGAGTTTTCCCTTGCAAGTGCCAGCCAAATCAATCGTAACGCGCCTAAAGCACGTTACGATTGCGCCCCGCGCTACTGGAAAATGCCAGATTTCGTTATCACACAAGCCTGGAACTGTGCAAACAGTGCGATTTCTGCGCAAGATGCTGCGAGAGCAGGGCTGGACCTGTGAAAATACTGCAACTTTGATGGACGATGTGCTTCAGAATACCACAATTTCGCTGTCAAACATGCCTGGGACCAGAAGCGAGCCGGGACCGCCGTGCAGATTGTTTTTGGGCTCCGAGGCAAATAAACCGGAAGTGAAAGCATCAGACGTGTTTCTGTGTGGTTTTCACCCAAGACTGAGACCAAGAGACCTTCCTGGTGGGCTTCGAGGCTTACAAACCGGAAAGGAAAGCATCAGACGTGTTTCTGCATGGTCTTCGTCCAAAAAAATGGGACCAAGAGACCTTTCTGGTAAGCTCCGAGGCTTACAAACCGGAAGTGAAAGCATCGGACGTGTTTCTGTGTGGTCTTCACCCAAAATGGGACCAAGAGACCTTTACGGTGGGCTCTAAGGCATAGAAGCCGGAAGTGAAAACATCATCAGACGTTTCTCTGTGCGGTCTTCACACTAAAGTGACACCAAGAAACCTTCGACTCCGTCTTCGCGCAATGTCGGAAATATTGCGCAAGGGACTGCGGGGGATGCACGGTTGGAGTGAGTGTGTGAGGGAGTTTGGGAGTCAAGAAGTGGTTTGGGTGAGCGTGTGAGTGAATGCGCAAGTCACGGAGTGTCTAATGTTGTCTCCTGATTATTAAACCCCCCTCAACCCCAATAATAACGGAGGGTCCGCCTCTCTGATCTTTAGTTGTTTGGGGGACCGGGGTCGAAGTTGTTTGGGACCCGGGGCTCTCAGTAGTACTCAGTAGTAGTACAGTAGTACAGTAGTACAGTAGTACTGTCTCCTTTATCTTGCCTGTTTCTGTCTTTCCTCTTCCAGGGCGTCACTTTGTAGTAGGAGTGCTTCTCTGCCTAAACCTTATAAAAATTTTACACCTGGACGGGTTTTAGGACTATTGAGGGGTGTTTATTATTACGTGCAGGCCGAGTTTAGCTCTATTGAGGGGACCTTTTATTATTGAGTTCTGGGCCGAGTTTAGCTCTATTGAGGGGTCCTTTAAAAATCACGAGCTCACATTATCTGCGATTGCTGCAATATGAGATTTGAGACCAGTTCTCTGCAACCGCCCCCCAGTGCAAACATAACGTGCGCGCGGCCGTTCAACGTGTAGACATGTAGAAGTTTCTTGGACTTCGGCTGTCTTGCTTCCGAGGGCCGTGACGCACTTTCAGAACTTTCAGTCTCTTTCTTTCCTTCAACATTGAAGGGCGTCCAGCACGTTACGATCTTCAGTTTCCCGTTGAAACTTTCGGAGTTTCGGATGGCTGAATGAGTGGCAGCCGCACAGCTCCGCAGTGTACGGAATGCCCTGACGAAAGCACGTGCAAGAGCTTTGGTCGGACACTCAATATTGTCCTTTGGAGTTGGCGTTGTCTGGCATGGTTATCCTTTGAGGTGCCATGCCGCCGAAAGCGAAGGCTAAAGCCAAAGGCCAAAGGAGCATGCCTGGCATGCTTCCCATTGAGCCGGGATGTGTCCCCTGTTTTGGGGTCCGAAAACTGGGTATGGTTTGGAGTCCGTGGGGGGTGGCCTCCCTAGTACGTCGTTTACATTTCTGCACCCTCCATCCCATTTCTGCTCTGGGCGCTGTACGCACCCCACTTGAGTCTTTCTGGGTTCGGTGGACACTCTCGTAATGGGTGATCTTGTCACGGTTTGCCTTTTGGGCGAAGCTCTGACTTGCGCAACAATTGACTCCACGGTCTACCACTTGCCCGGCTGCCTGCGTACTGTGACGGACGACTCGCTGGACGCCGGCGTCCGCGCCTTGCGCTCCAGAAACAACTGGTTTTGCTCTTGGAAGGTGCTTTCCTGCGACTCTGGCCATCGCGTTCCTGTCTGCAAGCCGCTCACGCCTCTGAGCTGCCCAAAACAATAGGTGGAGCCAAAACTCCGGCAGCCGTTCTAGTCTTGCGAGACAACGGACAGCCCCTGTGTTTTGTTCCGGCGCGATCGTGCACCAAAATCCAAAAAGTTCAAAGCCCACTGCAAAGAAAATAAAATGAGGAAAAACAGACTTCACGAAATCACTTTTTGGTGCGTTTTGCGAAGAAAATACAATGTAGCACCCATACTTGGAAGGCTGCGAAACCCCTCCTTTATCCTCCCCTTCAAGCCCCCTTCCAAGCGTACCTTAAGTCCCTTAAAGCCCCCCTGGAAAGCTCCCTTCAAAGCCCCCTTAAAGCCCCTTTAAAGCCCCTTTCAAAGCCCCTTAAAGCCTCCCTTCGAAGTCCCTTCAAAGCCTCTTAAAGCCCCCTTCAAAGCCCTCTTAAAGCCCCCTGAAGCCTCCCTTCAAAGCCTCGTCAAAGCCCTCCTTTCACCCCTTAAAGCCCCTTTAAAGCCTCCCTTAAAGAGCCCCCCCTTAAGCACCCCCTTTGTCAAAGGGGGCAGAAACCCATAAGAGCAAGTGACAATCGAGCTCTACTCGGCTTCAGTGGCTTAGCCGAGATCAACGAGGTGGGTGTCGATGCATCCGCTGGTTTGAAGCCGGCCACGCTTGTCTTGGTTTCCCAATGTAAACAGAACAGGAGATCGGTTCATCACTGTTCGACAGCTCTTTGTTGCTCCGAACCGGTCGCTGAGGCTCCGTAGTTGTGCTGAACGGCTACTACCGGCTAAGTCTGTGCGCCGCAGCCTTACCGCTTTGCCAGTTTGAAGTTTGTAGTTTGTGTTAGTTTCGCTTGTTTGTAGGGACCGAGTGCTAACAGCCGTAGTCGACAAGGCCCAGTCAAGCCAAAAAAGCTTGGACTCTAAAACCCGCAGCGCAAAGATAGGTAGACTGCCCGTGAATTCTATGAACGGTAGTCGGTGAACCGCATCTGCGTTGACCGCGGAGCTGCACAGTCAAAGCTGCGGAGAAAGTCTGGACCGATTCAGACCGGACCAGGGACGCTTGGGGGTTGGAACCCAAAAGCTCTGCTGAAGCCACCGGCATCGAAGGTTGGAGCTGAGACAGTCGACAAGGCTCGCTCAAGCCAAAAAGACCCAGAAACATGCCTGTTGGCAGGCCGTGACCGCATGCAGGGTCCGAAAGCCGCTTGGCATCCGATTGCCTAGTAGTACATGTGTGGCAAGTGCTCTTGACTTCTTTCCACTTGTTCGGCCCAAGGTTTCCGAACCCGATGAACAGTGACAGAGCTGCCGCTGCATGTGGACCTTCTGAAGGTTTGGTCCCACGAGTTGAGAAGCGATCAAGGCCCTTGCCGAACTCCCAGAGGGTCGACTTGTTGCTGGCGGCACTGAGGCACCTGGATGAAGCTGAGCCACTGAACCAGAAGACCTGCCCTGGCCAAGTCCCGATGCCCACGAAAGGCAGCATCTCAGTCTTCTGCAGCATGGTCAATGAGGTTTTTGTGGTTGCGGCTTGAACAAGTGAAGACTTCTATCCCTGGTAAAATCGAAACTGTAATCATACCTAACCTTAAGTTCGACCATCGCGCCACAACGAAAGTGTGCACGCAAGAAGCTGACCTATTTTTGGGCGTGGACGGGCCTCGACGACCACGGCTGCAGCACTGAGCCCAGTAAGAAGTGAAAAAGACAAGAAGATGAAGAGGAACTGTGAAACAGTCGCAACTTGCAACTTAGCCAGCAGGGATCGTTCGATCAGCGTCAGTTGGTCCCCTAATTTTGTTTTGGCGAAAAGCGGTGCCGTAGGTTGGAGCCAGGAGCTTCCATCGCTCAGGATTTATTCACGGCTGGTTGCTCTGCATGGCAGCAGCGCGCTTTCTTTTTATCTGCGAGTACTGCGTAACTTACGCTGTGAAGCTGGACTGCTCCTTCGTGACACAGCCATCAAGGAGTCTGCAAGTTGCACCCTGACAGCTGCTGCGGCGCAGACTTTGCCGGTCCTGGCCGTTCAGCACAAGCTACGGTGCCTCAGCGACTGTGGGCACGCAGGCAATTAGAACAGGGGGTCTGTAAAAAGCTCACGAACCGGACAAGGCTGGCAGAAGCTAAACCCAACTATGGCTGCCTTCCCGGAATTAAGAGTCGCGCAACAGCCGCGAATGCGAAGCTGCTTCCATTCCGGTTGGGCTGGCACGACTGTATGCAGAATCGAGAGACCTGACTTCGCACTCTCTGGAGCACCTCTCAGAGCTTCATGGTTTCCGCTGTGATGGCTGTGAAGCTTGATGTGTAGTTCCTCATTTATGCTATTTGGAGGACGGAACGGGGCACATTGCGAACTGCTGGCTCACGCTCTGCCCAATGCAGCTCGGAAATTCTGTGTCGAAAGTGTCGGCAACGTAGGGCCGTGTGTGAAGGATCAGCAAGAGCACCATTGATACACACCCAATGGACAAGCTTGCCGACGACATGTCTGGCTCGAGAGACAAGCTTCGACCTCCGCTTGTGCCTCCGTTCTCGCTCCGTCCGTGCCCTGTGTTTTTAAATTTTGTTTTGGGTTTTCAGTTTTGTTTTCTCTGTGATTTGTTTTTTTGGTTTTATGTTTTAGGGAATTTTCTGGGTTGACTTGTTTGTTGAATTTTATGTTGTGTTGGAATTCTGTTTTGTTTCCCTGGATTTCGTTTTTTCTGGATTATTTTTTGCGATTGGAGTTTATTGTTCTTTTTGGATTTGTGTTTGTTCTTTCAAACTTTTTTTTTGAATTTTGTTGTGGTCTTCTGGGTTCGTTTTTTCTGTCTGATTTTATGATGTGGTGTTTTATTGCGTTTTGTGTTTTTTATTGTGCTTTTGTTGCCGGTCAGTTCCCTGTTGCTTTGTTTTTCCATGTGGTCTGTGATGGTCATGTCAGTGTGTGGCTTTTATGTCGTTTTGTAGGTTCATCGGTTTGTTTGTGTTCCTTTGCTCTCTTACAAAAATGTGCTCTTCTCGTGATCACTGTGGTTTGGTGCCGGCAAAGTTTTCCAGTGTGTTTCGAATTCCTTACTAGACGCAGACCTGTAATAACTTCTATTTATTTCTTGAGGAACTGCCCAGACCGATCAGGAGTAAATGCACTTGTGTGCTACTTGCATGCCCGATGTGCTCTCACACAACCGAAATGCTTTTAACACTCTTCTCGAAAATCAAATCCTTTTTTTCCAAGGTTCCCCATTGAAAAACAGGGGTTGCGAAAATTACAAGACCGAGTGCGGCTGATGCCGTCGACGAGGCTTGCCCACGCCAAGAAAAAAGACCTGGGACGAGAAGACCAGTGAGTGGGAGCGGCACATTCAGAAAGGTCATGAGGCCTACTCCATGATTTCTTCGGAACCCAAGAAAAACTTCCGCTGGTGCTGCTGCTGTGGCTGTGGTCACAGCTGATGTGATGAGTGGGTCCGCTTTGATCGTCATGTGAACAAGATCGTTGTCCAGCTGGAGAACAGTGATCGGACGATTATTTCGGTTGGACTTGTCTGTGACAGGTACCTTGACGACCACAGCCGCTTCCATTACAGTGGCAGGACAGATGATGATTGCCGAGAGGACGTGCGAGTGGAGACAGCTCGCGGCTGGGTTCACGTACCCCAGCATACGCGAACGGGGGTGATGATGCACCGCTGGTCCGACAACCGCTAGACTCTAGACGTGGTATTGCAATCACAACTCCCGCAAAAGGTGCTACAGACAGGGCCACCATGGAACTGGCTGTGGCCGCCACAGCTATCTTGTTGTAGACTGGGAAGACCGCCGCCGGAACACAGCCGCGCGTTGGGAATGTTAGCAGCGACTCGGCACAAAACGGCCCACGTCGGGTACCTGCACTGCGGCTGAAAGCTTCTACTACAAGCCGTGGTCTTCCTGGAGCTTTGGCGTGGACTCGCCCCAGGCTTGCTCCAGGATGTGTGCGGAAGACAGGAGCTGCTGGCACTGGACTTGGGAGTTGACGCTTCACGTCTGCATCTTCTCCCCAAGGACGTCACAGTTCATAATGACATCCCACAAACTGTTATCGGCCTTCCTTCCGAGCTACAACTGCGAGGCGACCTTCTTCTCATTCGAGATTCCGCTGCACTCCAGAGACTCTGCAACTTTGCAGCTCCCGCACACCTTGAGCGGCCAGGATGCCGCTGGGGACCTCGGGAACCGGACTCTTAGTCAGGTGCTTTTCTAGGCTCTTGCCGTCATTGCCCGACTTGCGAGGACGTGGTAGTAACCACCGTGGACCTGACGACCTGCAACACGATCATCACAGAGCCGTGTAACAACGATGACGCCCGTTGGATGGTGACGCAGTCCGAATGCATCGGTCGAGGCTCACAAATCACGGTGTCGCGGTCGCCTTTCTCCCCTACCCATTTCAAGTGCTCAGGGATGATCGCTGTAAAGACTTCTCTTGCCCTGCTGCAACTTGAACTGCCTGAAATCAGTTTGGATTTGGGTTTTCTTCGATAGTGGTCAAGACCCGCATGGCATTCAGCATGTTCATGTCTGGTTACTACAGAGGATGGTGAGTCCCGCGGAGTTATGATGCTGATGGTAGTTGTCAGGACCGGTCCAAAGTACAATGAAATCATGGAAAGGACATGTCGGCAACTTCCACGATAACCCCGGGTACTTCATCCGTCCTCACCTGCAATGCTGCGGCCTTCAAGAAGCTGCCAGCAGCTCTGCTCTCGGCTCTGCTTTTCAGTGTCTTGCTATTTGACAGACATGCTTATTGCGAAGGGCGAAAAAGCAAGAAGTTGTGCTCTGCGAGATGCTGTTGTCGAGTGTGGTGATGTCCTTTGCCTCCACTTTCAAGGGATCACCCGGCCACTGAGAAAGGGAACGGTGGGACGGAGGGAAGGGGAGGGAAGGAGGGCCAAGACACAATGCTTCACGAGGTCACGTTCCGCTTTCCTGGGTTGGGCCGTTCATCAAATTCCGAAAGACTGCAAACCAAACTCATGTATGGTTGCGTCATGGAGTGTTATGCCCGCAGCTTTTGCATCGAAATAGTGCTTGATGCCGGAGGATTCTGCACATGTATATATATATATATATAGTTATGTAGATCCATATGTCTTTACATTTGCATAGTCAGATACATAAATAGCACAGTATCTGTACGAAAGTATAGATGTGCATGTTTGATTACAATCATACTCACACATATGCGCGTGTACATACATGCATACACGCATATACATCTGTACATCTATGTACAACTAGCTGTATGTATGCCTGCAAGCCTGTGAAGTATGAGTGTAAGCAGGTACCGATGGAACAGCTGTGCGTAAAAATCTTTTTGTGTCAGCACAAGAGGATCCAGTTCCTAGTTCCTCGTGACAGCCTGCAAATTAGAGCTGTGTAATCTGAAACTGCAACATCATGTTCTGTTCGGCCATGTCTTCAAGCACTTGGGCGGCATCGGTTTATGGCGTTTGCTATCCTGTCTTCTCTGCCAGTTTGCGCGCTGTGCAGATGTTGCCTATGTTGTTTTGACAGCAACTCTTGTCGCAGTATTGTACAATGCCACCATATGCATGTGGCATACATGATTAACGATGAGCCGACATCGCTAGTAGGGATGCAGTAGCAGTTGGTGTGCACAAGGTTGACATGCTCGGGTTTGACTTCCAGAAGCCAGAGGAGCGAATGGACCATGGCCTACATTCAAGAGTTACAATTTCCTTCCTCGATAGACTGTGTGTGCGTGGCCGTGCTTTGAACAAATTTCATGCGTGCGTAAGGAAATGTGACCAAAATTTGCAGGTGACCACCGTGATCCGATGGCTCCTGCGAGTGGTGCTCGTGCTCTTTCTGGCTTGGCCAGAAGCTTTTGGGGAAAGTTTGCGTGCAAAGAAGCTACTGTTACTGCAACTTCACTCTTCCATGGCCAGTGAGACATTTGTATCACACCTGCATTGTTGAGCCGTATGCTGACAAGCTGCAACTGGTGTAATGCACACAAGAAGCGCTGCATTCATCCGATGAGTCGGATTCAACTTCAGGTTGGTACGGCAAAGATCAGAGCAGGCCTTGTGTGGAACGTGGGTTGCGGAGATTGGCCTGTTCATGAGCACGGCAAGAACTTAGGTTTACTAGACGACTAGGCTTCTGTGTGGTCAGGAAGCAGAAGAGGAGGAGGAGGAGAATGAGTCGGAACTATCAGATGCGCGAGCGCGATCCAACGGCCTCAGGCGCTCTTTTCTTTGCCTCGGGTCCCAGGCCAAGCCGGCCGGTCTTTGCAACGTGTTCTCCCGGCAGGTCTCGGGGCAACAGTCGTCCAGTCTCGCGGTTGCAGCCTAGCCGTATACTCAGGTGGCATGCGCTGCTTTTCGTCAGATTTCCTGTCAAGCCTTGGCACATTTCAGCTGATCGTGCGACTCAACACTGAGGACGCGATCCGTGCGACCATCGAGCTGATATGCGGAAAGCCTCGCACTTGGCATCTGTCACACCTGTTGACATCGGACAGGTACGCGACGGCACCCCGGCAAAGAAAAGGAGTTGCTTCCGGCACGGATGCAGCTGACTTCGATTCCATCATAGAGAAGGCCAGTGGCCAAGCACATTGAGAAACAGAACTCATTGGCGCAGATGCGATGGTGCAAGCAGGTCTCCAAGCCGAAGGAGATGTGGCAGCCACGCAAAAGTGGCGAGCCTTTGGAGCTCAGACGATCGCAAGCAGCGGCCTTGAGTTTCGATGACGAGAAGACAACAAATGAGTCTGTTAGTGCATGTCTGCATGTCTTTGTGTCTTTTCCTTCATGCTCTGAGGGCGATGCCGATCCGGGTGTGACCGAGCGACCAGCTGTGACTGTCAATAAGCCGGGGTCGCCGCCTCTGTCTTCTTCATGGCCATAACTGTTGGTCGAGTGTCCAACGTCTATTGACGGAGCGGCCGGTTGTCTTCTGTAGTCTTGGAGCTTACCTAGGACTTCGTCGTCGCTTGATTCTGCACTTGTCTTCAGCCTCCTATAACACTGCATTTTCTGGACTTCCGACGGCTCGGATAATTCTCTTGTGTCGGGGTCATCAAGTCATGCGATGACATTTGCAGCCGCTGCTGTCGCATGCCCACGCCGAACTCGTGATGGCCTCCCTCTAACCAGAGTAGAGCTGTGCAGAAAAAACCGAGGCACGATGCTCAAGGTCCCACACTTCGCGGGCATGAACGGCCGGCCGGATCCACGGTTGACTGTGGGAGCGCTGTGCTGCTGATTTTTGTAAAAAAGAACGCATGTTGATGCGATCAGCGGGGGATATGAGATATGGTAATATGCTCTCTCACTGTCCTCTTAGTGCAGATCGTCACCTGACATTGGCTTCGGCCCAAAGTTTGGCAAGCAAAGATAATCCATCTTGACCCTGGAGTTCGTCAGCCATGGGTCCTTCAGAAAGCCGTCTTTCAGCGCACCACGGCATTTGCCTGAAGCAGATGTTTGCGGTGCACAGACGCAAGAACACCGTGCCACAAGAGCGAACTAACAACCAATGCCATGACACGTTCCAGTGCACAATGGCTTCTTCAGGTGACTTTCATCACATTCAACCACGAGAACAATCTGCTTTTCTCCTGCGGCAAGGACTGCACTGCACCTTGTGTTACGATCACGAGTCTGTCCCGCGCGTCGCCTGAGGACAAGCTCGTTTGCGTCTGGAGCTTTCCGGATGGAGAGCTTCTTGGCAGCTACCGGGGCCACAACGGAGCCGCCAGCCTGGCAGTTTCTCGGCAAGGCTCCACGAAGTGCTTCTGGTGCTTGGAACTGCCAGGTGTGGTCCTGCAGTGCTACCTTTGACTCCAGGCCGGTGATACTCAGATTCAAGCACAGGACCCGTGCCCTAGAATCTCACAGACCTCCCTTAGCAGATATTGAGTTGAACATGACCTGAACTTGTCACACGGACCATTGTGCATGGGCTCAAGCAGAGCAATGTCATGTGCCGCTGTATTGGAAAATAAGTGCGCCAACCAAACGCACAGATAGTTTCAGAGGGGACAAATGGTTGACCCGCCTGTTTTATCTTGGAACATCCTGACACGATGCAACCCATGCGAGTGCAGACGGCAGTGCCGTGCTCGCGAATGGTTGTGTTGCGATCCAGGTGCGACTTGTAGGAAGTTGCAGTGTAAAGAAGCAAATTTGAATGGCTTGAACTGTGCACAGGACGTTGGCCACCATTGGCGATCGCAGCAGATGTCTCCAGCTGTCAGGGCCACGCCGCTTGCCGAGTTGCTTCTCAAGATTCGGACACAAGGAGCGCGTCCGGCATCCTGGCCAGAATAGCTCAGACTAATTCTCAGAACTTAAGTCTGCGACCTGGCTTCTACTTCTTCTGCAGCTGTTGAATGACTTGAGGATCTTCTGCAGGCTTTGAGAGATCAGCTGAATGGTCCAGTCCTAGCGGCAGACGAGGCAGGAGAAGCACTACCAGGATGCTTAGAAGACATGGGTAGATTCAGTATTATCCGCAGTTTCGAAAGCAAATTGCACACTCAAGGTCCCGTGCCTCGTTTCTTGATCTTGTAAGACGTGTAGGCACAGATGTGTGTATGGATGGATGAATGGATGGACAGATGTTTGTATGTATACGTGTAAACCCAGACCCTCCCAATATTTCGATATCAAATACAGAAAATGTATGTATATATATATATGATATCTACGAAGGTTTTTAGACATAGATAGCTATTTATAATGTACGTATGTATGCATATCTACGTCAGTATGTCAGTCTGTATTCGTTTCTATATCCATGTTTGTTTCTATTTCCATATTTGTATCTACATCTATATCCTACATCTATACCTGTATCTATTTCTACATCCGTCTGTATGTGTATATATATATATATATATGTATACAAAGATGTATTTGCGTACGCAGAAATAGTAATGAATTCATAAACAATTAGATTAATTAGATACGAAATATGAATACAAGCACATAAAGTATCATTAACAAATATATAAGTATATATAAATATACATACATATGTGTGTATATATATATATATATAATATATATATATATATATATATATATATATATATATATATATCTATGCAGGCATATGTAAGCAAGCACTGCAACGGGATGTTCGTCTGGACTGGCTTGTTTGTTGGCCTGGAAAAGGACTACGCAGCCCTTGGATAATATTGTGGCCGATCATACTAGCTTTGGGTTTTGGGTTGTTATCATAAGTCTGAGTGCTACGGGTGCCACGAGTATGGCCGATCATACTACCTTTGGGTTTGGGGTCTACTGTTATCATAAGTCTGAGTGTTGCGCGTGCCACTAGTATGAAGAATTTCAATAGTCCTGCAAGCAACTCAAGTTGTCTGACAGGATCAAGCCGGCTTAATGTTGAGTAAATAGAACGGAAAAGCTTGTTAACCCTGGCAATTCTTATTCGACATGTTCTCCTCAGGACATGACTAGCATGTACCTTCTAATGTCCCTGCGGGAGCCTAGTATTGAATGTTGGCAATACTAGCACGATTTGCGCTCTCTTCCTCTCCCTACTGTTAGCATCATCAGTGACATGCCGCAAAACTTTTGCCAGAAGTTTCGATGCTTTCTTGTTCATGGTATTCGTTTGTACATAGGACGTCCCGATTCGTGCATGTTGTCAGTTCGCGGAGGCAATGGTTCTGGCCTCCACCATGGCCAGTGCAAAGGTGCAGGACCCAAAGATGTGGCGTGATGTTTCGACTGCGCTGCGCCGCTGCGCCCTAGCAGCCGAGAGCATAGAGTGTTTCACACCGGGACAAAGGCTATGTTTGGGGAACTGAGAATATTCACAGTAGCTTCAACAGGCTGGACCAGAGGATGCAGGACAATGATTGTGATCTTCATTGTCAGCAGCATGCGCTCATGGTTAATACTTCTTCTGGAGGGGGCCAATAAATCCATGCGCAGATGCGGGATGCCGACCAAAAACAGGAACAGTTGTCGGTAGTTTTCCCTAGGCGACGAGCTGCCAATGCAGTGGCTCACGAAGCTACCTTGGAAATTCGCCAGGGCGAGGCGGGAAGGGCTGAGATCCTGCAGTCGTTGCAGATGGCGTCGAATCTGGAGGTGCTTGCAGCCAGAGATCTTGGAGATCCTGTCTGCAGAGGTTCAGAGGAACCTTGGCCATTTCGATCCGCGTGGCTTGGCTGACCTCACATGGTCCATGGCGAAGCTGCAGCATCGTGACGAAGGACAGGACCCGAAGCCTTTCTGCGAAGTTGCGTTCGGTTGCCCGTTGCTCTCTCTCTCTCTCTCTCCCTCTCCCTCCCTCCCTCCCTCCCTCCCTCTCTCTCTCTCTTTCTCTCTCTCTCTCTCTCTCTCTCTCTCCCTCTCCCTCTCCCTCTCTCTCTCTCTCTCTCCCTCTCTTCTCTTCTCTTCCCTTGGAGGATTGCAGAGGGCCCTGACGCAGAGTCTCAGCGTTCGGATTGCCGAGCTGGCGCCTGTGGAGCTCGCCAAGGCGACCTGGGCCTTTGCCAAGCTCCACTCTGAGGATGGAGAAGGACTCTTCGAGATTTTTTTAAAGAACCTAAAAACCTATATCAATAAAAACCATGATAGAGAAGGACTCTTCGAGATTCTGGCGGAGGCTGTTGCCAAGTCACTTCCCGAACTCCAACCACGAGGGCTGGCCAACATCATCTGGGCCTTCGCAAAGACTGAGGTACGGAACCCGAAGCTGCAACTCAATCGGCTGGCAGAGTTTTCGAGAATCGCTGTACCAGGATTCGCTCCACAAGGTCTGGCCAACACGGTCTGGGCCTTTGCGAAGCTTCGGCTTCGTGCTGACCACGCTCTGTATACAAGCATGGCAGAGACCACAATGCAAAGCTTGGGAGAGTTTTCGCCACAGAACATATCTAACTCGCTTTGGGCGTTTGCAAAGGCGCGATACTACGAGCCAGAGTTGTTTCTGGTATCAGGGGACCATGTTTCGGAGAGGCTATCGGAGTTCAGTATCCAGGCGGCGGTGAACTCTGTCTGGGCGATGGCCGAGACAGGTCATCACGATCATCGGCTCTTGCACTGTTTTGCTGAGTATGCCCTGGGCAGACTTGAGTCTTTCAAGTCCCAAGACTTGTCGAACACCGTGTGGTCGTATGCTGAGTTGCAGCACTGTGATCACAGGCTGCTGTCAGCCGTAACAGGAGCGGTGCAGGGTAATGTGAAAAGTTTGACTGTCCAGCACCTGGTCTGCACCACCTGGGGATATGCGATGATGTTCGAGCACCGGCGGCACACGAGGCAGAGAAGCAAAGGCTCAGTGGATCAAGAGCGTCGTTTTGTGCGAGCTCTGACTGACGTGCAGTTGGAGAAAGAGTGCTGCTGCAACAGTGCGTGCTGCTTTTCTTCGCACATCTTCTCGTCGTTCGTGAAACTTGCTCACGCTTCTTGGGAGGTGGCTTGTGACATGTGGCGCAGACCGGCTCGTCATCGTCTGGGAGGCTCATACCTCCAGGCGCGCGCGCGTGAGTTCTGTGGCCCCCGCGGACTGATTGCTTTGTGGCGAAGCTCTGGCAAAATTGCAGCCAAGGGAGCTGGCCCGCGTTGAACTTCCTGGTGTTGTGCGATGTGTAGAATGGGCTGGAGCAGGCTCGTTCCTGCGACGTGTTGCGTTCCGCAAGTAATTCCAGGCATTGTTTGCACTAAGGGTCATGACTGAACTTGTGCCATCCTGTCCTTCCTCAGCTCCTGGTGTGAATGCTTCGGACGTCAGTGAGCGCTTTGTGTCCTTGCCTTACTCGCTGGAGCCATTCCGGCGCAAGTGAGAAGACTTGCCAAGCATGTCTTGGAGCCACATGTTCTGGAGCATGTCTGGGTATGTGCGAAATTCTGGTGCCAAGGACTGCACACAATCGCTTTGGTGCACATCCCCCTGCATTGACCGTCGAGTCCTTGGGAAGTAGAAAGGAAGCTGAAGCCACCATGGCTGCTTATCTCCTGGGCTTTGCGACCCGAGCCCGAGGTTTGGCGCTTCGATGGCAAATCCATCCAGGCCTCGCTCGAACCCTTTTTGTCCCACAGCGAGCGGTGCCTCTCCGGCCAGGAGCTTCGTGTCATCTCCAAGCTCCCTTCGGCGGCACTCCAGGCGCCCAGAGCTTCCGGCAGCAATCAGGGCGTTTCTTTCTTTTCAGAGATGCATTTAAACGGGGCAGCCTAGAGCCGAGAAGAAGCCTTTTTGGATCCGGCGACTTGCAGTCGCCGGCTCTTTGTTTCTTCCCACGATGACGCGTCTCTGGGTTCTTTGTTTCCTTTGCCAAAGCAACTTTGTTACTCCTTCGGATGCCCTGCAAGGTGAGATGGGGCAGGGCCAACTACTTCATTGCAAGCGCACACGACAGTGGTCGTCCTCTCAGTTTAGTTTGCACAGGAAGCAGTGCTACAGTTGGTTCGAGAAGTAGCTGTGCTATTGAATTAGTGTGGAACGCACACACAGAGACAGTGGACTGACAGGCGAGCTGATTTTTTGGCGAGCAGACACTGGTGCTGAAGTGAAGCGGCTGAAGGCCTCAGTGCAGACTTTGGAAGCTTCAATGCATGCACAAACTTGGTGTCAGTCTTATTGTCGTTGGCCGACGCATGCAAAATGTTGGACTTTCGTGGACTGTCATGCCTTCTCATGCTCACGTCCTGACAGGCTCACGATGCCGGCATTTCGAAGTTTGACTTCAATGATGACCGCGAGCTTGTGGCTACCGTCTCACACGTGCAGTCCTCAGTTGGGTGTTTGTGTCTCTCCTTCTCCGCGTCACTGCCCAGAGCAAGCAGCAGCTTTCGCTTCAGAGAGGTTTCAAATACACGCTGAGGACATGAGTGTCTGTATTTGGGACATCGGAAAAGGCCAGTGCACTGGTAAGGATCTTCTGAGCTCTTGAGAAGTCAGAAGTCTGCAGGGACCGAGTGGAGGATGTTGTACAAGGCGCAGACGGCCGGATGCCCAGCTCCCGAAAAACGACATCGCAGCCTCTCTCTTTCTGGTGCTCTCTTTGGTCTTTTTGGGAGGACCGGCCGCTGAATGCCGTGGCCCTGGGACCGCTGTCACAGAAGCAAGCCCTCGGCGCCGCGACCTCAAAGATTTTCGCTACGCCTGGTGAGCTGGGTTTTCAAAGTCACGGAAGAGTCCGCAGTTGGTCTCCGAGGCTCCAGCTGAGCGTCCAGGGTGTATTTGCGTGGTCGCCGCTGGTGGCCAGGATCGCATGAAGGGAAGTTGAAGGTC